>LPNX010514201.1:0-100042 GCA_001517045.1 Pseudotsuga menziesii
ATTACTTCAAAATTTCAATTTCATGCAAATGATGATCTATTGGTTAGATTTAAAGCAAGATGCAAAACATCACTGTAACTAGTTAAGATTTTATATGCATACATCATTCTCTAAACTTATTGCTCCCAAAACAATTGGCATTCAATTAGTCAAAATAATGTCTAAAACTTATATATATATGTTTCACTACAAAATTTTACCTCACCTTAGTGATTAATTCAATTCTCATGTAGTCAAACACAAAATACATTCAAAATATCAGTGAGATTCAAAATATCAAGGTTTTGATCATTGATTAAGTGAAAAAGAAAAACAAATTATAAACAAAATGCCTTAGAGTTGGTTTGCATTTTCATCACTTATTATAGTGTCATTTGGTTTTAATAACCAAGTTTCATTATATTTATTAATAACATGAAGACATATGATGATAAAAAAGTATTATTTACAAAAATATTGTTTCCTTTAATAAATTAAAAGAATGTGGTATACAAATTATAGATTTAACTATACATGTGAGCCACCAAAGTTATACAGACTATAAAGGTTTTGTGCTTCATTCCACTTAAAATGAATTTAGAACACCTTTTCCACTTGAAAAGCAATTATAGCTCCATAATTGTAGCTACATATTTGGTTCTAATTATGTAATTAGTCCAAAGCTCTTTCCCCACAAGAAGGATCACTAAAGATTGGAATTTGTAATTTGAAATTATGTATTTACCAATAATCCCTTGCCTAGTCATAAAGCATGTTTGGAATTTAGAAAAAACACGGGCCTTAAAGTATAGCAAAATCACAACAATTATAGAAATACAAAAGAATGTGAAAAAATACAATGGCATGTATGTAGGGAATACTAAATAATTCAAAAGGAAATATTCACATCAACAATTTAATTCATAAAATATGAAAATGGTCAAGGCTTTGAGTTGGATTATTCTTATGGTATATATTAACCCAAGGCCGATAGAATATATAGAGATTGTAGAAGTGGTACCATATTCCATACATTGGTAATTTTTTTATTAGTTTAGTCAACTCTTTATTTATTTTTATTGTCGGGTTGAATTTTATGTATCCTATTTTACTACATATACTTTGATTCTGTCAAGTAATGTAATAAAGGAGTTGATATTATATCATATTTATGCAAACAAAAGTAAAATCCATAAACAAACATTAATTCTTACCAAGAAAATTCCTAGCACAATTTTTTTAACTCTTTCTAAAATGCATTGAGTGGTAGTCCATCATATCTGAAAACAAACTTATTAGGCTTAAAATTTTGATAAGATCACATATATGTTTCTAATCATCTTGGTATATGAAGGCTTTACTCAATGAATGCCATTTTTACAGAGAATCTTTGGTTTTCTATGAAACTTTGATTTTAGTACATCGAACGCATTTTTAGGGGGTTGTTTGTCTAGTAGTTTCGTCATTCTATCGAGAACAAATGAAAACCTGCCATTTGTAACCAAAACATTAATGTTTGTTGGAAACATTAATGAGAAGGTTGGAAGTAGCAGATCAGATTCTGCCTCGTGGGTGGTAAAACATTGATGCAGGGTTGAAAGGATCTGATAGATCGTCGTCTTCCCTTAGCTACCGTTAATAGGAAGTATCACCAATAGGTAGTGGAGTATACCGCATAGGAAGTGGAGTATACCACGGGATCGTCACAATAGTTGGCAGAGCGTCTGGACAACCTGCGATAGCCAGTGGAGTATGTCGTATGTCCAGGGAGTATGTCGCATGTTCAGGGAGTGAGAGGCAAAGGTGGAAAGAACCTTAGGAAGGGATGGGAAGGATCCGTGACCTACATTGGCTAAGACCTATCCTATCGGTCAAGCCCAAGGATCATAAAGGAAGGAGGCAAGCCAAAACCAAAATTAGTCATGCCCCACCGGGGCTGTCGGGCTTGCATGTTGATGTGATGTTAGATAAACTCTAGTTTGGTCAATTTTAGAGGGGATATAACATTGAATCTTACTTTGAGAGAGCAGCCAAATCATTCTACAAATGATGCTTACCATTTATCGCAACCATTTCACATAAACAAAGCTAAATCAAAGAGTTTCAAGGTGGCTCGACAAGGGAGATAAACTGAAGATAAAACGTACTTACCTCTTAGCCATTATTTGTTGAATGCTAACTATCAAGACATACATCATCTAAAAGGCTTAATGTGCTCAGCACATCAGACCGGAAAGGCGATATATGTTATGGTAGAGCTATACCGGGGAAAAAAATGAATGACGCTAGGACAGAGAGAGGCAACCTGTAGCAACCTGTATACATTATGTTGGGTCTAAATCCCTATCAAAGATACCAATGTTTCCATACATGGAAGCTCTTCTCCTGTGAAATTGTTCAACGTTGTGTTGTGCCCAGCAAGTGGGTGGAGCAGCATGCATGAGCCACAGGAGAGCATATCGCTCGGGGATATGACGACAAAATGTTGTAGAAAGTGAAAGAAGGGAGGGATGAGCTAGACACTTCACTTCCCCCCCCCCCCCCCCCCCCAACACACACAATAAGAACACACCGGCCTAAAGCCCTTGGATTCTCTTGCTGCAATTCACATGGATTCGTTGGTTTGTGTGTGAATACACCCTGCATCATGGTTATGAATACCAACATCGAACGGTCATAATATATAGGACTCGCATAGTGTGCTCAATGTGTCATACACTAGGTTATCAAGGCCATACACCAAGCCTGAATTCCACGCTATAGCCGACTAACCATAACCTTCTTGAGGAAGCTTAACTATAGGAGGAAGGAGCTGGAACAGAGGCTACGGTTCCATTAACAATTGATAGAGCTATTTTGTTTACAAATAAATAGATGTGCGAGTTGTGGTGGTCCCTGGGGATTCAAACCTTAAAGTCCATTAGTAGCAAATATGAAACATGATATAACTAATGGAATCCCTGGAACGTAGAGATCTTACTAGGTGCGTCAATTTGCAGAGCTCCTTAGCTATTGAGCTCATCAAAACTTGTGAGAATGAAATGAGAGAATATATGTTTACCACTTTTTTTTCATTAAAAAAAATTAACTATTTTGTTTTTCATTAATTTCACATGCGTGATGGTGGGATTACCCGAAAGGGCTGCATGGCCAGCATGCAAGGGCAGTTGATTGTGTAAAAATTAGGGTTAACCAAGCTAATGGTTATATTTATCTATTTCCTTTAGATTGTTTGGATAATTTAAATGGTAAAGAAAAACAAAATTTTTAATTATTTAAATGTTGTAACCTATTTGAAAGTAGTCATTACGCAGTGGAAAATTGCAAGTAAGAAGGAGCTGTGTTGGGGAAATTTGAAAATCTCAATGTTTCGATCCCTGCTCAAGGATCATCATTATCTCGACGTTTCGATACCTACTCTGGGATCTCCTGACGATGATCCCAGAGTAGGGATCGAAACGTCGAGATTTTCAAATTTCCCCAATGCAACTCCTTCTTACTTTCTATTGTAACCTATTTAAATTTTGTTATATATATTTTTATTATTGTTTACTTTTAAAGTTCTATCTATAGGCCTCGTTCATTGGTTAGTAGATTAGTGCAATGTGTTATGTTATCTCGCTTAGTGTCTTGGGTAGTCAGTCAGTAGCTGCTGTGATTGGCCAATCGCTATATTTTTTCTGTTCATTAACTCTTACCCCTTCCCTCAGTCCCGTCGGATAGGTCGTTCCAAGGTGTCTTTTTTTTTTCTCTGATCTAAATCGAAGTTTAGGTAGGGTTTGAAGGTGTCTTGGCATACTACTTTTCTTTTTCTTGTAAAGGATTTGTATGCCTGTGAATGGCCTATTACTCAGTCTTATATTTAGGTTGTCTCTTGCTATGCCTCACTCAATAGTAATATCATGCAGTCCATAGCCATTATATTGAAGATCTAATGAACCTACTTCGACGCCATCCCTTATAAGTAGTTTACTCGTTAGCCTGACCTCATAAAAAGTTTATTTAAAAAAATCCCATTCCAAATACTGCTTATTATTCATTGTTGTTTCATGTTTTGGTGAACATGCATTCCCAACAAGCATATGTTCTACAAATTTGGATGCATTCACTATTGTTATAAGTAGTAGGAGCACGGTTCTTGATGGAGATGATATGGCCAATGCCAATGTTAAAGACATCAAAATTGATTCCTTTTCCTTTTCATTTTGATGTAAGGATATTTTGAAGAACGCCTCTATGAAAGTTTCAACAAAGTAGACTTCCCCTTACCATTTGGACCGATAAGACCATAACGTGGAGACCCCAAGTGAAAGTGGCTCTAGATGATCATGGAGGGCATTGCAGAGATCATGTTGAGAGATGTTCTTTGTGGGTGCGTGAGAAAGTCAAAGAAGGCGCAGATATCTATGGCATGACCACTAGATTCAATGCTTGTTTAAGCAATAGAACTAACCAACTGAGTGTGTTGCAAGAGGTTTTCATTCGATGTCTCATAGATGGAGTATTCAATGGTGAAAATATTTTTGATTTTTATGAGAAATTGCAAGAGATTGGATCTGATGCGGCAGGGGAACAAGCTTAGAAGATCTTGGTTGGTTTTGGGTTCACAAAATCTATGGAGGGACTTCCCACAAAATAGTTTAGTGGAAATTGGTGTATGAGGATCTCCTTGGCAAGAGCTTTGTGTGTTCACTCGATCCTTTTGTTATTGGATGAACCCACTAACCATTTGGATCTTAGAGTCCTTTTATGGCTAGAATAATATTTGGGTAGGTGGAAGAAAACACTTGTTTTCGTGTCACATGATTGTGACTTCTTGAACTTTGTTTCAACTGATATCATTCATTTCCATGACGAGAAACTTTATTTCTATAGAGGTAATTTTGACACTTTTTAGATCATATACAAGAAAAAATGCAAGGAGACCAATAAGACATTTTAGGTATATGAGAAACAACTAAAACCTGTTAAGTGTATTGGAAATAGGGCTCAACAAAAAAAGTCAAGGTTCGAGCAAATTTTGCTGCAAACAAAGAGACAACAAAGAGTAAGGGGAAGGGGAAAATGGAAGATAATGGTGAAGAGCCTGTAGAAGCATAAAAAAATGGAGAGATTATAGTGTGGAGTTTCAATTCCCAGAACCTACTAAACTCACGCCACCTCTTCTTTAGCTTATTGAAGTTACTTTAAACTATCATGGGAGAGAGGTTTTCCAACTTAGTAATGTCAATGTGGGTATTGACATAGGAACATGAATTGTAATTATCGAGCACAATAGAGCAGGGAAATCCACTTTACTTAATATTATTGATGGTGATTTGCAACCTTTAGTGGGAGAGGTAAGGAGGATTCAAAAATTGAGAATTGGAAGGTATTTTGAACTATTGATTGACTTATTAACCACAAAGGAAACACTTGTTCAATATCTTCTTAGGTTATATCTAGAACAAGAGGGTTTTATTAAGAAGGAGGTTGTACATGAAAAAATAGGAAAGTTTGGGATTCCCAACCATAGTCATCTCACCCAAATTGCAAGGCTTTCAGCGGGTTAGAAGGAATGTGTTGTTTTTAGATCAATTTCAATCGCAAAACCCTGTGTTATTTTTTTGGATAAAACCATAAAATTTAAGTATTCATCTTAGGTTATGTTGGCCTATTTCTCCTTCTTGTCTCGACCCGCGGTTCAACAAAAACACAATACCAACAAGACACCAAGACATCATCCCGACAAAGCAAGCTCAGTCGGAAACACCCATGAGGTAGGCACAATATCACCCGAGATATATTAATGTGTAACTGCTAGAACCATGTTTTCACATTTGGTGAGGGATTATAGTCCCTTGGTGCATGGCCAAGGCACTCGATAGAGATAGTGGGATGGAGTCTTTCACTCTATGACAGAGGTACAACTATGTGCCACAACACATGTGTGACACAACCTTGTCCTTACAACTCAACAACTGACGCAATGGTGCGACACAGCTGATTCCTTACTTGTAACTGACATTTCACAACTTATATTATAACTTAGTAGCTTAACCATGCAATCATACATAACATGTCAACAATACTTTAAACATGCATTCATTTACTAATTGTTCATACTGCAACATACATTCACAATAAATATAACTGTAAATAGTACAAGTAAGCAAACATTCACAGAAGCATTCAACATTAAACAACACTCATCCATGCAATGCAAGAAATTAATGTGGAAACCCATTTGGGAAAAGCCACCAAGGTGCTCTTCATCTAGCATGAGAAATGTGTATAGAATCTTGCAGTCTGCGACCCATAGAATGTTCTTAAGATATGTCTATTTGAATCAATCTCTTCATGCTCTCATGCTCTCTGGTTTATTCTTCTATCTACTCCTATTGATCTGCACACAACATGCATCGACTCTTCTACTTTACTATCTATACACTCATATGCATATTACCTCTACTACTAGCGATCTCCGCACTCAGCTATAAGATCCATGGTTGAACAACCTTCTCCTTCTACTAGACTACTCTCTGAGTCAACAATCAACTTCTACTCAACTGAATCTAAGTGAGCAAACCCTTATACAGAGCGGGTTCCTCCTATTTATAGAATTTACAAGACCATGTAGGGACGTACAACTAAATTATTACAAGCTCAAGTAGCTACAAAATATCTTTGTTACATTAAATGTCAACCCATACCTAGCCACGAAATTCCTCCAAGACATTAACCACGGATTTAACTAGCCGCAGAAACATCTTTCATCTCATTTGTACTGGTCATAACTAGCCGCAAAACTGTCCTTTCATCTCCCGTCGGTTTGTCCTTTTGCAGTCTTCCTTGACTTTCTCTTGTCCATCTTTAACTCTTCTACCTGCCTCTTCCACCAACTTTGGATGTGATTTTCCTCATCGTGTCAATCCTTGTTGCAACCTCTTCTTCTCTGCGATTCCTTTCCGTCCTCATCTTGTCTTTCTCTGTCACGCGTGTGCTTTACCTTTCTTGCGCTTGCGCTTTTACCTTGTCATGTACAAAATTTTCCTCCTCTACTTGCGCATCAGATTCTTCCTTTTGCACTTTTCCTGGCCCAACAGGACCCCAACACTCACATGTGGCTCATCCCTAGCCACTAAGAAAAAATGATGTCTCCAAAATTGTGGGTACTGCACCACTCATGCCTCTGGTGCAGGATGCACCACAGGACTAACTTTTTCCTGACACTCTTTAAAAATTTGTTGCACCCAAGCAACTTTCGCGCTGACCTCCTCATCTTGTTTCTGCAACTACTCTACACAGTCGAAGCTAATGTATTTCGACGGTCCTGCTTCTAGTGACAACGTGATATGTTGAAGCTTCTGTTGTATAGGCTAAATAAACCCTGTCACTGACACTGCTTCCACTTCATCATTCTGAGTTATCTCTTGGTTGCGAAGAGCTTGGACTTCCTGCTGGAGCTGCTTGCTCTCAGCGATCTTTGTAATCTTCGCCTTTAGTGGGAGCTTCTTCACTCGGATTTTTCCACAGTGATTTTCTCATCAGCTTATCCCGCATCTTCCTTGATCTTTTCCCCAATCTCATCTTTCGAAAGTGCTTCCCATGTCACAGAAATGGATTCAACTGCCTTGGTGCAGATTTTTTTTTTCTTGCTTATCCTCTCAACAGCCTTAGACGCTGCTTTGCTACACTCCTCAAGCACCTCAGGAGGTGTGCTTGGTACTTGTCGTTCCTGTAGCTCCTTGACCTATTTCCTTAGGTATACCATAATCCACGATACTCGTGCTACCTTAGCAGCTGTATTTGCATCTTCTTGGCCTTCTTCCAAAGGAAACTATGCAACAGCTTCATTGATGGCTTCAACAAGTGTAAAACAACTTTGCTCGCGTGCCTCAATTTATTGATCTTTTTCTCTCAGGAGGGTCTTGTGTTGTTTCGCCTTCCTTTTCTGTTTGATTTCCTGATATGCAACAACATTCTCCTGAAGCCGTATTTCAATCGCATTTGCCTGTTGCATAGCATAGACTTCTTCCAACGTGAGCTTAGAGAAGTCCATGCTTAGTGTCTCAAATTCATGGACAACGTTGTTGTATGTAGATATCCCCTTTTCCATTACACATGCTTGGATTTCCACTTTTATTGACAGCACCAGCTCTGGTGTTACTAATGGGATATTAGGATACACGGAATAAGTTTCAGCCTCGACTATTCTTTTGACCTCGTTGAGAGAATCAGCCAGCTAGTTGATGTGCTTAGCCAATTTGTCATTCAATCACAGTTGTTTCTTACTTAGGTTCTTGAAGCTGGAATTTGTGACCTCTGTGATGGCTTCAAACAATAGACTAATTTACTCCTCGACTAAATTAACTGTGTTAGCCGATTTGTCCTCTTTTTGCTTCTTATGCCATGGTTGGTACGACGCTGTGTTCTATGGCACTTCTTGGGGCTTGTGCACATCCTCAGCATTGGGTGTGTCCTCATTGTCATCATTTCTAGGGTTATGATCACTATCCTCAAATTCATAACTCAACGACTGGTCATCTTTCCCATTGCCACCATCATTTCCTTCTCCATCCTCTTGTTCATTGTTGCGACCATTCCCTTGGCCATTTACTTGACCATTTTGCGCATCAGTGCATGCGCTGTCATTTCCACCTTGGTTAGCTGGTAGGTCTTCTTGCTTTTCACCTTCATCCATAGGCTCCACTACTGGGTTGTGCCATTCTTCATGCCACTCCTAGATAATTGCGTCTACGTCCGTGTCAGCAATCATAAACCCTGCCTCATGCGCTTGCTTGGCTGGGTCATGCTTTGGTTCCAAAATAGTGTTATGTACACTAGCTTGGAAGTTTATGAATGCTGCATATCTCTGCACTGTCACAACCCTTACTCTGTGGGACTGCCTTATAATAGTATGCAGTGCCTAGGCATGCAAAAAGAACTAAATACTATTATCCGTCTGGCGGATCTTGTCGTCCTTATCCTCGCAGAGGTTCTGATACTTTGCACCAAGGAAAGGCACTGGGACATCCATTGGCTGGTAGTCTGGTGGGTTGGACCACAGAATGAAAGAGATCAGGATGAGCATCCAGGAGTAATGAAATTTGTCCTTAGTTTCCTCCTGCACGTGCTTTGCATCATCTATTAGTTTGTTCAACAAGAACTGCGGTCGGTTGAAAGTTACACCTGCTGAGCACTGTTCTACAAGTTCTATCGCCTAGGCGGTGCACTCCGTGGGTCTCATATTGCGCAATAGATTGCAAGATAAGATTCTTGCTACAAATATCACCATATTTTATTCTATAGGGGCAATGAGGAATCCCCTTCTTGCATGCTCAAGTTTATACTTCTGCTTCATCTTGGTGGTGTCCCTACTCTGGTGTAAATATGGCGAAAGGTCTTTCCCTGTCTTCGGTAGACCTGTTATTAACAAGATGAACACGATGTTGACCAGGTAGGATTGATTGAGCCATAGACATCCTCTGTGAAAATAGACAAGGAGTTTTTTCACAAACGTATTGGCCTACATGTTGTGGCCGAAGTACGGCATGAGTAGCGAGTTCAACAATCTTGTGCGGTCGACGCTGCTAGCCCACTCCATTGACACTAGGAGCCGGGGTTTAGGGGGCACTATTGGCATCATCACCATGTAGTTCATTCTTTCTAGATCCACCTTATTACGGGTCTCAACATCCTCGAATGTCAGCTTGGCTATCTTTGGCATTATATCCATCAACAGGGGTATGCCATTTGGGATCCGAGGTGCTACCAAGAATTTCTATGCCTTATTTGGAAGCGTCACCTTCTGTGCATCGGCTCTCCTCAACTGAACATAGTGTGGAAATTTATTTTCTTCCCTAGTGGCTACAGCGTCTCTATGGGGTGGTGAGTCTGGTGCACCCTCCTCCATCAGGTCCTCCTCAAGGGTATCCACAATGTCCTTACCCTTGCGTTTCTTTGATAGATTCAGCCTGGATGACTCTCTAGTCACTCTCTCTCTAACCTGTCTTGGTGGCATGACTGGTTGCAGACCTGCAACTGCTAGATTCTAGACTAGGGCCACGGTCGGGACTGAACCAGGAGGTGGAACAAGGGTTGAACAGGCCGTAGGGACTGGTGGCTTCCTTGGTCACGCCATTGATTCTAGTTTTGGTTCCTTCTCAGGTTGTTGTACCTCGGGTGACTAAATTTACTCTTCAATAAGACATGGCTGGGTGACAGTTACGTCAGATAGATCACTGGCACTAGAAACCTCTATGACCATGGGTTTTAGCTCTCGTTCTGGTACAGGCTTCAGCTCTATCAATTCTCGACTCTGGTTCTCTTGTGCTTTCTCTATGCGCATAAAAGAATTATTGGTGATGAAGCATTGTATTTATAGAGGTGTGATCATGAATCATGTGATCATTACAATGGCAGATCAAAATCATGTCGATCACATAGGATCCTCAGTTGATGCATTCCTCATTAACTCATATACTCAAATTCTGAGCTTTACCTCTTAGAACAGTTATGGCAGTTATGACGAGGATGGATCATGGGACCAAAAGGCACACCGTCATTCTCCTCGTATCTTGTCGACTTAATGACACTTAACTTTCATAACTACCCCAATCTTTGTCAGATTCTCCCTTTAATGTATGCCAGTCTGTCATTCCCACATTTTACTGTGATTTGCATGCTTCTTTCGTAGATGTGCGAAAGAACAGTTTCCTTCTCTTTTTCCTTTTTCTTCTCTCTGTTTTTTTTTCACGTGCAATGTGACTTTAGCTTGGTATGTCATGGCCATCAAGTAAGGTTTCATGTGACTTCCATTCACCATTCCTATGACATAAGTTCCATATAGTTTCTGCAGTTTTATTGCACCCGCGTCAGTGATGTGCGCGATCACATATGGCCATAGCCAATGCGTCTTCAATTTTCTTGGATGTTTGAAAAAATTGTTGTTATACAACAACACAAGTTTTATGATTGTAAATGGATTACTCCAGATATGGTGATCATGCCATGATTTCTGCCTTTGCTTCTTAATAGTCTGATGAAATCCTATGACGAAGCGTTCCTCTTCCATCTGAATGATTTGCGACAACCTTTGCTCGACAACATATTTATCACTCATATCTATTAGCGCAACAATCCGTAGGATCGGCACAATGCAATCCATCGATACAACAACTTCTTCTCCATAAACCAGTCTAAATGGGGTGTTTCCTGTCAGTCATTTGCAAGTTGTGTGATACACCCATAGCACAACTGAAACTTTCTTATCCTAGTCATCACGGCGCATGTTGCACACTTTAGTTAATGCATTCCCTGGAATCTTGTTGAAGGCTTCAACCATTCCATTCTCCTGAGGGTGATAGGGTGTTGTTGTAGCTGCAACATTTTCCCAAAATTCAAAAAATTTCGGGACCCTCCTTTTGTGTATATTGACTTGATTTTCATCTTTGATTTAATTCAATGATTCTTCAAAAATATTTTTCTCTAACACTTGAAACAACCCACTGTTTGCTCAAACTTTATCATTGCCTTTGAATGCGTTTTCAGCGTGTTTGAATCGGAATTTTATTTGGTTGGTGCTCCTGCCGTTGCGATGAACTAACAAGTCTTGGCTTCTACGTATTCTCTAATACATTTCTCTCAATCGGCTGATTTTTTGGTTTACATCGGGATGATTTGTTATTTCTTTCTCCGCTGTTGTGGGCGGTAGACCGCGAACTCTTTCAATTTTTTGCTTCAACGTTTCATCGATCCTTGAGTTGTGGGCTTCTGCCGTTGCAGCTGCAGAAAGATCTATCTTTTCCGATTGTCTAGTCATTTTAAACTCTGACATTACGGAAGGTCGCACCCTTTATGACTCCGTCATTGCGGCTGTCGAAAGCGCTATCCAACCGGCCGTTTAGTTGTTTCTCCTTCGATGAAGAGTTTGCCCATTACGGACTAAATTATCCTTTAAGGTTCCGCCGTTGTGTATCTTGTTTCCACTATCACTCCGATGTTCCAACGATTAGTCTTGCAGAGTTCCACTATAGATGTCTCAGTGAATAGCTTAGGATTTTGGCCACCCAGCGTTGCGGAAGGGATTATGCTTTCGACCTCCAATCTTTAGAGTTATGCCTTTCGATATTTCACCACCGCACATGGTTAGATATATATATGTATGGGGGGTTTGTGTTATTATTCTATTGTTATTCCCGATTGTTGCAAGCTGTCATTATCGTGTGCTATCATCTGCTCGAGCATGGTCGGACCCTCGTTCTCGGTACCCGCGTCTGGGTGGCTCAACTATGGAAGATTGACCGCCTTTCTTCCCATCGATTACGCAGCAGTGCTAGGTAGGCTTCTATTTCATTATCCCATTCCATTTGGGTGTTTAGAGAGATTTTTTCTCACGGTTAGGGTTTTGTTGTGGCCGTTTCTCTTCACCCCGTAATTACATGCCTATATATTGAGGATTTTTGTATCATACTATCCATGGGAGGGTGTTTTGGCCCATAGGGTGTTTTACTCAGCAGTTTTTGTTATGCAACCCTGTGCTTAGAGAATGGGGGGTTTGGTGCAGACGGCCATTACGCTGTCTACACCAAATCTACCTGGTGATGATGTCTTGGTAGAGAAAGGTTGTGGCCCTCCCTGTGATGCCTGGATTAGTGCTCCTCTCACACTGCTCGTATCTGTCAAAGCCGCGCTGTTTCAAGTAGTTTCGTTTGAGTGCGGTCGGTTTCGATCCCGAGTCGGGTAGGGGTTATATAGCACCGCAGCGTAGCAGTGACCATTGATTTGCGTAGACAGTTTGTTTCCTAAAAGCACGCCATTGAAAAAATTGCATAGTGCCTCTGTTATTCCCGTGCAGCGCGATGGTTATGGCACCCACAACGAGCCCAAATTTTCTTCATTTTAATGTAGTTTTCGTTTCTCACCAGAGTTCTGTTAGTTAAACCATTTCAGCTTATATGCATGCACATATTTGCTTCATTTAATTTCTTCTATCATGTTAAACATAAACGAAGTTAAACACTACACATTGTGGTCTCAATGTTTGCAACTTAGCCATAAAGGGCCTAATGAGGAAAATTTCATGTATGATAGGAAGAATCCGAATTCAATATGTCAAAGCAACAAAAGAAAAAGGCCCCTGTGGTCTAGGAAGAGCCCGAAGTGGAGGTTATTACCAAAACTGAATACATATATGAGGACACCAAGTGTATATCTGGTGTGGAGCCCGAGTACCAATGGGGAGAGATTTACAGGCTGATCACGCACTGAGAGGTGCCTGATATGGGCTTGGAAGAAGAGGGCATATATGCCAATATCGAGAGATCTTCATTGATGAAGATTGCCACCAGACCAGAGCTTTTCCCATGCTCTGAAGTAATTGGTTGGATTCTACCCCAGGAAGATGTAACGACAATGATCCTGGAGAATGTTGAAAAACAGGGCTATGCTGCCTATAACCCAGGATATGTAGCCCTGGCCTACCACCTGCCAAAATCACAAGTATTTTTATTTGATGATTGGTTGAAAAACATTAGAATGACCTGGTTGAGACCCTTAAAAGGATGATGTTATCTAGAAAACATTTCAGAACTAGGGCTACAGGAGAATATGACACAGCAAGCTTAAGGGCCCCATACAGGTTCATAGCTTTAATGCTTAACGGGATTTTTGGAAGAGCTCATGGTAAGAGCTTCAAGTTAGAATGGATCCCAATTATTTTTTATGTTGCAACCCAGGGGACAATTTTCAACTAGGCCAGCATTGTATCAAATATTCTTTCAGCTTGCATGGCCTCGGCTTTGGGAGGAGTGTCCCAAAAGAGGTCTGAATTCTATATGAGTTCCATACTTGTCGATTGTATATTGTGCAATCAACCTTTCCCTGGTCTCAAGTGCATCTGGGACAGGGAAAAAATGCTTGTATATTCTGCGTACAAACCACTGTGAGCACACAAATATCACAGCCATTATCGAGAGGTCTGCGAACAATTCATCATGCCATTGTACACACTTATTTTCCTGAAGGAGTGTGATTGCATGTCAGAGGAGGCGCTGCAAGTAATTGAAGAATATGAAAATTACTATCTGACTGAGGATGGCCTTTACTTCAGAATGTTCGGAGGTTCCAGAGCACCCTCCCTGCTGCCCAAATACGCCACCGACTACATCATTCACAAGGAGGCAGTTAGGCAAGTCTTCTTGGATGGCATAGGGAGCTTTCTGTTTGAGCATAAGAAGGCCGCCTATCCTCCTTTGCTCTTCAAGTTAGGAAGTTATAGGTTCACCAGGGTGAAGAAGGCAGATGAGTTTGTAGAAGAGTTGGAAAGGTTTCATTTTGGTGAGATGCCCTTCCATAGAAATGACTCCTGTGGTAAAGTAGCTGAACATTGCAAAGAAAACAACGTACATTTTGAATACACCCACCATTGGGATAGAGAAGAATCTGTCTTTCGAAGTGCATTGAACATAACAGCTTTGAGGAGAAGGTTCAAGAAGAAGATCACCACCACCAAAGGTGGAAAGGGAGATGAATAAGCAAAAGCTGAGGAAGAAGCCAAAAGAAGAAATGAGGAAGCCCAAAGGTTGGCACAAGAAGCTGTAGGATGGTTGCAGGGAGAAGAAGAAGAGAAAAGAAAAGCTGTGCAAGAAGAAGCTAGAAAGGCAGAGGAAGATGCAAGGAATGAAGAAGAAGAAAAGAAAAGTAATCTTGATGAGGAGATATAGAAGCAAGAAGCAGAGAGGCTAAAGCTGACACAGATAGAGACAGAACAGTCAACCTCTGACACAGCTGGCGGTCAGACCCAGGACATTGAAAACCCCGAAGTACAGGACCCAGAGGTGCCTACTACTAGCACACCTGGACAATCTGTGGTCCGTACACTGAAGCTGGTCCCTTTTGTACAGAAGGTGGGTGAAGAAATACCTAATTTTAACACTGTTTTCTATGACAAGGCGAGAAAGAGGATAGTGAAGAGAATGGAAAGGAAGGTTGAAACATGAGGTCTTCCTGGTAAAATGATAATGGATACACCTGTTGTATTTGGAATAGACCGAGATCCAAGATTCACCATTAGAGCCAGAGCAGCATTGATTCATGCTTCGGAAGATAATGTGGACAAGATTATGACAGACTTGGAGCAATCCAAGAAGTCCTTTGCTCAACTAAAGGACACATTGAGAAAGGAGAGAGATGAGAGCAATAAGATGAAGAGGAAATACGAGGACATGAAAAGAGAGATAAAGTCTTCAAAGGATGAACTGCAGCTCCTCCAAGCAGAAAAACAAGCTAGTGAAACTGCACAAGAGTGTCTGGAGAGAGTGCAGCAAGAGTATCAAGAGCTAAGGGTGGAGAAGGGACATCTACTGGGAAGGATAGAAGACTTAGAGCTACAAAAAAACCACCTGGGAGGAAAACGAGAAGCAAGCTCAAGAGGAAGAAAGGAAACTTCAAGAACAGATCTATTCTCTAACAACTGCTTTAGAGGCAGCAAAAGAGCAGCAGGTAAATCTACAACCCTTCAAGGAGCATGTGCTGGCGCAAAAGGCCAAGATGCTGCAGCTGCAAACTACTATAAAAGAAGAGAGATGCAAAGTTGTGCAAATAGACGGCTGATTAGAGGAAATTCTAGAGACTTCCTCTTATTTTGTTGACAGATCTCAGGACGTTCTGGAAGTCCTAACATCAAGAATGGCCAGGCTAGAAAATAATGAAGAAACCCCTGCAGAGCTGCCTTTGAAAGATAGACAGGCCCCGTAGCAGGATTATGACTTAGTAGAATTTGCTATAAACACAGCAGAAGACTTCAAGAAAGCTATTAAAAAGAAAAAAAGAGCATGCACTGAATTTTTTAGAAGGCTCCTGATTACATACAACCGGTGCCAAGTAGAGGCCGAGCAGAGGCTTGATGTCTTTCCAGACCACAACTCATTTGTGGAGATTTTACAGAAGAGGTATCAAGAGGAGGAAGAAAAAGTACAGCACCTTAAAGCCCTTGATGACCAAATCTTAAGGAATGAAGTAGATCATTCCGCCATCAGTGTGTAGCTATTGGAGGATCAGCTTCGTCTAAGTGCAGCCAGAATTGAGGCCATAAAAAACCAAGCTGCAAAGTTTGAAATAAACATTCAGTTTTTGGAACCCTGCACATTTGAAGGCATTGCATCTGAGACTGTGCCATGGAAGAAATTCTTATATACTCAAACCAGGCCCTTCTCGTGAATAATCATTCACTTTTGTATTATGTAACGATTTTGTAAACATTTGAGGAAATTTTTGGGAAGACAAAAAGTTGGGAAGCCCAAGGGTTATGTGTGGGCAGCCCAACAGTCTCATCTTTTTGTATAAATATAGAAGACTTAGAGGGAAAAGGGGCGTTTTCCCAGTTAGACATGTAAAGCGATATTGTAAGAAGAACTACTTTTTTTTGCAATAAAGAATTATTATTTGCCTGTTGGAGAAAGATTGGTGGGACTTTCAAATGTTATGCGGTGGATGGTGGAAAGATGAACTATTTTGTTTTTTCAGCTTTGTCCATTAACCGTGAGATCGTTCTAACTCTTAGAACCTATGTTCTTGTTTAAATGATTTCTGGTTTATTTTGTGGAATTACCACCATGAGAGATGAATGTTGTTCATAAACAATTGGCTATTTGATTGTTGAAATATCTTTAATTGTTCATGTGTTGTAGGAAGGAATATCAGCTATCTGTAATTTCTCTTTATGATACATGCACAATATACATTTCTCACAAATAAATTACAATCTGGCTCCCCGGGGATAGATAGATAGATATATAGGTAGTTAGTTTTACTTTCTTGCTGCATTTTGATTTAGATGCTTGTGGGTGCTAAGACGAGAGGTAAGAACCTGCGCATCACATTGTGACTACCCCCTGCATCCTCATCACCCCACATGGTTAATTAGGCATGTGCATATCATATATTAAGTCAAAAATACAAAATTCACGGTGGACCAGTCCATAACCAGTAAAACCTTTGTTTTTTGTTACTTGACCTACGGTATCCGGACCACAAACCGGATGGATTCCCTATACCAAACAGTCACGGGCTAGTTGGGAACTTTGACTGGGGAGAATCCCTTGCTGTTGTTGCCTGCGAATTTCCAGGCCTCAACAGGTGTCATCTTCTTATGTTGAACCTCGAACTCTACAGTAAGCTTAGTAATCACTTTGTTAACAAAATGTGTACCTTGGCCACTTAGTAGAATTTTCAGACAGCCAAATATAGTTACAACGTTCTCAAACAAAAAAAATTCTGCAGTCGTATTAGTGCAATCTTTAACAGGTGCAGCTTTAGCTCATCTAGTTAAATAGTCTATCGCAATGATAATGTAGCATGCACCAGTTCGCTTCCCTGGTAGAATGATCAGTCCAACTAAAACAACGTCCCACTTGTCGAATGCTTGCAGTGTTATCTGTGGCGTAAGAGGCATCTCATCGCGGCGCGATGGTTTTCCTGTTCCCTGGAAGATATCACAGTGCGTGCAGAAGCTCTTAGTATCCATATGTATGGTTGGCCACCATAATCCTGCCTACAATATCTTACGCACGATTTCTTTTCCCGCATAGTGTCCTCCTGCGACACCAGCATGTGGTTCACTCATTACCCAAGGTCTCTCATAGTAAAAAAAATAGCGGCACAGTATTTCATCCACACCCAACTTATAGAGGTGTCCAACAATCAATGTAAAATCAACAGCTCTAACGACCAAGTTTTTCTTTTGGTTAATGGAGAATCCTGGAGGTGCATTGCATGTACTTAAAAAGTGGATGATAGCATTAAACTCCTTGTTTTGATCTTCCATCATAGTGATCACAAATAGTTGCGCGTGAGGAAAATTATCTTCCAGGATGGTTGGCTCTTCACAAATTTCTATCCTTGACAGGTGGTCTGGCTTGACATTTAGTCGACCAGGTTTAACAATGACCTCAAAGTCAAATTTCTGAAACAAGAGAAGCCATCTATAGATATTCCCCCCAAACACTGGCTTGTTGACCAGGTACTTCAACGTCGAATGATTATTGTACATCTAAAAGATTCCACCCAACTAATAATGTCTAAAATTTTGGAGCGCATATACCATGGTGAGTCCTTCTATTTCTATCATCGTGTAGTTCTTTTCTGTCGTCGACAGCTTTCTACTAGCAAAGGAAATGGGGTGATTAGGTGCACCCTCTCCTAGTTGTGTCAAGACTATGCTAAGCGTGACAGACCACGCGTCGACATGAACATGGAACTCCTTTTTGCAGTCCGAAAATACAAGTATTGGCATAGTGACCATCTTGTTTTTCAATTTGTCCAATATTTCCTGGAAAGCTGGTGTCCACTAGAACTTTGTATCTTTATTCAATAGTTTCCCCATTAGTGTGGTGATCTCTACATACCCTCTGATAAATTTTCTGTAGTAGCATGTATGTCCTAGTACTAATTTGAGTTGCATGAGTGATGTAAGTGGTGGTAAGTCAAGGATAATCACAAATTTTGCTAGGTCAACCAAGATACCATTGTGACATACAACGTGACCCAACATAACACCAAACGGTGTGCAAAAAATACCTTTATTGGATTTAAGCGTGATCTGATACTGGTGACAGCAGCTCAACATCATCTGGAGATTCTTAATATGGTCTCTTACTAGACGAACCACAGTCCAATCATCAAAGTATACCTCAAGAATTTTATCTATGAAATATTTAAAAGCGAAAACTATTATTCAAGAGAAAATAGCAGGTGCATTATTGATTCCAAAGGGCATTACTGTATACTGGTAGCATCCCCATTCTGTGGTGAAGGTCATTTTGTGGAGATCCTCCTTCGCGATTCTGACTTGATGATAGCTATAGAAGCCGTTGATGACTGAATAAATCTCTTGTCCTCCGACGCTTTCAAGTACTTCATCTATAAATGATGTTGGAAATGGATCATGCAAGCATGCATCATTTACTTTCCTTAGGTTGACACAGATCCTAACTTCACCTATTGTCTTCTTATCCTAGATCACTATGGGGCTGATCCATTCTAATTCCTCATTAGGTTAAATGATTCCTATGTCGAGCATGTGATCCAATTCTGATTTTACCTTCTCCTTATATCTTGGATTCAATCTATAGGGCCGCTACTTACAGGATTAGCATCTGATCGCATGGGGTTTTAATCTCCCCTAGATCTACTACTATCCCCTTCATCTTCAAGAAGTTGGTAGGGAATGGATCCTAAAATTCATGCAGCAAGTCTGTGAGCTTCGCGACTGTCTCTTCATCCCAATAATCTCCTATATTGGTGAACTTTGTGTTCTCTGGCGACCCAATGTTTACTTTATTTATTTTCAGCAGCTATAGGAACTGGTCGTTGGAAATGCCACTTCCTTTGATTGCACGTGTACCCTATGATTTCGGTATGTTTATGTTAGTCGGGTCATCATCTGGGTCTCCAGTCAAGTTGTAACAAGCCATCCATTGCTAGATGGTCATGCTGGATTGATGGGAATTTTCTTATTGGATAGGGATTTCAACAAATATTTTCTCCTCTATCGTTTGAAGTGTAGCATCAACTGTAGGTTGCTCGTCAACAAATTCAAATGTTTGCGTGAACTGTTTGGCTACCTCTTTCCAATCCTAAGTTCCTTTTCTCAACTCCATTGATTTATACCAGCTTCTAGGTGTCATTTCCAATGTGTGAATGAAACGATGGTCCCATTCCTGTCACAGGTATTCTGCAAATACGTGTGACACTGATTTATGTGCTCAATAGGGATCGACAATCCTATGTACTTGTGAATCATGGTGGTGAATTCTTCGTCAAATATGACTTCCATCAACCTTTTGTACTATGGCCATTATGTTATGGACTGCTAGTGTGTACCCCACCATCTAGCAGGCGTAGCCTTCAGTACATGGTCTAGCATAGACAAGCGTTGCGACTCTATGACAAGTCCTTCAAACTTAGTTAGGAAGGTTGAAAGGTCAAGGTAAACCGTCACAGGTGGGAAACTCTCTTAATTCATTATCTACTTGTTGCACAGACCTTGTAATTCTTGTGCACCTTCTCATAGAGACCTCATGCAACCAGTTTTTCCAGTTTCTAGAGCCTCTCCTGAGTTGGATGTGCAGGAACTTGCACCCTTCTAGCTCAGGTTGTCATCTGCTGTTGGATTGATGTAATATTCTTGCATGGCAGTGACATTGTAGATCTGGTCGAGATACTCAACCTAGCCCTCGTTGTAGATAGGCTCGATGTATATTTGTCCTTCCAATGGATCTGTGGGCGACACTACCCTCATCTCATTATCCTCGAATGAGAGAATCCTCTTCTTGAAGCTAATAATGGTTTTATTATCTTTGGCCTAATCTATCCCCATTAGTGCGGGATCTGGATTCATGTCATCAACAAAGTTAATGAATTCAAAGACCACAAATGTGTGCAACCCTTCAATGTTGATAGGGACTTGACTCAACCTACCAATTCGTAGGACCTTCGCCTGATTTGCAAGTCTCAACTGGATAGGAGACCGGTCCAAGCGCGGCTTGCCCATGATTTCCCAAGTCTGTCGTGTCAAAACATTGACGTCGGAGCCCAGATATAAAATAATGTAGTCCATGTCGTAATCCCCTATCTACGCAGTCATTCTTAACTCATGCCCAGTTTTGAACTTCTTTCTAACATGGTTAACTTTCTTTTCAGGTTGCAGCTCTACTGGTGTTTCTTCTATCAGTGCTTGTATTTTTGTGATGGCATCTTTATCTTGGATTAGCGCTAAGTAACTTGACATAAATGACTTGATCTTACTAACCTTTTGTGGGGACTTCTTCTGGAATATCTGCTGAAATCGTTCAGGCATCTCCCTGACTTCTTCTGATGTCGATGGTTCTTCTGGGTCCACAAACTCATGTTGCACATCTAGGAATACTTGTGTGTATTTTTGGACGTCAAATGGAACCTTCTTCTGCATCACGGGTCGTACCTGCAACTGTAATTTTTCTTGTGGTACATCCTAATTAGCTCTGGTCGCAGCACCTCCTCATGTTACAACATCAATTCTTGGTTCTCTTGGCTCAGTAGTAATCATCTGGACATTCAAGTTAGGATTTGGATTTGGGTTTGGATTCTACGTAGGGGTAGGGCCTGCGATGGTCCTAGCCTGCTACTTTTCAATCAACTGAGGAAATTGCTCCACATTATGGTCTTGCGCTTTGCAATATGAACATGTATTTGCAGGCTCCTAGCAATCTCTAGCATAGTGACCCGGCTGTCCGGAGTTATAGCATGTAACCTGTCCTCTTCCTCTATCAAATCCTTCTCCTCCTCTGCCTCTGAAGTTTCCACCACCCCTCTCCTGAGGGTCTGCTTACTGTGGGGGGTACTGGTTCTGTTGGTAGTGTGGTTGATAGTGATTCTGTTACACATATGGTTGTTTTGGTGCATACTGATCCTGATATTGGTTCTGATACTGAATGGGTGGGAACTACACAGGCTGATAGGGCACTTACGTTGGTTCAGCCTGAGCCTGCCCATCATTCTTCATCAAGTAGGTGTCGAGCGTCTTTTTCTTCAATAGTTGGTATGCTCTGCAATCCTTCTCTTCATTCCCTACTGGCTTACAAAATTTATAGAATAGGTTTGCTGTAGTACTTACAATATTTTTCAAGTATAAACAGTCCTCATCGTGGTGTCCTCTGGTCTAGCATATGTGGCACCAGGGTAGTCCATGGGAACTCAAAGGTTTGGCACCCCTGATGAGACATAGTTCATGAAGGTCTGAAAATTATCTTTGGTGTGTCCATCCATTCTGCATTTCATACACCATAAGTATTCATGGGCTTCCCTACCTTGATATCCTGAAGTTGTATCGTCATATTAGCCAGCTGCGCTGGATCTGCACCATTCCTATGGAACTGTCACCGAATGGCGAGGATTCCAGCTTAATATCCAATTCTAGCACTTATTTATGTGACTCGATATTTTGTTACATGAATGGGCATTGTATGTGTGGTAAAAGCGTAGCAATAAAGCACTCTTTATGCTAAACATCCCACATTTGGAAACTAACTTTGGCCATCAAAGTTTTAAACCGTTGGTCAAAGTCCCATACTGAATCTGCAAATGCTTGTTTGATCTCCTTGATCTCAGTAATACACTGCGACTCAAATTTAGGTTTTACAAACTCAAATATCATTGCGACTCATATTTATTGAAGGGTCTTCTACGGTTCTCCTAGATGTACTACGTAGAACTTCATAACTGGTACAACACACTGTTATATTTTTAACATTTAAGCTATATGATCTTAGGATATTATCTGAGCAAATAAAAAGCACATCAATCAATCACAAGAGACAATGAACAAAAATATTTTCCTCAGGGAAACCATAAAGGAGAAAACCCCACACCTTCCTCAGAGATAGAATCGGCACCAAAAGTAAAACCCAAAGACAATAATATGATCTCCCGACAACAGTAGTATCTCTCTCTTGTCCCAGGTTCTTCTCTCTCTCTCAGTTATGCGCTACAACTGAGTGTGAGTGAATGTGTATGATATTGTGTTAAATAGAGAGGCTCCCTCTCTATTTATACTAATTCCCGACTTGACAATAACTCACTAGGGCCGACTTCTCTAGGAGAGTCTAATAACCCTAGGGCCTCACAACTGTGGGACTTTAACCCTTGATCAATAAGGAGGGTTATACTTTATGAATTTACATGACTTGTTTACATTATTGAATCTCCCAATTGGAACATCAAGGCATGACATGACTCAATTACATTACAGATACTTCTCGAAATAAACATTGGGGTACAATACATAAGACATACAAGTGAATGCATTCCGAAGTTACAAATACATCAACACTCCCTCTTAACTAGGAAGGTATTCTCTCAACACAATTTATCAGCACAAGTCTTCTTCTCTGTATAATTTGGATCATCATCAAGCCATATTCATTGTCAAGTCATCTTCATCAAGTATGGATCATCACTGGATCATCATTGAGTCTAGATCATCACTTGATCTAGAGAATGACTAGATCATCATCAAGTTTGGATCATCACTTGATCTGGAGCATCACTGGATCATCATAAAGTATGGATCATCACTTGATTTGGAGCATCACTGGATCATCATCAAGTATGGATCATCACTGGATCATCATCAAGTCTGGATCATCACTTGATCTGGATCATCATTGTTGGATCATCACTGGGTCATCATCATGGTTCTATCTCAATTCTACTCGTCATAGGAAGTTCTATAGAGCTAGCCCTTTTTCATGCTAGTTGTAGGCCTAGCCTTCACGTAGGTCTTCATCATCTTCAACACTTATATTTGACCATGGAATGAACCATGTCAGAAAGTGTTACAAGGGATTTTACCACACATGGTTGATCACACTTTTATGGCCTTCCTTGTCCCTCTGCGGTCTCTTTGGACCCCATGGACCATTATTGTACCTTTGATGTTTCCAAGATCATCCCTAAAAACACCTATTATTTGCTGTACACGACTTTTAATCCCTTTCTCGTGTTAATACATGGATATTACCGTTAAACCCGTGTAAATGGGGATGTGTGCATAAGTCCAGATACTTTTGGAGTTTTCCTTGATGTGGATCTGAGTCACTTGTCTCTTGGCCTTCCATATGCCTCGAGATCGCTCGGATTTGACCTTCCATTACCCCATTGAAGCACTATATAAGGAACCCCTTGGATACATTGAAGAGGAGAAATTGAAGAGCAAGAAAACTACAGTCCATTAATGCCGTAGCTTGCTTGTACTTGAGTCTGCATCCCTTTGTCCCTTGGAGCACTTTGTGTTCTTCCCAATATTTCATTTGTTTGTGAGATTTCTATTGAGAGATGGAGGATTGAGGTGGTGGAGGCCTAGGTGGAGGACTTGGTTTCTCTAGTTCGCAGAAGTGCTGACAGAGGTTGTCACTTATGTAATCTCTAATTTTATCTATAGAAATATCTTTTCTAGTCCAATGATGTGCATTTAGATGAATATTGAATCCATGGATCCGTTTAATTGCTTATGCATTATTGATTATATATGCTAGAGTATGCCTAACACTATATTATATAGCATGCTTTCCTTCTTTACTATTGTTGAGAGTAAATTGCTAAAGCAAGCGGGACTAGAAAAAGCTCAACGGGGATCTACTTCAATCGTTCAGAATAAGGTATGATTCAAGATCCTTTAGTGTTAGATGTTTTATTTCTCTTGCATATTGGGAAGGGATTTATTTCTGTGGTTTCTTTGTTTGTTGTGGTACACCCCAAGCCATAGGAAGTTTTCTCCGTAATAGAATTGGCGACCATACTGGGGAAGTTCCTAGTTGTTTTTCTTTGGGGGTTTTTCGGCATTCAATGTGATTGAATTGCTCCAATTTCTCTGTTTCTGTGTCGGTTCTGGGGGCATGATTTCCTAGTAGTGTCTTGTAGGAGTAAATTTGGTCTCATCTTGTCTATTTACTTTATTTTTCTCTCTTTTTCTTCCTGTACGTGGGTTTTGCTTTCACAGTCGCGTGTACACGCGGGTTTTCCTGGAATAGTCGCGTATGTATGTAGGTTTACTGAGAAAAGTCACATATGTCTTGATTTTTTGCTTTTTTGGGAAGATTAAGTGTTGTTGGGTGAGTTTGGGTGATTGCTGAATCTTCTTTGATGCTTCTGGAGTCTCTATCTACCCTCTGTTTCTGACCAGAGACTCTTTTTAATTTTATTTTTGAAAATGTTCTTGTCATTTCATTTTCTACTTTTTGTTTTGAGATTAGTGCATTAGGTCTCTTTTACCTTGGTGCTTTGCTTGGATGTTGTCTGTGAGTGGTTGCAGAGTCTAAGGGTTGTAGAGTCATATTTTGGCTTTTTATCTCATTTAATTCAAAAATACAATTTTTTTTGCTTTTCGCATAGTTATGCATTGTTTGCATTTTGCATTAGTATGGTACTTTCATTAGGTTTTCTTGGTGAATCTTAGTCATCTTTTCATATAGGAATGATTTCATATACATTTGAAGGAAAAATTTTGCACTGCACGTAGTAGCATACCTTGTTTTTAATTTGACACAGTGCATTTGCATTGATTGTTAGGTGTGCATTTTACTTCTTGTTGTGTCTTAACATCATTTGTTGCATGTCCATTTATCCTTTGAGTAATAAAGCCAATTAAAATCAATGCATAATAAAATGAATTACACTCTTTTCCTTTTTAGGGTGCACAAACGAGACTAGGGTTTAGGGTCTTGGAATAGTTCATCGTGAGTTAATTCTCCAAGACCGCTAAATAGAACAATTAGGTGTCTGTCTAGGTGAGAGTGTGAAATCCTTTATATAATTAGTGTTTCTCAGGATCCTCCTCTTATAAGGGAGTTAAGCATGAAGCATTGTGAGAAATTATAATTGGCATGACACCTAATTGTGATTGATTAGAACCAGAGATATTTCCAGGATTGTATTCGTATCTGGGGGCCTTTGAGGTATTGGCTAGTGCACCCCTTTTAGGCTTCAGGATTTGTTACCCTACCCATACAGTAAATCCCTCCTGTGACTGTCCACCTATGCATTGATTATATTGAGGTGACCTGAGTTGCCTTACCTAGGTTATCGAGGGGGTGTTTGCAGAGGTTATTCTATAGGTGTCCTGGCCAGGTAGGGATTAGACAACACAGTCACTATATGCATTGAAGCTGAGGGCCGCTATAATTGGTTACGAAACTCTGCTTGTTGTGTATGGGAGTCTCAATCCTCTCCTAGGTGAGACATACCTACTTCATTCAGGAGCTCACATATCCTACCCTTGGTTTGCCTGTGATTTGGATTTACATTTTTAGGTGTACGCTCTGTGCACACTAGTTTTCCTAGGGTTTGCGTAATTATATTGAGTCTTTTTATTTTTTTTGAGTCATTGTGGATTCATGTGTGACACCTCACCATTCTTGTCATTTAGTAGGACTTCCTCCTTCCACGTCTCCTCCTCCTTTGGGAGAGAGAACCAGACAGTCTGTGCGGACTACTTCTCACTTTGATTCACACACCATGGGAGATCATGAGAATGAGATTCCAGAGATGTCCTCTCCACCTCATGAGGTTGGGGAGGAAGATCCTACTAGCACATATGATCTATCACATGAACAACCTTCATGATATGGTTATGATCCCTCATTCACAGGTCGCCGGTATTGGTTTCCAGGCGATGAGACTCACTATGAACCCACAAGCACTAGCAATGTTAAATATGACATTCCTGATATCCCTGAGCCCGATCCAACATACCATGCTGAGTCAAAAGTTGACCTTGGCACTACGCCTGGGGGAACTCCCATTCTTTTCCATGCGGAGAGGTTTGGGGGCACTAGTCACATTACACCTTCCATCCATGTGGTGGAGGCATATTCACATGCTCCTCCTAGGCCTAGTGTTAGTAATCCTATTCAGATACCAGGACTGAGATGAGTGAACATTGGGAACACCACTTACATTCCTTCACATGTCCCTTCATCTTCGAACCTCGTTCCTTCAAATGTGTTTTTAACGACCCATCCTCCCCCTAACTCACATGGGACTTCAGGCCGGAATGTTGCTACTAGCCATGTTCGTTTTGTGACTGTTAACATGGTAGTATCTTAGATCCGAGTACCTCCTGTTGTGTCAGCAGGTCATGTACCTGTGTCTGGATCATCTCATGTTTTGCCTTGTGGATCTCCCCATATACCAAACTATGGACCTTCTCATGGTACATCCCATGGAACACCTTATGGAGATTCTTATGGACATTCTTATGGACTGCAGTATGGACAAAACTACCAATCATATGGGTACGGGGATCAACAACTCGCTTACTCTTCTAATTATGGCTTTGTAGCACCTCATAATAAAGGTACCCCACATCACAATGATTCCATGCAGCCTTCCATGGGTCAAATGGGAGGAGGTTATTATGGCCAAGGCCATGGTATATATAGCAATCAACCTTACATGAATCAAAACTACTAGGGAGCATGGAATCGACTGTCTCAACCTAGGCTCCCTTTCCTTGCGACATTGAACTTACCTGACTTGTCAAGATTGATGAATGATCCCGTGTCTCATAACCCGGCATGGCCGGCAGTCCCTACCAAAATTCCTTAAGATATTCCTAAGTTCAAAGGTAAGGCCGGTGAAGATCTTGGTGAGCATGTCACCACTTTCCACCTTTGGTGCTCTTCCAATTCGTTACATGACGATTCCATTTTTTTGAGGCTATTTCAATGCACCCTCATGGGTCTTGCAGAGAAATGGTATACAGAGTTACCGGGGGGGGGCTTATGCTACATTTGATGACCTTGCCATGAATTTCCTTAATCATTTCCAGCTACCTGTACATTACAACATTGATACCGAACTCTTGTCGACCTTCCAGCAAGATAAAGCCACACACATTTCGGATCATATTCAATAGTGGCATAGATAGAAGCGATTAATCAAAGCCTTTATACCACCAGAGTTTCTTCTTGAGTGGTTCCTCAAATCGTTGTTACCTTACATTGCAAAGGATGTTTCTACATTCAGAGTTCAAAATGAGGAAAAAGCTTTATTTAGGGCACATGAGTTGGATTTTATCTATGCTCAATCCGGAATTTTGTATGAGATTATACCAAATGCTCCAAGATCCAATTTCAACCCCAAGATCAAGCCTGGGCCACATGCCGATGGTATTGTTGGCTCTAATAGTACCAAACCTGTGGACTCGGTTACGAAACAAGTGTGCTAGTTATCGATTAACCAATCTGCGCTAGGACAAGCTACGAATTCGTCTCAACATACCCAATCGGCAAGTGTACTCTCTGTGCAATCGTTGAACTGGAAAAGCAACCAGTAGCCTGGAAAGAATAAGAAAAAAGGAAAAAAAATCATAAGGGTGGGAACAAGAATGAAAATGCTAATAATAATGACAAGCACACTCAAAATGCTGGGGGGGACAAGCATTCTAAACGTGAGGTGGTTGTAGCTTCTTCCCTCTTTCGAGTGATATGCTTTCTGTTTAATGGGAAGATTGTTACGATTGATCAAAAATCATTCCATAATTCGAGTGCCAATGCATCATCGGGAGCTTCTATCCCAATTATCGATCATTCTCAGCTGGCAACTGGGAGCGTGGGTGTGGGTATGTATCCTTCCCTTATGGGAACCTTTAGTTTTCCTGCGCCCGTCCTTATTCTTGGGTCTAGTTTTGGTGGGGATTCATCCTTGTCGAATTCAGTGTATTTTCACACTACCCATATGGAATATCCTTGGATTCTTCCTTCATCGAGTATGTCGAGTGTGCCTGTCGAGACAGACGTGCCGTTTCTTGCAACAATGGTGGTGTATCAAGAAAATATTGATAAGGTTGTAGAGCCTAGTCCTTCCTCTTCGTGGGCAGAGGAGGAGGACCCGTATGTGATTCCTGAATGGGCAGTAGAGTCATCTCACTCACATGATTTCCTCAATGATGTTTTTCCATCGGATGAAGCTATTCTTGAGGCCATGTTTGGGGTTGAGCAACCTTGGGAAGAGTTGCATCATCGATCATATTTTCTTCCTAAGCTTGATTGTATGGAGTGTGATGAATTTAGGGAGATTCTTAGTGAGAATATTGGCAGCCCTGAGGTCCCATTAAGCTCTCATGGTCAGATGGATGATGGGAACATGGCTAATTTGTCACCAATAATTCCTATCAATATTTCTCAAGATCCTCGGAAGATTGAGAATGTCTACATTGGGGTGGGTTGTTCCTCCGATGAGATCAAGGAGTATACCGAGTTGTTTAAAGAGTTTCATGACATTTTTGCTTGGTCATACAAATAAATTATGGGTATAGACCCTCGCATTGTCGAACATGAGATCAAAGTGTATCTGGATGCAAAATTGGTTCAACAACATTTGCATGCAGTGAATCCTATAAAAGCACTCGGCATTAAATTTGAGATAGAGAAACTACTTAAAGCTGGTTTTATCTATCCCGTTCCCTTAATGGAGTGGGTTTCAAATCCTGTTCCGATGGATAAGAAGCAGGGAGTGATCCGGATATGCACTGATTTCCGTGACTTAAATTGTGCATGTCCTAAGGATAATTTCCCCACACCATTTATTGATCAGATTTTGGATGAGTGTGCAGGAAGTGAGGTATTTTCCTTTATGGATGGTTTTTTTGGATATAATCAGATTCAGATTAAGCCGAGGATCAACACAAGACCGTATTTATTTGTCCTTGGGGTACTTTTACACATCAAAAGATTCCCTTTGGCCTTAAAAACACTGGAGCTACATTTCAGCAAGGCATGACCTTAATCTTCCATGATGTTAAAATGATTATCGAAGTATATTTGGATGATCTCACTGCTCCCTCTCGTTTGAGAGTGTGTCATCCGTATCATTTGATATTAGTGTTTGAAAGATGTTGTCATTATCAAGTTCGTTTAAATCCTCATAAGTGCATATTTTGCGTGATTGTTGGTCGTTTACTAGGATTCATCGTATCCAAGGAGGGTATAAGAGTTGATCCCTTAAAGGTTGAGGCAATACTTCAATTGTATCCCCCGCATAATATTTGACACCTTTAGTGTTTACAAGGCATGGCGAACTTCTTGTGGAGATTCGTGGTTAATTTTTCCAACTAGACTAAAGGATTTATGTGCCTTTTGAAGAAGGACACCCCTTTTTACTGGGATGAGCAAGCCCAATAGTCTTTTGATGCTCTTAAGTGAGCCTTACCAATGGCCCCTGTGCTTATTCCACCTGACCATAGCCATGATTTCTTGATTTATGTGGCCGCGTCTATGGAGACGGTTGGCATGGTTTTGGTTCAAGAGGATGAGGAGCTCCATGAGCATGTCATATATTATTTGTGCCAGAACCTTATAGATTCAGAACTTCACTATTCCCACATGGAGAAGCTATCCTTAGCCATCGTTCATGCGGTTCAGCGTTTGAGACATTACATTCTCCTTTGCCAAACTTTGTTCGTAGCTCATATCAATCCATTTCAGTTCATCCTCACTAGAAGAATGATTGGGGGAAAATATAATAAATGGATTGTGATTTTGCAAGAGTTTGATCTTAAGTTCATTTCGACAAAATCGAAGAAATCGTTAATCTTTGCAGAGCTTATATCCGATTTTCCAAATTTGGATGAGGAGGAGGTTTATGAGGATTCTTTTGTCGATGAGCATATATTTCTCATCTCAACTGTGGACCCTTGCTATGGGGATATCATCATGTATTTGCAAACATTGAAGGTCCCTACTCACCTTTCACGGGATGATTGACAACTATTATGTCATGTAGCTAAGAACTACCTTATAGTGGATAACACTTTGTACCGCCGTGGGGTAGATTCCATTTTACGTCGTTTTTTAACCCATGATGAGGACAAGGTTGTGCTGAATGATTTCCATGGAGGGGTGTGTGGTGTTCATTTATTTGGGATTTCTACAACCCAAAAAATCTTGAGAGTGGGCTATTTTTGGTCATCCATCTTCAAAGATTGCGTTAATGCGGTAAAGAAGTGCCACCCTTTCCAGGTGTTTGCACGTAATATGCACTCGCATCCAGCCCCATTACATCCTATTTTCACCATCGGTTCGTTCATCAAGTGGGGGCTTGATTTTATGGATTACAACCCAGCTTCGGCTGGGGGGAATCATCACATTATTGTGGCTGTCGATTACTTCACAAAATGGGTAGAGGCTATGCCCACAGTTAAATTCGACGGTGAGACAACCACACATTTCATTTTTAACTAGATTATCACCCGATTTGGCCTTCCAAAAGAGCTTGTCACTGACCATGGTAGGCACTTTCAGAATAAAATGATGGAAGATTTGGCTTCCAAGGTAGGGTATAATCAAGAGCACTCCTCTTCTTATTACCCTCAGGCGAATGGACATCTTGAAGTAGTGAACAAGTCACTTAAGTCTATTCTCCAACGAACCATCACACAAAGCAATAATAATTGGCATATCATGGTGTCTCTTGCTTTGTGGGCCTATAGAACCGCGGTTAAGACTTCCATCGGTTTTTCTCCCTTTCAGCTTGTGCATGGGGTGGATCCTGTCTTATCGATTGAATGCGAAATATTTTCCCTAAAGCTAGCTGTGGAGATTTTACCTGACACTTCCGCATTGGAAGAGTGTTTGGTCCACTTAGAGAAGCTTGATGAGCAGCGTCGAGATTCCTTAGTGGCTCTAGAGGTTAACACACATCACGTCAAGGTCCAATATGATAAGTCTGTCCATTCGAGCAAGTTTAGTGAAGGTGAATTGGTGCTTTTGTGGGATCAAGATAAGAACCCTTGGGGGTAGGGAAATTTAATCCCATGTGGCATGCTCCTGTTGGTAGGCAAAAACCCTCTCATTTTTTTCTGCTTTGCTGAGAAAAATTAATCAGTACTCTTCTATGTTATATAAGAGTGCCTTCAGAATCTTTGATTCTGAAGGTACTCTCAATAAAGGAAGAGTTAGAGGCCAAAGTGGTAGTTTAGGAAACACTCTGAATCAAGCTAAGACTTTCATTTTTGCAGCTGTTATATTCATTCTCATTATTCCATGATCATATATCATTAATATAAATGAAATTCTGCTTTATATTATTTGGTAAGAAAGAATTAGCTTAAGTGATTCATAACCCTTGTATTTAGTAAAATTTCTTTTTAATACTTGGCTTCAAATATTTGACATAGTGTTATTTATCAAACAAAAATGTTCAAACATATATGTAAGGTTGGCTAATTTCTATTATATCAAAACCTTTATATGATTGTTGAACATGTTTATCATTATAAACTGCTATAACTTATGTCTCATATAATATGTAAATAAATAAAAATTTGCCTTATATATATTTATAATAAAAGATCTTCCCTTATTTTTATTTTTCAAACTTTTGATTAGAATCATTTATCTATACTTCTAATGATAAATCGAAATTGATTATGATCTAAAAGGTTGGCTTGGTATGATGTTTTCTAATCAAAATTTATATGGCTTATGAATGTTAATTCTAATAATCCACAAGTTGATATTCCAAGTTAATATTTTTGATGGTTGGAAAAATTTACTTATTGATTGTTATTGATGACATCATTTATACATCATAATCATTTGCAAACATATGGTTTCCTATTGTTTAGGTTGATGTTACATCTAACCTCCACGTATTAGACTTATCATAGCAAAGGTTAAGTGCTGGGAGGGAATGACTATGACACGAACTTATACATCCTTACACCTGTTATTTTTTACATCACGAATTGACAAGAATTTCAATGGAAAATCATTACCTATTAAATGGTGATTTTTGTTGATTTTTGGGGTCATCATCCTAACACATTGGGATTAAATATGAAATCTCATAATCAGACACATGTAATGTAGTGTGTTATTTTTGTCATTTCAAAACGATTCTCATAAATCTTTACGTACAGGGTTATTATTTTCAAATCTTAGTTTTTATGATTTTAACCTCGAAATTCACTTCGTTGGGAGAACAAATCTTGAAATCAAATAATGCTTGCCGAGAAGCATTGCACAATGATTTGGTTAGCTTGGTGGTCTCAATTTTCTTAGAAACAGAATTTCAGAACTTGTTTCCATTACATTGAAACTATGGTTACTAAAATTGGATTTAGGGTTTCAGTTCTCATCTCAGGGGAACTGGGTTATGATGTGATATGTTATACTATTCCATTCACATGGATTCCAATACCATATGTGTTCACGTATCCTTTTATCCCGAACCCTAATCAAAACCTTTGCAGAGTGGAAATGGCACCTTTGAATCACTTTGAGATTTCACGCCTTGAGTTGGTTGAATCAAACCCAGAAGCAGCTGCATTGTTTGATCATATAGGCTGGGGTTCATTTTTTAAAGGTTATAGTGGTCATCATGTGGGAATAACCAGACAATTCGCTTTGTCATTGAAGATTGATGCAGCTCAAATTGGGGATTTTTGGCTGGTTTTGAATGAAGATATAATTGTTGAAGCTACTAAGCTTCCTCAAGTTGGTGAGCATTGGTTCAAAGGTTAGAAGGTCAATAAGAAGAAATGTGAAATGTTCCTCTTACCATTACCAGAGGGTTCGGATCTTGGAAGAGGCGTTTCTATTAAATTTTTGAAACCACAATGGAAGCTTGTTTTTGAGATTTTAATCAGGTATGTTACCTATGATGGCCGCTACTCTCATATACATTACTATCATTTACGGTTGTTGATGGCCTTAAAAGGTAGAAAAATCAATTTTTCTTTCTTTCTGCTTCAGAGTCTTAGGAAAATGGCTCATACTGTACATAATATGGTTGGAGATATAGAACAAAGTATTTTTCATCATGGTCTCCTTAAAATCTTATTTCAGTACCAGTTAAATCGCATTGGTAGGTCTTGGGATGAATTTTTGAATGCAAACAGTTTTGGATTAACCCAGTATTGGCCCACTCCTCGTCCAAAAACCCATAGAAAACGTAAATTTTTTCCTCAAACTAAAGCCAATTTGGAGTCAAAAGATGTGGAAACATCTAAATTAGGAATGCCAATAGAGGATAATTCAAGGCATATAGTAGAAACCCTTCCTTTAAAGTTTGAAACCCTGGTCGTCTCAGCTTTGTACGAAGATCCTCATATTGTATCTTTGAATGCAAGGGGAAAATCAAAATTGTTAAACAAAGGAAAGGTGAAATTCGATGGTGAATCGAGTTTATCAGAATTCCCCATTACAAGGATGGGTTTGCACAGAATTACTAGAAGCATGAAATCTTCCGCTTCGAAAGAACCAGTTCATGCCCATAATTTTCCATTTATCGAAATTTTAAGTGAGGAAGAGAATTATGGTTCAGTAGAAGTATCTTAACAGGAGTGTGAAGAAAAAATGGATAATCCTGTCGTGTCTTTGAATAATGATTATAATGGGAATCCATCACCGGTTCTACCAAATGATAAAGAAATCAAGTTAGGATCTGCCTTGAATAATGATTCTTCATCAGAGCAGACGCTGGCGAATATTGTGAAATCTATAAAATTAAAACAACAAATTAGACAACTAAAAGGAAAACTGGAAAAAGATGAATCAAATTCTATTGTGTTGAAGGATGAAGTGCAGAACTTAAGGAATGAATTATTGACTTGGATAAAATGATGGCAGAAATTAAAGGAGAAAAAAGATAGGTTGAAATCTCTGAAAAAATCTTGGGTTACTACTAACAAGAAGCTTTTAAAACAAGAAGAACAACATAAAATGGAAAGTATAAAATTAAGGGCTAAATTGTCTAAGGCTCGTCGAGTTATTAAACTCAAAAGTGCACCTTAAAATGGTTATTACTGATGAACAGGTAATTGGCATGCCCAAAGAATCATAGATTCTGTAGGCATTGCATATCATTTAATTTAAATTGTTATTTTAGTTTTAATATTTATGATAAAACTCATGCAGGGTTAATTGATTTTGCAGGTGTCATATGGATATTCGATTTTGGTGGTGTTCTTTCCTTTTATTTTGGTGACAAATGATGAATTCGTTTTCAATCTAGAATGATCTAGAGGCCAAATGTCAAACAATAGATTGCTACATTGATAAGTCAACATTCATGGATAAGAAATCAGTTATCAATTTGGCAGTTCAAACGCCAGGTCCACTAATGAGGAAGATGATAGTTAATGTCCCAGTTTCTAGATGTTCGATGATGTAGACTCAATAGTTTGTTTTTAATTCTAGTTACATAGAAATATGAGAGGCAGTTATTAGTCTTGCTTATAAAACTAGGAAAGACTGATTATACAAGTGGGGGAGTATTGAAGAAATAGACTTATCTGAAATATTATTACATTTCTAGTTTTAGTCTCTTTGCTGGAGTCTTGCCTTCAGGGAAGGCTTGTGACTTGAGTTCTCAAACCGATATCACTGTCTATTACTATTTTTGAAAACTTAATATACATATATATATTTCAACATATAATTTTCTCATTATGCTTTTGTGCAATTATACTGTGTTATAATTGTATTTATTATCCAAAATAATACTCTGTTTACACAATATTAATGTTTGAATGAAAATATTATTGAATTTGATTACTTAATATTTGTATTGAGAATTGAAATTTGGTAATATAAACATTACATATTTATCTTTTTAATTTCATTTGTATTTTTACAATGTCTTCATGGATAAATATCATCCTTTTATTCAAATATTTGGTATTGATTATTAATTATTAATTAATAGAACCTCACAAAAAATTAAAAGTAGTTATCTATTTTAATTTTCGGTTGTTGTGCATATTCAGCAGAATGATTTAATGATAATGATTTAAATATTTTCATTTAAATCATTATTCTCTATCACTTTGTTTATTTGAATCATTAATTGATAATTAATTTAGTTTTCAAGTTGCTCTCAGGTGAGATAGGATAGCTAGTTAATTTTAGGCTTAGTTTAGTTTATTTTTAACAGTTTTCAAATAAGAATTAGATTAATTTCATAAAATTTAAAAATAGTCCTTAAGTTAAACTATTTGGAACAAAACCCTAAAAACTAAAGACTTTCCTTAAGAAAGCATTTTAGGATAAGTTAGGTCTTAGAAAACTAATTCTAGGGTTTATTTAGGTAGTAATATGATTAGGATAATTTTTTACTGAATTTTAGATTCTCCTTAAGAGGCAAATTCAGTTGGTATCAAGACCATAAGCTGCGATATTTTGCCATTTCAAACACACCGGAAGCTGCTCTAAGCGGCTTGCGTGGGCATAATCTCCTTGATTTGGGCAAGTCATAAATTTTGGCCAACAAATGGCGCTAGAAGGAGGGAATGTTAATGATTAATGGTAGGTAGAACTAATGATAAAATTTCAACCATTCAACAACCTCCATTAAAATATGAAGCTAGTAGATCACCATTCATAGAAACCGTTAGGAGCATCCTTGAGCATGATCACATTACATCTCCATTCACTCCTGAACAGAGTACTCAAAATTTAGAAGAACCACGTCATATTCTCATGAGAGCATATGCTCATCAACTTGGTTTAACTCCAATAGACTATGGTCTCCCTAGACAAAAAATACATCATCCTCAATTGAATATAGTTACTCAAGATTCAGTAGAAGCCGATAGCACTCCAAGTTATCAAGTTAGAAGTCATCAGAGAGAAATTACTTGAACAAATTCTGCTAGAAGATTGACTTTTGTAGGTGGTCTTGATCAACCACCTTGTCCTCCAGAATCACCATTTGATAGTCTAAGATCATCTAATTCAGGGAGTTCTTCAGATTCTGAAGGAATTCCTATGGCTGGAAATATACCTGTTGGAGGAGGAGGTAATCGTCCACCTAACCCTCCACCCAATCCACAACTTCCTTGGTTGAGAACAGCTGCTATAGCAGTGCCAGGTGTACAACATCCTCTACCCAATTATTTAGATAAACTTCTTCCAAAGTTTAATCTAGATAACAAAGAGCATGCAGAGGTGCATGTAGATAAATTCATGTTAGCTATTCAAAACATGAACATTTAGCATGAAGACGTGGTTTGTTGATTGTTCCCTTTAACTTTTGAAGGGAAAGCATCTACTTGGTACTTTTCATTAGTCCAAGGATCAATCACAAATTGGGATGAATTTAATAAAGCTTTCTTAGATAAATTTGGGGAGGATAAAACACCTGCTCTTTTAGCCCTTGAGTTATCACAGATTAAAATGGAACCTAAAGAAAGAATTAAAGATTTTAATCAGAGATTTATCACTCTTAAAAAATTCCTGTTGCTTCTCAACCACCCGAGGATATAATCATAGAAAACTATACTTCAACCTTACCAAAATATCCTGGGATGTTTGTTAAGAGAGCTGGGAAAACAACCCTTGTGGAAACTTTTGAGGAAGGTATTAAAGTTGAAAAGGATTCTATGTCCTATGAACCAGATAGAAGTGGAAAAGCTGATACTTTTCCTTGTAGGAAGATTGAAAGACCTAATTCGGAAAAGGATAAGGCATTTGATGTAGAACAGCTGCAGAATGCTATTCGTGCATTAACTATTGAAATTGTGGGATTAAAAAAAACTAATTCTAAAGCTTCCTCCTCTAGAGGATATTTTAGAAATCAGTTTAGATAGAATCCTAACACTAATAATAAAACAAGTACACCGCCTGATATAGCAGTAAATGAAGAAATTTTTAATACTATTCGAGTTGTATTATCTTTATCCTAAACTCCCTCAAATCAAGAAACTGTTGAAAATGAAGAGGCAGAGGAATTTGAAAATGAAGATGAATTGGAAGAACCTCAATAAGTTAATGGTCATTTCTAGGATAGTCTTGTAAAATATTGTGAAGGTAAAAGTCCTCCTTTAGGACAACATGCCTATAATACTCGTAGTAGAACATTTGCAAATACTCTTAGAGCATCATCAAGTTCTACTCCGAGTAACGATAACAATAATTCACAACCCAATAAATAGACTCAATCTGGAAAATAGAATCAATCTGCGAGGATTGCTCAACCTATTCAAAATCCTCCAAAGTTGGATTTACAATATGACATAATTGAAGATTTAAAGAAGACATGTGCAAACATTAGTATGTATGATATTCTTCAAATTTACCCAATGCCTAATAGTCCTATTATAAATCCCGCCATGAGTTCAATAATTCCTAACACTCAACAAAATGTAGCTACTAACAATTCTAATAGTGATTTAACATCAACTGATAAAGGAAAGTCAGTAGCTGATAAAGCTTCACTAATAAGGAAAAATTCAAAATCAACAACTCCTCCATTCCTACTTACCTTCAAGATTTTTAATAGGAATGTTAAGAATTGCATGGTTGATTCCAGAGCATCTTCCAATGTAATGCCTTTGTCTGTATGCAAAAGGTTGAATGGAAAGTATGTTCCATCAAATTCACAGATTACTCAATTGGATAGAACAAATGTGAGGGTTGTAGGAGAGATGAAAGATGTTCTATTCAGGATTGCTTGTAACCCTTCAGTTTTTCAAATTATAGACATTGTGGTTGTAGACATTCCTGATGCGTATGAGCTGTTTTTGAGTAGGGATTGGTCTCAACAATTAAATGGATTCTTTGCTACAGACATGTCAACTTTATGGTTACCTAAGAATGGAAAGTCAAATCAAATTAAGATAAACAGAGAAAGATATATGAAACATACTGTAACAGAATTACACAATCCTAGTGAACCGGTTTTATTTTTAGATTCCATTATGGGGAACTATATGTATGAACTTGGGTTTGGTAATTTTAAATCTGAAAATTTTGTTTTCTCTGATAATAAACGACAATCAGAAATTCTTAATGTTACAACCATTTCCCATGATTCTTCATTTAAGGAGATTGCAAATGATGTAGATAGTGATAATATTGTAAATATTATCGAAAGCAAAGTAGTTGTTAATAGTTCTACTTGGACTTTATATTTTGATGGGTCAAAGTCTAAAGAAGGAGCAGGAGCTGGTTGCCTGTTAATTGACCCTGAAGGAAATAAAACATGTATAGCTTGTAGGCTTGAATTTAATTGCACAAACAATACTATGGAATATGAAGCTCTAATTCAGGGTTTGAAGAAAGCGATTGATTTGGATATTAAAGTGCTAATTGCATATGGAGATTCTGAAATTATCGTTAGGCAAGTCCGTAACTCTATTCATTGCATTTTTGAACATTAGTAGAATTATCAACGAGAGGTATGGAATCTCATTTCACATTTTGATGCATTTAATATAATATCAGTTCCAAGATTTCAGAACCAAGAGGCAGATTTATTAGCAAATGTAGCATCAAAACTAATTCCATCAGAAAATTTCACACCAGATTTCTTTTCAGTTGAATTGATTTTTAGGCCTTCTATACCCGATAATATCTTTAACTGGCATATGTTTGATAATGATGTGCAGGTGCTGAATTTCCTAACAAATGATGATACCTTTAAAGATTCAGCCATTGATGAAGTTACACATGACAAAAATCTACGAGATTTTTCGGTAATAATTGATTTTTGTTCAGTTGAAAAAGATTTTGAGAAGGTAAAACGGATTCCTAACTTAGTTTTGAGATTAGAAAAGTTTTTTGATCTTCAAGATAAATTTAGGTCTGTTCGTAATTGTAAAACCAATAGCTCACAAATGAAATATGAAACCATAAATTTAGGAACGGAACTGAATCCTTAAACTGTCAATTTAGGAATAGATTGCACTCCTACAGAGAAATTAGCATTCATAAAATTATTTAAAGAATTTAAGGATTTCTTTGCATGGACATATGACGATTTGAAAACTTTCAATCCACAAGTCATGCAACACATTATTCCAATAAAACAAGAGTCAAAACCTTTTCAACAGAAACTTAGGAAATATCATTTGTCATTAGAACCAACAATTAAGAAGGAACTAAATAGACTATTATCTGCTAGGATTATTTTTCCTATTCAGCATACTTAGTGGGTATCCAACTTAGTTCCAGTTAGGAAGAAAAACAGTGATATTAGACTATGCGTTGATTTTAGAAATCTTAAGAAGTCTTCCGAAAAGGATAATTACCCAGTTCCTCCCATGGAACAAATCCTTCAAAAAGTTTTTGGGTCTGAGATACTATCACTTCTTGATGGTTTCTCAGGATACAACCAAATATTGGTTTCCCCAGATGATCAACTAAAAATAGCTTTTAGAACTCCATGGGGAACATACGCTTACAGAAAGATGCCCTTCGGGTTAATCAATGCTCGGGAAACTTTTCAAAGAGCAATGGATATTGTTTTTAGAGGATTAATTAATCATTCAATAGTTGTCTATTTAGATGACATTACTGTATATTCTAAATGTCGACATGATCATATTAATCATCTTGGAAAAGTATTTGAATGTTATAGGAAATTCGAAGTATCCTTAAATCCAAAGAAAACAATATTTGTTGTTTCAGAAGGTATTTTCCTAGGATGTGTGGTTTTGAAACATGGGATCATGATTGATCCTGAACGAACCCAAGCTATCTAAAAAATAACTTATCCTTCTAGCAAAAAAGCAATGCAATCGTTTCTTGGAAAAATAAACTTTGTCAGGAGATTTATCTCCAGTTTTTTTGAAATCATCCGTCCTTTGCAAAAAATGATTAAAAAGGATGCTATATTTAATTGGGGACAAACTAAAAAAGAATCCTTTTCAGAGAATTTTAGAAGCCATTTCAGAAGCTCCTAGTCTTTTAAGCCCAAATTTTAACAAAGACTTCATATTGTATACTTTCGCTTCTGACATATCTTATGCAGCAGTTTTAACTCAGCTAGAGTCAGCAAAATAGTGAAGTATCCATTTAGTTTATGAGCTCAAATTTTAAAGGTGCTGAACTTAATTACCATGAGGTTGATAAGCAAGCTTTTGCTATTTTCAAAGCTGTCAAGCACTTTCATCCATATTTGTTGAAATATAGAACGAAAGTGATAGTTCCTTATCCTTCAGTCAGAAATTTGCTAGTGCAAAAAGATTTAGGTGAAAAAAGAGCACCATGGATGACAACCCTTCAAGAGTATGACTTAGAAATTAAACCTTAAATGGTATTAAAGGGTCAAGGATTATGTAAAATCACTGCTGAAGCAACTCATTTGCTTAATAACAGTTCCGAAGCTGTCATTGCTGAAGTCTTACTAACTAGGGAGATTTAATTTTATCCTCCACCACAAGATTCTTGGTACACAGATTTAAGAACACTTCTGGAAACAGGAACTGCTCCTGATTACCTTGAACCAAGGAAAAGGAGAGCACTTAGACTGAAATCTGCTCCTTATTTACTAATTGATAATATCCTTTTTAGGAGAAATTTAGATGGTGTTTTACTTTGATGCCTAGACAAAGATGGAACATAAGTGATTTTGAAAGAATTACATTTTGGACCAGCAGGTGGTCATTTTGGTGGAGAAACTACGACACATAATATTCTTAGGGATGGCTATTATTGGCCTACTTTATTTCTAGATTCTTATGCTTTTGTCAGGAAATGCCAGGAATGTCAACTTGCTGCAGGAAGAGTTAAGAAGCCTGCTTTTCCTTTACAACCTATTTCAGTAGAAAGGCCTTTTCAGCAATGGGGTATTGATATAGTAGGACCAATAAACCCTCCCTCTTCTATCCAACACAAATACATTATAACCGCAACTGATTATTTTACCTGATGGGAAGACGCTGCACCTTTAAGGGTTGTAAACACCAATCAGGTTATCTTATTTTTAGAATCTTTTATCATAATGAGATTTGGTGTTCCAGATTCCCTTGTTTTTGTTAATGCCTCATATTTTTCATCAGTTGAGTTAACTCAATTTGCCTTAGAGAAGGGCATAAGGGTTAGATATTTAGCTAATTATCATCCTCATGGAAATGGTTTAGCTAAATCAACAAATAAAAATTTGTTGAAAATTCTCGAAAGAACTATTTCAACTCATCATTGTGATTGGCATATAGAGTTGTTTAATGCCATTTGGGTAGACAGGGTAACTCCTAAAGCCGCAATAGGTAACTCACCTTTCTTCCTGGTTTATGGAATTGAGGCTATTTTACCGACAAATGTATTTTTACCTTCGTTATAGTTATCCCAGTGTGTTCAAGATGAAGATTGTCCAGCAATGGAGAAAAGGATTAACACTTTATTAAAACTTGAGGAAGAAAGAGACAGGATAAAACAACATTTTACAAAACATCAACAAATTGTGAAGCCCTGGTTTGATCAATCCTCAAGTTCTAACCGAGAATTTTAGGTGGGGGACTTGGTGTTAAAATGGGTCAAAGTCCATGAGGAGAAAGGAGATCATACAAAGTTTCAAAAACTTTGGTTGATCCCATTTGTTATTGCTGAAAACATAGGTCCAAGTACTTTTTGTTTACAAACACTGGAAGGTCAGTTTGAAACATTTCCAGTAAATGGATTGATCTTTAAAAAATATTTTTGTTGACTTTTCCAGACCTTAAAATTTGTTTATAATTTTGTATAAAATCTTGTTTTCTTTTAAGTTTCTGTTCGTAAATAATTTTATTTAAATTTTAAGAATTTTCTATATATATTATCATAAATTTGATAAAATTATTAAGCAGAATTATGGTATATTCATGATTCTTATGTACATTCAAATATCATTTGACCCATGTAAATAATTTTTGAATCTTATTTTTTATTATTCTTAATCAAGTATTAACATATCAATTATTTATTAAGGATTATCGAATCTCTATATATATGTTTCAAAATAATCAGTCACTAATGTACATACATTGTTAAGATGACATTTGTAAATAAATAAAGTCCCGTGGTTTGATTCAGTTTGTTCATTAGTTTAAAATTGTGATATTAGACTAAGTATTTTAAAAATTGGTTTTGAATGATCAAAGTTTCTTAAGTCTTTTAAGAACCTATCATCATTTGTAAATATTTGTAAATATGGTTCAGATTATCCCTCATTTTCCTATTTTCAATTGACAGATAAGATGGCTAATTAAAGTCTTTTTCAAAACTTGTACTTTGAAAAATCTTCATGAATCTTTATCATAAGTCATTGTAAAGTTATTTACAATCTGGAAAATTTTTAGATCTGTTCCATTAAATAAAAGTTCCAAAAATCAAAATGAGAGACAACAGGTTTTAGTAATAAGCCGATCCGATCAGGATCATAAATATCATCAGTATAACATTATTAGGAAACTAATAATGGCTTTTGGTCGTAAGGTCAAGAGATAGGGGGTCTCATCACGAGCCAGCTGATTCATTTTCTAGTGATATTAGTGACTAACATTACCATTTGGTTACCATGCTAGGTAATGATCTCTTATTTTATAAAATATAAACTTTTAAACTCAATAAGTGAAACATAACTTTGATTGAAGAATATGAGGTCTCATCACAAGCCGGCCTAATCATGATCATCAGTGCTGTCTAGTATAACTTCATTTCTGACCATCAGGGTGATGGCTCTTGGTTAAAATATCAAGAGACAAGAGGTCTCATCACGAGTCAACTTGCTTATTCTAGGAAGTTCTCGTGAATGATACTATCACATCAGGTTATCATGCCAAGATAGTAGTCTCCAATCAGAGTAATTGTTTCAATCTGGAAAAAAAAAAGATCCTAGAAATTTATCAGTAAAGTAAATCTCTATATTTTATACTGATGGTACGTATTATCTTTATCATAAGTACTTTGTTTTGATTAGGATATTTTAAAGTTTATCTTTAACAAAATCGTGATTTACAAAGATGGGATGATTCTGAATTATATTTGCAAATACAAATTAGATAATGGTTTTTACTTAGACTGAGAATTTTTTATTGTTTCGTATAGGTTTTAAGACTTTGTTTATATCATCGTTTGAAAATTGTATGAGCGGAGATAAATGGTTTGCCCAGGTCGTCACCATTTGTTGGAAGGCAATAACCCTCTCATTTTTTTCTGCTTTGTTGAGCAAAATTAATCAGTACTCTTCTATGTTATATAAGAGTGCCTTCAGAATCTTCAATTCTGAAGGTACTCTCAATAAAGGAAGAGTTAGAGGCCAAAGTGGTAGTTTAGGAAACACTTTGAATCAAGCTAAGTCTTTCATTTTTACAGCTGTTATATTCATTCTCATTATTCCATGATCATATATTGTTAATATAAATGAAATGTTGCTTTATATTATTTGGTAAGAAATAATTAGCTTAAGTGATTCATAACCCTTGTATTTAGTAAAATTTCTTTTTAATACTTGGCTTCAAATATTTGACATAGTGTTATTTATCAAACAAAAATGTTCAAACATATATGTAAGGTTGGCTAATTTCTATTATATCAAAACCTTTATATGATTGTTGAACATTTTTATCATTATAAACTGCTATAACTTATGTCTCATATAATATGTAAATAAATAAAAAATTTCCTTATATATATTTATAATGAAAGATCTTGCCTTATTTTTATTTTTCAAAATTTGTTTAGAATCATTTATCTATACTTCTAATGATAAATTGAAATTGATTCTGATCTAAAAGGTTGGCTTGGTATGATGTTTTCTAATCAACATTTATATGGCTTATGAATGTTAATTCTAATAATCCACAAGTTGATATTCCAAGTTAATATTTTTGATAGACTTATATTGGAAAGATTTACTTGTTGATTTTTATTGATGATATCATTTATACATCATAATCATTTGCAAACATATGGTTTCCTATTGTTTAGTTTGATGTTACATCTAACCTCCACGTTTTAGACTTATCATAGCAAAGGTTAAGTGATGGGAGGGAATGACTATGACACAAACCTATACATCCTTACACTTGTTATTTTTTACATCACGAATCGATAAGAATTTCAATGAAAAATCATTATCTATTAAATGGTGATTTTTGTCGATTTTTTAGGTCATCATTCTAACACATTGGGATTAAATATGAAATCTCATAATCAGACACATGTAATGTAGTTTGTTATTTTTGTCCTTTTGAAATGATTCTCATAAATCTTTACGTACAGGGTTATTATTTTAAAATCTTAGTTTTTATGATTTTAACCTCGAAATACACATCGTTGGGAGAACAAATCTTGAAATCAAATAATGGTTGCCGAGAAGCGTTGCACAATGATTTGGTTAGCTTGGTGGTCTCGATTTTCGAAGAAACATAATTTCAGAACTTGTTTCCATTACATTGAAACTATGGTTACTAAAATTGGATTTAGGGTTTCAGTTCTCATCTCAGGTGAACTGGGTTATGATGTGATATGTTACACTATTCCATTCACATGGATTTCAATACCATCTGTGTTCACGCATCCCTTTGTCCCGAACCCTAATTGAAACCTTTGCAGAGTGGAAATGGCACCTTTGAATTGCTTTTAGATTTCAGGCCCTGAATTGGTTGAATCAAACCCAGAAGAAACCGCATTGTTTGATCAGATAGGCTGGGGTTCATTTTTTAAAGGTTTTAGTGGTAATCATGTGGGAATAACCAGGCAATTCTCTTTGTCATTGAAGAATGATGCAGCTCAAACTGGGGATTTTCGGCTAGTTTTGAATGAAGATATAATTGATGAAGCTACTAATATTCCTCAAGTTGGTGAGCATTGGTTCAAAGGTCAGAAGGTCAATAAGAAGAAATGTGAAATGTTCCTCTTACCATTACCAGAGGGTTCAGATATTGGAAGAGGCATTTCTATTAAATTTTTAAAACTGCAATGGAAAGCTTGTTTTGAGATTTTAATCAGGTATGTTACCTACAATGGCAGCTACTCTCATATACATTAATATCATTTACGGTTGTTGATGGCCTTAAAAGATAGAAAAATAAAATTTCCTTTCTTTCTACTTCAGAGTCTTAGGAAAATGGATCATACTGTACAGAATATGGTTGGAGATATAGAACAAAATGTTTTTCATCATGGTCTCCTTAAAATATTATTTCAGTACCAACTAAATCGCATTGGTAGGTCTTGGGATGAATTTTTGAATGCAAATAGTTTTGGATTAACCCAGTATTGGCCCACTCTTCGTCCAAACACCTGTAGAAAATGTAAACGTTTTCCTCAAACTGAAGCCAATTTGGAGTCAAAAGATGTGGAAACATCTAAATTAGGAATGCCAACAGGGGATAATCCAGGGCATACCGTAGAAACCCTTCCTTTAAAGTTTGAAACCCCGGTCGTCTTAGCTTTGTACAAAGATCCTCATATTGTATCTTTGAATGCAAGGGGAAAATCAAAATTGTTAAACAAAGGAAAGGTGAAATTCGATGGTGAATCGATTTTTTCAGAATTCCCCATTAAAAGGATGGGTTTGCGCAGAATTACTAGAAGCGTGAAATATTCTTCTTCAAAAGAACCAGTTCATGCCCAGAATTTGCCATTTATCGAAATTTTAAGTGAGGAAGAGAATTATGGTTCAGTAGAAGTATCTTCACAAGAGTGTGAAGAAAAAATGGATAATCCTGTCATGTTTTTGAATAATGATTATAATGGGAATCAATCGCCAGTTCTGCCAAATGATAAAGAAATCAAGTTAGGATCTGCCTTGAATAATGATTCTTGATCAGAGTAGACGCTTGGGAATACAGTGAATTCTATAAAATTAAAACAACAATTTAGACAAGTAAAAGGAAAACTGGAAAAAGCTGAATCGAATTCTATTGTGTTGAAGGATGAAGTGTAGAACTTAAGGAATGAATTATTGACTTGGATAAAACGATGGCAGAATTTAAAGGAGAAAAAGCACAGGTTGAAAGCTCTGAAAAAATCTTGTGTTAATGCTAGCAGGAAGCTTTTAAAACAAGAACAACATAAAATTGAAAGTATAAAATTAAGGGCTAAATTGTCCGAGGCTCGTCGAGTTATTAAACTCAGAAGTGCACCTTATAATGGTTATTACTAATGAACAGGTAATTGGCATGCCCACAGAATCATAAATTCTGTAGGCATTGCATATCATTTAATTTAAATTGTTATTTCAGTTTTAATATTTACGATAAAACTCATGCAGGGTTAATTGATTTTGCAGGTGTCATATACATCTTCAATTTTGGTGGTGTTCTTTCCTTTTATTTTACTGACAAATGATGAAGTCGTTTTCAAGATGGAATGATCTAGAGGCCAGATGTAAAACAATATATTGCTACATGGATAAGTCGACATCCATGGATAAGAAAGCAATTATGAATTTGGCAGTTCAAACGCCAGGTGCACTAATGAGGAAGATGATAGTTAATGTCGCAGTTTCTAGATGTTCAATAATGTAGACTCAATACTTTGTTTTTAATTCTAGTTACATAGAAATAGGAGAGGCAGTTATAAGTCCTACTTATAAAACCACGAAATATTGATTATACAAGTGGGGGAGTATTGAAGAAATAGACTTATCTGAAATATTATTACATTTCTAGTTTTAGTCTCTTTGATGGAGTTTTGCCTTCAGGGAAGGACTGTGACTTGAGTTCTCAAACTGGTATCACTATCTGTTACTATTTTTGAAAACTTAATATATATATATATATATATATATATATATATCATTTTCTCATTATGCTTTTGTGCAATTATACTGTGCTAGAATTGTATTTATTATCCAAAATAATACTCTCTTTACACAATATTAATGTTTGAATGAAAATATTGTTGAATTTAATTACTTAATATTTGTATTGAGAATTGGATTTTGGTAATATAAACATTATATATATATATATATATATATATATATATTAATTGTATTTTTACAATGTCTTCATGAATAAATATCATCCTTTTATTCAAATATTTGGTATTGATTATTAGTTATTAATTAATAGAACCTCACAGAAAAATTAAAAGTAGTTATCTATTTTAATTTTCTGTTGTTGTGCATATTCAGCAGAATGATTTAATGATAATGATTTAAATATTTTCATTTAAATCATTATTCTCTATCACTTTGTTTATTTGAATCATTAATTGATAATTAATTTAGTTTTCAAGTTGCTCTCAACTGAGATAGGATAGCTAGTTAATTTTAGGCTTAGTTTAGTTTATTTTTAACAGTTGTCAAATAAGAATTAGATTAATTCCATAAAATTTAAAAATAGTCTTTAAGTTAAACTATTTGGAACAAAACCCTAAAAACTAAATACTTTCCTTAAGAAAGCATTTTAGGATAACTTAGGTCTTAGAAAACTAATTCTAGGTTTATTTAGGTAGTAATAAGATTAGGATAATTTTTTACTGAATTTTAGATTCTCCTTAAGAGGAAAATTCAGTTGGTAGTAGGACCATAACCTGCGATATTTTTCCATTTCAAACACACCGGAAGCTGCTCTAAGCGACTTGTGTGGGCATAATCTCCTTAAGTTGGCCAAGTCAGAAATTTTGGCCAATAGGTCCTTACGTTGTTAAATGAGTCTTAGAGAAAGGTGCCTATGAGCTGGTTGATTATGAAGGGACAACCTTGGTGGAGCCTAGAAATGGTCTCTATTTCAAAAAATACTATGCATGATCTTCAGCCAGGGCTGATTTTCGTATATTATTGTACAATTTTGCATTGAATAGTTAGGTTTTCTTATGGTGATCGGGTTTTTTGATTAGCTTTTGTTTCTTATGGAAGATGCCAATGGAGTCTTCCATGTTCAAAGGTTTTTGTGATTGTGCTAGCCGCCACACTCAAAACTCAACTTCAGCTGCTTGGGTGATCTATACTTCTATGGGTCAAGTATTGTCTTCAGGAGGCATATGTTTACGGCCTTATTCAAACAATGTTGTTGAATATAGTTTCGTCATTGAGTTATTGCGTGATTCCATTTCACATGGTGTTCATTCTCTTGAGGTATGCCTTGATTCACAGTTAGTGGTTTCACATCTTCATGGATTGTATCGCATTAGGGATCCGACATTATTACAAAGATTCTTACGTGTTAGATTGCTAGAATGACAATTTGAGAATATAACATACATTCATGTTCCAAGAATTTTTAATCAAGTTGCTGACTCATATGCTAACTATGTGTTAGATTGGAATTTGTTTCATAGACCATAAGCATATCACACACACACATTTTACACACATGCAAATAAAATAAAATCGATCATCATAAAAAAATTTCATTAACTTCAAAAGGTGACTTCTTAATACATAGGTGTCATATACAAAATTGGGGCTTCCGAGCCACCAAAATATACTACACGGTCATACAAAAATGAATACACTCAGGTCTATAAGCCTGAGGTGGAGGAGGGTTCTAATCATGATAGCACACAATGGCTCTGGCTAGTCGGTGAAATAGTCGAACCCATGCTCATGGTACACCAACCACCTGGCGCTGCATGGCCTCAGGAATGTCCTCGACTTGCGCCATGGGTACTCTATGTGTCAAATGAACAAAGTTCATGTGGATGCCTTGGAGAATCCACTCCACATCCGCACCCATAATTTCATCACCTCTTCCCCTTCATCAATGAATAGGAAAGCCATCTGGCCATCATGGTCCTACATCTGCTTATACATGACAGATTGTCACTATGTGTCGTCACACCAAAAACATGTCTTTTGAGTTCATATATCAAAAAACACACAAAAAAAAAATTCAAGACTTAAAAAGTGGGTTTGGTATTCTTTACCTATGTCACCATAAGTTGCTCCTGGTGGTAGGGGCATATCTCAATCTCCGTGGAAGTCTATCCCTGCATAGGGGTAGTCGTATATGGCGATAAATTACTCTCCGCCACCATGGAAACAAATCTGATGGGTAGGGGTTAGCCACCCTGCCACCACCCATTCTGTGCATGACATTTTCCCAGTGTTGCTGGGCTACGTAATGTCCCTTTTTGAAATTGTTTTAAATGACCAATTATTTCACTTTATCCCCAAATTTGACCTTAACTAGTTTTGATGTCTAGACCTCCAAATTGACCCAAATGCTTCCAAATTTTCTATGAAGGTAAATGAATGATAATATAAATTAAATATCATGCTCATGTATGTTTTTTGACCTCCCAATTACTTTTGCAAACTTTTTTAATGTTCTGTTCAAAGTAGGAGTCTTTACTAGCAAATTTGGGGCTCCAATTCCCCCTGGGTAATTGCTGGAAATGGATTCACAAATGATCCCAAAGCCACTTTAATTTCTGAATAGAGGATGGGTATGTGTAAGGGACCTTTAAAAAGTCTCATATGCATCATGTTTCAGTTTATACAGGCTGTTATGACTCTTTCCAAAACAACTCCCAAGTCACAATTTCGATCCTTGGGGAAAATGCTCCAAATCTTCTCCCAATGCAATAAAAATGAGTAAAATGGATTCCAATGCTTAAGTACTAAAAATGAGACTTGAAATAAACATTAATTACACTCCATCCATCATACATTTATCATATAAACATTCCTCCATTCGAATTAATAAGCATTACCATGGCATATATCAAAATGGAGTGGAAATGGTCATTGTTTGCTCATTAAAAGTCATTTTGACATACAACTCTTGGTAATTTTGACTAGAAAATTTATGAGAATGAAGAAAAGAGAATATTTAACTGATTAAAATCATAAATGGACAATTAAAGGCTCTCCCAATTTTAAATCATCAGCATTACAATGGTTCACAACAAGATAATGGGGAAATGACACTATTTCTTCATTGTTCAACATTTTTACATGAATTCTTTTGGGTATTTCGACCTGAGAGTATTTTGAACATGAAATACAGAGCATATAAATTATAGCATAATATAATTGTCATTATAATATTCCCCAAAGAGATCAATAGCTCACCCAAAGCGCAATCCCTCCATTGGCATGAATATGGTGTGAAAACTGGAAATAGTTGAGAGAGAGTGTTGCAATAGAAGAATCCACATGCTTTCCTATAGTTTACACCTACAAATAAAAATCCATTAAAGCTCCATGAAATACTTGAGTGGCCTTTCCAAACACCAACTAGGATGGGAATATTTCACCCTCGAAATTGGCTTAATCAAGAAAACTAGTCATCCACTAGTTCTCACAATTCACAAACGAGCAAAAGCTTCTTCTCATGGATTATCCATGTATTTCATAAACATTATTAGCCTTATAAGGTTCCAAATCCATCCATAAACCAAATCCAAATCGAATTGGTGTGGCTGCTCGTGCTATGCCATGTGGCCTCTCTCTTCACCTTCCCTCTTCTCCCAAATTTGAGTAGGAGCCTCTTGGCCTTCTCCAACTCCCAATTTCGACCTCTAAGATGCTCTATTCAGTCCTGACATGTTAGTATGTCAGTATGTCAGCCTTCAGATATGAATTGTGTCATAACTGTCATAGAATCTCCTGATCTAGATTTATGTAGGAACACAACATAATACACAAACAACCATAGAAACAAATATGCAACGGAAATAACACTTCATTTCATTAATCAATAACTAAAACTGGTTTACATACAAAATGGAAATAAACTAGCTAGAGTGCTGGTAGATTATCTCTGAGAAGAGATGTGGTGGCTACATGCCTTTGAACCTTATGTTATAATGAGGCTTGAAGGCCTATATATTATTGAGAAACAATGGAAACCCTACACATCCAAAAACCTAACCCTAGGAGGTGAAATGCCTTAATGTGGGCCCTGTTGGGTAACTTGGTACATCAATTTCCCGGGGTCATAACTTTAGCATACTACGTCCATTTGACATGCATGATACATCGTTAGAAAGATCTGTTTAAGGAATACATCCATAAATGGAAAATATTGAGTCTGAAACAGACTCAAATTTACGCGACCATTTGATGCCGAAAAAACGTCATTTAGGGCCTCAAAACGGCTCCGAAAGTTTAGGACCTGAAAACTGCCAAAAATAGTAAATTCTCCTACAATTAAGAAAACTGGAAAACTGAAAGAAACAATGGTGGGGGTCCAAGAGGAATAGGTGGGTGGCCACCAATATCCTCCTAGATCATTCCTCCCCCCTTAGGAAGTAATGGTCCCCATTGTGTTGAGTTCCTCCATGAGATGAGGAAACTTATATTGAACTTGGTTCCTAGTGAGCCACTTTCCCTGGTGAAGAAGTTGGCCTGCTTTGACAAATTGATATAGTTGGATCTTTTGCTGGCGGGTGTTCTTGACCTGTGTGTCCATAATCCGATCAGTTGTGGCTTGTTCCATGCAGTCGGGGTTTAACTATGTTGGCGTGAGTTGTTCTGCCACGTCTGATGTGTCTAGTAGAGGTGGAAAGTAGGGCCGAAGGTGGTCCACATTGAACACTGGGTGTAGACCAAGGAATGGTGGAATACTAAACTTGAAGGCATTGTCCCTGACAGCCTTGGTGATGGTGTATGACCCATATCGAAGCGGGCAAAGCTTGTGGTGGGATCCAGTGAGGCACTCCTTCTGCAGATGTAGCCACACTTTGTTTCCCACCTGGAAGTTATGTTGCACCCGATGCTGATCATGTCACTGCTTGTACTTAGCATTGGATCTATCCAATATGTCATGAACCTATTGGCGAATGTGCTGAATGCGCTCAATGAAGTTGTTTGCCTTGCAAACTTCAGACTAGATATGAGCTGAATCAGCCTGAGTAGCTGCAAATGGAATGGCTACGTCAATGGGACATAGTGGCTAAAATCCCAAGCCCACCTGAAAGGGGCTATGGTTGGTTGAGCTGCGGAGGGCCCGGTTATAGCTGTGTTGTACATAGGGGAGGCTCTCATCCCATGTGCATGGATGCTTTGAGTTGTACATGTGCAAAATGTATATGATCATCCTGTTGACGACCTCTGTCTGGCCATCATTCTGGGGATGGAAAGTTGTGGACTTTGTGAGCTTGGTGTCTAGCATTGACCATAGGCTAGAAGGAACCTGTTGTCCCAGTTTGAGATTATAGACTGTGGGATCCCAAAGTGTACCCACACTCATTCAAAGAAGAGTTTAGTAGTGGCTTCTGCTGTGATATTCTTCTTGTAGGCTGCCATTATGGCCATCTTTGATAATATGTCAACGACCACAAATGCATAGTCATTTCCATGCTTAGTAAAAGGAAGGCCTCACATGTAATCCATGGAGATGGATTCCCAAGGTCGACTAGGGGTGGGAAACGGAGTATAGAGGCCTTGCTTCTTGATGAATGGTTTGGCAATGGCGTAGGCAGTGCAGGATCAGATGTACTTCCTGACGTCCTGTTGAAGGTTCAGTCAATAGAAATACTTTTGCAGTACTGCCATTGTTTTCTTGACCCCAAAATGCCCAGCAAATCAACTGTAGTGCGCTTCCCAAATCATCTTGGCACTCTCGCTTGAAGGAACACAAAGGTGTCCCATGTGACATAGTAGTACATCCTGTAGGTGAAATTTTGGAACTGGGTTTCCCTCAAGAAGCGTCTGGTATGTGTGGCTGAATTTTGGATCGCTCTTGTAGAGAAGCGGCCAATCAGAAGTCTCATGCCCACAAGAGTTGAGCACAGTTGTTATCGCCATGATCGGTGGTCGGCTGAGGTAGTCTGCAACATTATTGGTGCTTCCCTTCTTGTACTTGATGTTCAAATGAAACTATTGCAGATATGTGGACCACTTCTGATGGCGATCATTCTGTAACTTCCCTTGTGTTTGCATGAACTACAGGGGTCGGTGGTCTGTGTGGATGATCATTTCCTTCCCTAAGATGTAATGCTTCCATTGTCGGAAAGCCTATACAATGGAATACATTTCTTTGTCATAAGTGGGATATTTGCAGACTGTGTCAGACAATGTCTCACTGTGATATGCCACTGGATGCCCTTGTTGAGTAAGGATTGCCCCAATAGCATAGTCAAAAGAATCTGTCTCGATCTCAAATGGTTGTTGCAAGTCTGGTAATGTGAGCACTGGGGCACAACAGAGGTGATGTTTCAATTCTGCAAACTCCTTCTGCTGAGTTTCCAACCAAAAGAATTTTTCTTTCTCTCCTCCCTTGGTGACTTGACTCAAGGGCCAAGTGATATGAGAGAATCCCAACATGAACCTGCGGTAGAAATTAGAAAGGCCTAGAAAGTTGTGAAGCTCTGTTAGAGTAGTTGGGGCTGGCCAATCCTGAATGACTTGGATCTTGGTTGGATCCACATGTACCCCACACTCATCAATAATGTATCCTAGATACTGAACCTGGGTCATGCCAAAAGTGCACTTTTCCAAATTGGCACACAACTTGTGTTGCCGCAATGTTTGGAGGACCTGTCAGATGTGGTGGAGGTGCTCTTCCCAAGTCTGGCTGAAGATCAGGATGTCATCCAAGTACACTACTATAAATGAGTTGGTGAATGGCCATAAGATGTCGTCCATTAGTCTCATGAGGGTTGTAGGAGCATTCGTCAGCCCGAAAGGCATGACCAACCAGTCTAAAAGGCTCTCCTTGAATTTTGAAGGAAGTCTTCCATACATTGGTTGGTTTGAAGGAATTCTTCCATACATTGGTTGGTTCAATAGATACCTGGTGATACCTGGACTTTAAGTCGATCTTGCTAAAATATTTCATCCCTTTAAGCTGGGCTAGGAATTCATCGATCCATGGGATCGGGTAATTATTCCAGACAGTGATCTTGTTTAGCGCGCGATAGTCAATACAGAGTCTCCAAGTCCCATCCTTCTTCTGTACCAACACGATCAGGCTCCCATAGGGTGATGAACTTGGTCAGATGTGACCCTTCTGTAGCAGCTCTTGAATTTGCCTCTTGATTTCATCATTCTCCAGAACAGAGCATTGATAGACCGGTCCATTGGGAAGCGGTGCACTTGGGGTTAGATTGATGGGGTGCTTGACCTGACAGTGGAGAGGCACCCCAATGGGTGAGGTGAATATGTCCTGGTACTCCTCCACGACCTTGTCCATTTGTTGTTGTCATGCAGAGGTACCCTGTATGGAGGTTGTGGCCACGATCTTCTTCTTGCCCTAAGGGTAGATCATCAAGAAAACAAACTTCCCAGTTTTGGAAATGAGCTTACTGCATTGTTTGCAGTAACCAAAGAGATAGCGGCAGGGGGTGGTACCTCTGGTATCCTGTACAAATTATTTCCCAACATAATAATAACAATGCAAGGCCGGGACTCATAAATAACATGTCGCTTCCATAAGTATGGTTGACCTAATAATACATCACAAACATCAAGAGAAGCAATATCACATAATACCTCATCGGTGAAGGGCTTGATACTGTAGGGAAGGTGACAATACTGGCTGACGCGGAGATCTCGTCCTTGGTGAAGCCACCCGATGGTGTACGGCTGTGGGTGTGCTGTGGTTGGAAAACCCAACTGCTTCATGAAATTTTCTGAAATCAGGTTCTTTTGGCTCCCACTATTGATAATGAACTGTAGCAGGGAACCCTTTACCCACATCTAGGAGTGGAAAAGACACTCCTCCTCCTTTGAATCTTCTGGTTCTTCCTTTTGGATCTTCATGGTGGCAACAGTGGTGTTGGGCTCTGCATCGATAATCTTCTTCCCTCTATCATTCCCCTTCTCGGGTTTCGATTCAGTGTCGGAGTATGCATCTGATTCAGAAGCCTTTATCTCAGCCACCAGTGACTGCTTAGCTCGACACTCACTTGTGTTGTGAGTGGGGCTCTTATGGAACTCGCACCACTTTCCCGCTTCCTTCTTCACCTTTGCAGTGTTGCTCTTTGCTTGTGGATTTGGCAAGTTTTCTTGAGTTTCCATGCCTTGGCCGTGTCCTTGGTTTTGTGGTTTGAGGGCACCTCTCCCTTGCTTCCGATTCCCAGATCCAAAGTCTCATTTTTTCTGTTCGAATTTTTGCTCAATTTTGGCAGCATACTAATATGTCGTACCAAGCGAGAAGATATCGAGGAACTCCATTTCCTCCTGAATGTATCTGTGTAGACAACTGCAGTACTTCAGCACCAAATGTTTCTCTGAATCTTTGATACCCAACTTGGTGCATAGGGCATGGAATAGATTCGTCAGCTCATGCACATCTTGATCTCTTTGCTGCCGCAGCGTAGTCCATTGGATGTACTTGTCCTCGTAGCTCCCCACTGGATAATATTGTCCCTTTATGGCATCTCAAAAAGAATTCCAAGTGGGTATGGAAGAGAACAGAGAGGGTTCCTCCTCGTCCTTTCTCGCACAGTAGGTTTCCCACCAGTCCTTGACATGGGGGGCGACTTTGAGTAGAGAAAAAGTAATATTTTCCCGGTCAGAAAAGTCATGAACTGAGAAATACCCTTCTAATAGATTCAACCATATATCTATGGTGTCTGCATCTATTCAACCATCAAATATGGGAATTTCAAAGTTTAATTGTACCTTAAAAGGGGTTGTGCCTCCAGAGTTGCTGCTAGATGCATATGTGCCGCCAGTGGGAAGTTGTTGAAGGATCTAGGCGAAGTTATCCATCATCACGTTCCTTTGTTTTTCAAGGTCCTCCTCAAGCAACATTTTGATAGGATCTTCTGCGCCCTCATCTTTATTTTCGTTCCCCATGGGTGGCCATCGGGATTTGCGAGGCTGATCTTGCAAAGGTTCAACTAGATCGAGCCCTAACTCTTTATACCCCGCCCTCGTTGGGGACATGCAAAGAAGGATTGAGAAAGAGAAGATTGCTCTGATACCACTGATTCAGATTTATGCAGGAACGCAACAGAATACACAAATAACCATAGAAACAAATATGCAGTGAAAATAACACTTCATTTCATTAATCAATAACTGAAACCGGTTTACATACAAAATGGAAATAAACTAGCTAGAGTGCTAGTAGCTTATCTCTGAGAAGAGATGTGGCGGCTCCATGCCTCTGAACTCTATGTTACAATGAGGCTCGAAGGCCTATATATTATTGAGAAACAATGAAAACTCTACACATCCAAAAACCTAACCCTAGGAGGTGAAACTCCTTAATGTGGGCCCCGTTGGGTAACTTGGTACATCAATTTCTCAGGATCGTAACTTTAGCATACTACCTCCGTTTGACGCGCATGATACATCATTAGAAAGATCTATTTAAGGACTATATCCATAAATGGAAAATATTGAGTCTAAAATGGACTCATATTTACACGACCATTCGATGCCGAAAAAACGTCGTTTAGGGCCTCAAAACGGCTCCAGAAGTTTAGGACCCGAAAACTGCCAAAAATAGTAAATTCTGCTACAATTAAGGAATTTGGAAAACTGAAAGAAGAAATGGTGGGGGTCCAAGAGGAATAGGTGGGTGTCCACCAATATCCTCCTAGATCATCTCCATCATTGATGTCATAGATGTCATAAATGTAAAGGGAATCTAACCAAGTGTCCATGAAACTCCCATTTGGCTCTTCCTCTCCCATGTAAGTTACAATTCATCCCAAATTTGACCTATGAAGTATATGGAAAATTATATTAACCTTATAATCCATCCAAAAACATTAGGCTTCCCATATATTCTAATTTGCAAGAGAAAGATACCATTTAACATAGGAATTCTAGCTAGTGTGGGCCCCATAGTCTCCATGTGTCTTCATGCTCCATTTCCACTTCCATTTTCTCTTTTATTTATTTAATAAGCTATATTATTAAATATTTATCCCCTTCTAATTTCTAAACATCATTTATTATCCCCCTTATTCCAAATATCAAAGCTTCCACTCCAACCTAGGAAACTAGTGATTTTCCACCTTGGCAATTATTTGACATTTAGCATCCCTTTGACAACTTTCATGAATATGGAAAATGTGATTTGGCCATTGTGACCCAATGTAAAATTTGGGACATTACAAATCCTCCCTTCCCAATATTGCTTGTCCTCAATCAATTTCAAACATGGTTGTTGAAGAACCTACTTTCTGTATGATTCTTTGAAGTTGGCACTGAGCTTCCCACCTTGAGTCTTTGAGATTTCATGAATATTTTAGAGAGGAAACACCATGCTTGCTGCTGCACTACTCTGATTAAAATCACCTTATTAATTGGGGAATCCATCTCCCATACTTCTTGTTTCCCAAAGAATTTGGAATCAATGGGACTAAAAACTATCCCAGGGTCCCATTGCTTGCATTGCACTCCAACAATTAAGAGTGCTCTCAAACCCATACCATTTGGAAAGAGAATTCCTGGATCCCATTTTCTTGTATGCATTCTTCCAAACATCATTAGTGCATAATATATATCATCAAATTATATAACAACATAATAAGAATGTACATCAAGGAGGTGCCTCACCAAGAAATCATGAAAGTGCTTATACCTCTCAGTGAGTAGACTACCATTTGCCAAGTACATACATGCTTCAAGTGAGAAATCAAATCTGATCCAATGACATATGTGAGTATCCCATGTCCTATAATTCTGCTCCAAAAGGAAGTGATATGCATCAAAATATTCATCCATGCATTCTTTCATCCAAGAAGTGAATGAAGAATCTCCACTCAAATTTGAACCAAATAGTGAGCAAATAAAACATGAAGACTTCAAGTGGCTCAAAGAGTTCTCATCAATACACCCATTAATATGTATATCATCATGAAATAATAGAGGACGTTGCTACCAATAATAATGTTCCTCAATCATATCCCTCTTCATCCAAGTGTCGGATGAAGTTCCTCCAACATCAAATGAACCAAGTGTTGAGCAAGAAAATCCATGAGTCTTCAAGTGACTCAAATGAACATCATAGGTGCACCCATGTAGATGTGTATAATCATAATGTAAACAAGGATTCTGCTGAAAATTTAAATAATATGGTTCTCTAATAATTGCATCATCAAAAGGAGAAATAGAATTTCCATGCTCTTCATGTGGCACCATCAAAAAGAAACCTCTCACCCATACTTCATTAGGATGACTGCTACAAAATTTAGAAGTGTAGGATGTAGGAGAGAGAACCAACTTACACAAATGATCAGTAAGTGAAAAATTGTCATAATGTGAAGTATCCATAGGGGTAGGATTATTCACCTCCCTATAAAATGCAAAAAATTCCTCATGGGTTGGTTCCAAGGTGTTGGGAATTATGCACTTCTTCAAAAATTGTGTAACCATTTTCAAGAGGCAACTCAAGTTCCTCTTCCACCATTACTAGTGATTGGATCTCATCACTATAATCCTCAATCACATCAAGAACCTACAATTTTTCATGTTTTTCATGATCCATCATGTCATGAGAATCCTCCAAGCAATCTACCTTATGAAAATTTGAAACATTGGAGGAAAAACAAGTGTCTTGCAACTTTTCAAGAAGTTGCTCATTTTGAATTGTGAGCTTATCAATAACTTCATTATTCATCAAGTAGGATTCATGTAACCATTCAATAATCTCAATGACATTTTTTCTATAAAAAATCAAAGACATGAAATTACCTTTGATGTTTCACATTTCTCTTTGGATCTTCTCCATGTCTTCAAGGAAGGATGGCTCCTCCAAGGAAGTAGCTCTCCAACAAGAATTTGATACCAATGCTTGAGTGTCATGGAGTATTCTAAGGGCCTCTTGGATATTATTTTCATTCATATTTAAGGACCCTTCAATAAAATGAGGCTCTTGCAAATGAACCTCCTCATCTTCTTGCCTCTTGCTTGGTCCAAATTCATGAAGCTCATGTGGTGATGGGGAAGTTGATCTTATTTATTCTTCAACTGCTACGAGGTCTTCATTTTCATGTTTAATGGAATTTTGGCTTGTAGAAACATTTTTAAATCTGATATATATGTCACCAACATAGATTTGTGAGCACCCATCAGTAGGTACTCCTTCATAGTTCAAGCATCCATCAGTAGATGCTCTTTGTTTCATTTCCAAGGTAGCATGTGTCTCAAAATTATCTTCAGTATTTTCAATAAAAAATTCGTCATACTCATGTGATGTCTCTTCATATTTTTCAAAGTCATTTGGGAGTGAATTTCTATCCTCTTCATGTACTACTTCTTCTACTCCACCTATTTCAGAAATAGGTGGTTCATGGGTCTCGTTCTTTTGCTCCTTCAAACAAGATGATGCATTTTTCTCCTTGGTTTTCTTAAATTCAATATATGTTCTCCAACTTTGGATAGTTAAAAATTTGAATCCTTTCATAATATTATTGGTCATGTCTTCAAAGATAGGTTCCATTCTTTTATTATCTCCTTACCATCATATGAGGTTCTCTTTTCATGCCTAGTCATAGTTTCCAAATAATTGTCTTCTTCTCCTACTTTTTGTTTTTTTCCTCTTCAACAAAAGAAATTTTGGTTTCAATATATAATGGTGGACCCTGATTTATTGTCCTCATAAGTACCAGACCACATCAGGTGCCAATATCATGCTCTGATACCACTGTAATTTCCCCTTTTTGGAATTTTATTAAAATGCCCAATTTTCCAATTTTTTCACAAATTTGGCTCTTGACTAGTTTCGATGTCTAGACCTCCAAATTGACCCAAATTCTTCCAAATTTTCTCTGAAGGTAAATGAATTATAATATAAATTAAATGAGGAGTCTTTACTAGCAAATTGGGGCTCCAATTCCCCCTGGGTAATTACCGGAAATGGCTTCACAAATGATCCCAATGTCACTTGAATTACTGAACAGAGGCTGGGTATGTGTAAGTGAAATTTTCAAAGTCTCATATGCATCATGGTTTAGTTTATACAGGCTGTTAGGACTTTTTCCAAACAACTCCCAAGTCACAATTTCGACCCTTGGGGAAAATGCACCAAATCCTCTCCCAATGCAATAAAAATGAGTAAAATGGATTCTGATGCTTAAGTACTAAACATGCGAATTGAAGTACACATTAATTACAGTCCATCCATAAAAAATTTATCAGAGATACATTCCTCCATTCGAAATAATAATCATTACCATGGCATATATCAAAATGGAGTGGAAATGGTCATTATTTGCTCATTAAAAGTCATTTTTGACATACAACTCTTGGGAATTTCAACTTGAAACTTTTTGAGAATGAAGAACATAGAATATTTAATGGTTTACAATTATAAATTGACTATTAAATGCTCTCCCAATTCGAAATCATCAGCATTACAATGGTTCACAACAAGATAGTGGAGAAATGACACTATTTCTTCATTGTTCAACATTTTTACATAAATTCTTTTGGGTATTTCGACCTGAGAGTCTTCTAAACATGAAATACAGAGAATATACATCATAAAATAATATAATTGGCATTATAATCTTCCCCAAAGATATCAATAGCTCACCCAAAGTGCAATCCCTCCATTGGCATGAATATGGTGTGAAAACTGGAAATAGTTGAGAGAGAGAGTGCTGCCATAGAAGAATCCACATGCTTTCCTGTAGCTTAAATCTGCAAATAAGACTCCATTAAAGCTCCAGGAAATACCTGATTTTCCTTTCCAAACACCAACTAGGATGGGAATCTTTCACCCTCGAAATTGGCTTAAGCAAGAAAACTAGTCATCCACTAGCTCTCACAATTCACAAATGACAATTTCACAAATGAGCAAAAGCTTCTTATCATGGCTGATCCTTGTATTTTATAAACATTATTAGTATTATAAGGTTCAAAATATATCCATAAACCAAATCCAAGTCGAATTGGTGTGGCTGCTCATGCTATGCCATGTGGCCTCTCTCTTCACCTTCCCTCTTCTCCCAAATTTGAGTAAGAGCCTCTTGGCCTTCTCCAAATCCCAAATTTGACCTCTAAGATGCTATATTCAGTCCTAAAATGTCATTATGTTAGTATGTCATCCTTCATATCTGAATTGTGTCATAAATATCATAGAATCTCCATCATTGGTGTCATAGATTTCATAAATGTAAGGGGAATCTAGCCAAGTGTCCATGAAATTCCCATTTGGCTCTTCCTCTCCCATGTAAGTTACAATTCATCCCAAATTTGACCTATGAAGTATATGAAGAAGTATATTTTCCTTATAATCCATCCAAAAACATTATACTTCCCATATATTCTAATTTGCAAGAGAAAGATACCATTTAACATAGGAATTCTAGCTAGTGTGGGCCCCATAGCCTCCATTTGTCTCCATGCTCCATTGCCACTTCCATTTTCTCTTGTATTTATTTAATAAGATACATTGTCAAATATTTATCCCCTTCTAATGTATAAGCATCATTTATTATCTCCATTATTCCAAATCTCAAAGCTTCCACCCCCAAGCTAGGAAACTAGTGATTTTCCACCTTGGCAATTATTTGACTTTTAGCATCCCTTTGACAAATTTCATGAATATGGAAAATGTGATTTGGCCATTGTGACCCAATGTAAAATTTGGGACATTACTGCTAGATCTCGGACTCCATGTGGAGCAATGTCTACCCTAGGGCTTAGCCCTGGCACCCGCTCAAATAAAAACATGCTCAGTATACTTCCAAACCCAAAGTTCCGCGCTCTACCCATCTTGCAATCACTGAGATACTATTTCATGTTGCTCAATAGTGTAGTACTCCAGTCATATAATGCAGGTCACATGCACTCTACCGCATAGAACTTCATTGGCCGTGAGGCCTGGTGGAGTGAATCCAACCCTGCAATCCTGCCTAGTGCCAAAAGTATGGCCTTCACCCCCAGAATTAGAATAGAGTTTGTCAGGATTTGAATCCCAACCTTTTCCATCTTCGAAAAGTAGTACAAAATGATGTACTCATCTATGGTCAGCCTGCCTCCTATCCCACAAGATCAGAGGTTCACCCTCTCCACTCGTGGGGACAAACCTATGATGAAATAGATGTCCTCAACCTCAATGCTGAGTGACATCCCATTTATTTGAAATGTTTCAGACTCTAGATCCCAATAGTCTACCAGTAGCTAGAGTGGTCTTGGTTTGGCCCTCAAGTTGCCAAGACACCAAAATATGTACAAGCCACATGCCCGTAATGCTTGTTGGGCCATGAGATCAACTTGCACAGCTTCCTCAACATCACCATGCTCTCTTTCTCTCCACTCTAGCACCATCTTGCACAAAAACCAAGTTTTTTTATCAAGATTTACCCTTTAAAACCTTGTTCGCGACTGTTTTCAAAACGGCCACGTATGTACACGGATTTTGATGCATTTTCCGCGTATGGCGAGCCTTATACACAAAAAAGGCTTGATTTCCATGTGGGTCGAAATGCATAAGTTTGGATGGCTCAAAAAATTAAATAGACCATGAAATTTGAAAAAAATTGCATCAAAATGAAAGAGAGGAGCATGAGAATCTACCTGGATCAAATAGGGAGGGATTCTGCTAGACGATGCTCCTAAAATTCGCTTCTGAAGTCCTGAGCTCAAATGCACTATGTTGGGTAAAAAATTCAAATTGTATGAAAATTTTTAAATTTTTCACTATTTATAGAAATGTTTTGAAATTTTTACCCACTTTCTATAGTTTTTGACCATTTTTGACCGTTTTGGACCATTTGAACTAATTTGATGTTGTAGGAATCCATTTTGAGTGCGGTTTGATCGTGGCTTTGAACCATTTGTGCCTATTGCAGGTATTATGTCTAAACTAGCATATAGGTTAGCTTTCACACCCATTTGAACTTTGCATAACCTTATGACCGTTTCATCATAGCCTTAGGTACGAACCCATTCCATCTTGTCACGGAACCTTCTTGCTGCTTTTAGAAGTGACATGTTGTGTATGGTAGATCTTTACCATACATGGGTACCCTAGTTAGATCCTATTTTTCATTTGGTGCCCATGTCGACATTTCTCCTTTAGGGTGTGGGAGTCCTTTGTATAGTGCCGCCATGACTTTGAGCAAGAGCTTCATACTCCTCTTGACCTTTATGATGGCCATTTCCTTAGGACTCCCTTGTATATGTCAAGTTGTAATTGCATTATCATGAGTTTTTCTTGCCTTATTGAGCCTTACGTCGACTTCCTTGACTTTTATTATTAGCCATATAGCCCAAGCTTGTCTCATGTCTAGCCAAGAAGAGCCTCTTTATATATATTTTGGAGCTTGATTCCCCATTTTTTTTACTGGGAGGGGACTTTCCCTCGAGTATCGTTATCTTGCACATGTTTCCTTGCATTGAGCATAGGTATGTTCTGTTGCTTGGAACTAGTTTGCTTGGTCATTGACACTCGTCTCCTCCCAGATTTGTAACTATAAAGCACTTTTATTCTTTTTCAAGCTTTTCCAAATATCTGAAAAAGTCCAAAAAAATCAAAAAACCAAAAAGCCGGACAGGAAAAGATTTTATCTTTGGTAGTAGTCAAGTCATGTCGCCTTCAAGCAGAGCACTGTATATCACATCCGTTGGTTGAGTTAGTAGTTTTACTTTAGGAGCTGTACTCGTTTCTCTGATTTTATCTCCACCAACTAGTTAAGCTTCCAGTCCCTATGGAGCCTCTGTTGATGCCTCCTGTGTCGCAGGGATGTCCCGGTTTTATATATCGAGTCTATGTTGCCTACATTCAGTCACAATTCGCCTTTATGCTCTTGTTCGAAGGAAGTTGAAACTGAGTCGGCCATTCCTCAATTTTCTTGACTTTGCATGTCGACCATTCTTGGTACTATTACTCGTTCATGCACATCTTGTTCGAGTCCTTACACATTATACAACATTGCTGAGTACCTCGTGTTGGTTGATGGGGGATGCCTTAATGCCCTCCTTCCAGCGGATTCCATCCCATCGACTTTAGATCATTTATTCTGGGATAGGAGTCTAGAGTCATTTGAGTGCCTTGAGACTTACAGTCATCAGTGGTAGGTTCTCTCACCATTGACATTTTTTGGAATACATCAATGTCCCCTGATTGATGGATTCTTTCAAGTGTTTGACCTCAACACATCTATTCACACTTGGTATGCACTAAAACATTCTGTACCGAAGTGACAAGTAGCTTCCTATGCTACTAATATTCTATGTATCCATCTAGTGTATAGACTTTCATCTTCAACCTTGTAGCAAAGGTTAAGATCTTCATCAAGCTCATCATGTATATGTTTCAACTCCCACTGGCTGCAAATGTCTCTTCATAGTCTATGCCTTCTTTTTGTGAGAATCCTCGTGCTATGAATCTTGCCTTATATCCCATGATGTTTCCATCTACTGCATGATGGAACTATGAAATTCCCTTCACATATCGATACTGCATCCTAGACATCATTCTTCTTGAACTGGTCTTCCCTTTATTCTTGGTTACTTCTTCATGGATAGAAGGTTCTACATCAATGATGTCGTTGCATTCGTCATATTGTTCTTCATCTTGAACTATCATCACTTGTTCTTTGGAACAAGTCTCATCCTTCTTTTCTTGTAGGTGATTATGTATGTGATCTTTCCTACAGGACAAATGCATTTGTATGGTTAGAAACATTTCATAAGGAATGTTCATAATGGCAAATTCTTATGCATAAATATATGATCATGTAACTATTTTAGCCAATACAACATTCATCCATATCTCACAGAAAATTTCTAGATGCCTTCCATCTCTACTAGGACAACATTGAGATCATGCACTAATCCAATATGTCAACAAAGAGGTTTCATTCTAGATAAGCAGCAATGGAGAGTTGTATAGCACCATGAGCTACTTACCCATCACATGCATGCTAGTAGTATACTATCATTAATGCAAACATTCTATCATGCATAATACATTAACTGAATATAAACAAATGCATAACAAAAATAATATCATGAAATGTCAATTGAATACTTATCTTTATTTGTTTCATGGGCAGAATCCTTCTTGAGCCTTTGGCTTCATCATCTTCTTCATTCATAATAGCATCATTTCTCATCCAAATGCTAAGGTGGATAAGAGGTTCTTCAAGAGTTGAGTTCTTCATATTCCTCATTGCTTGAGGGATATTCTTTGGATGGTGAGAGCTTGATCTTCAGTTGCTCCCATCTTCTCTTCTCTTATTATGAGTCGAGCTTCTTCTTCCTTCCAGAGTCTACTGAAAGTAATCACTTCCTTCTGGCACACATTCCTTGCATGAATGAATCCCATGGTCCTGGGAGGCCATTCAAGGTGGTATCATCACTTCTGCATTCTCCACTTCTTCTTCTACTGCTACAAGTTGTTCTTTGATTTGAGAGACCCTCATAAAGTATGACTGTATGGTCTCTGCATTGTGGATCTTCACATTCTTCAACTATTTTCTCAAAGTCATGTTTCAATTTATGTTCTTCCCTTCAAATAGCTTGGTCAAGGAATCAAACATTTCTTTCGGTGTCTTTAGGGAAGACACTTGTGGTATAAGGTGATCCATGATTGAATCAGCAATGATCTTCTTGGCATTGACCAAGTTCTTATTGAGTAAGGCTTTTAGCCTCGTCTCCCTCTGGAGGTGGAACTTCTCTACTTATGTAGGTATCCAATTCATTTTCTTCAGAGAGATCATATACTTCCATGCTTAGAAGTTGTCAACTTCACCAAGCTTATCATCAATCTGATGTGATAGATCACTTTGAAATGAGAACCTCAAATGAAAATAGAAAAATATTAGATCATACCGATTTGAGGTGTCCATCCTAGTTCCGAAGCTGGTTGATCTAGGGTTTCTTAGAGAAACCCTAATTTCCAAAACTTGGAATCTTTTAGATCTGATTGGATAGAAGATAGATCTCTTCAAGGTGAGTGTTATAGCTGATTTTACCACACCTGGTTAATCACACTTGTATGGCCTTCCCCTGTCCCTCTGTAGACTCTTTGGACCCCATGGACCTTTTTTATACCTTTGATGTTTCCAAGATCATCCCTAAAAACATGCTTAAATTGCTATACACAACTTTTAAACACACAGGTTTGACCCCTAAAACTGCGTACATCGGGATGTGTGCAAAAGGCCAAATTCTTTTGGAGTTTTCCTTGACATGGATCTGACTCACTTGTCTCTTGGCCTTCCATATGCCTTGAGATCACTCGGATTCGACCCTTCATTGCCCCATTGAAGAGCTATATAAGGAACCCTTTGGATACATTGAAGAACATGTGAGAATTGAGAGCAAAGAAAGTATAGTCCATTGTTGCCGAAACTTATGCTTGAGTCTGCATCCCTTTGTCCCTTGGAGCACTTTGGCGTTCTTCCCAAGATTTCCTTTTTCTTGTGAGCTTTCTATCAAGAGATGGAGGATTGAGGTGGTGGAATCCCAAGTGGGGGATTCAGTTTCTTTGATTCGCAGACGTGCCGACAGAGGTTGTATTCATTGTAATCTCTGATTTTCTATTAATAGAAATATATTTTCTTGTCCAATAATGTATGTTTGAATGAATATTTTATCCATGGATGATTTAAAATGCTTATACATTGTTGATTATATATGCTAGAGTAGATTTAACACCAATATATATAGCATGTTTGGCTTGTTTACTGATTGTTGAGGAAGTAATTTATCAATTCAAGCTGGGGTTGGAAAGCTCAACGAGGATCTACTTCAACCATCTGGATTAAGGTACGAGTTTTGATCCTTTAGTGTTAGATATTTGATTTCTCTTGCATATTGGAAAGGATTGATTTCTGGAGTCAAGCTGTCTGTTGTGGTACCCCAACCCATAGGAATTTCTCTCTGTAACAAAATTGGTGACTTTGCTGGGGAGTTCCTAGTAGTTGTCCTTTGGGGGTTTTTATTGGCATTCAATGACTTTGAATTGCTCTTATTTCTCTATTTATGTGTCGGGTCTGGGGGCATGTATGCCTGTTAGTGTCTGATTGGTGTGAAGTTTGTCTCATATTGTCTGTTTGCCTTTGTTTTTATGCACTTTTCTTCATGTACGCAAGTTTTTAACTCATAGTTGCATATATACATGGTTTTCACTGATATATCCGTGTACATACGTGGGTTTACTGTGAACAGTCATGTATGCCCTTAGTTTTTCCTTATAGAGTAAGATTGATTGTTGCTGGGTGAATTTTGATAATTGCAAGTCTCCTTTGACACTGCTAGAGTCTGTATACACCTCTATTTCTGACCAGAGACATTTTTTTTAGGGTAAATTTCTTTGTTAAGAATGTTCTTGTCATTGCATTTTCGATTTTTTGTTTTGGGATTAGTGCATTAGATTTATTTTACCTTAGTACTTTGTGTGAGTGTTGTTTGAGTGTGCTTACTGACTCTGGGGGTAGTAGAATCATTCTTTTGCTTTAGTATCTCATTTTTGTTTCAAAAAATCCAAAAATATTTGCTTATTTGCATCATTATGCATTGCATTTTTGCATTTTGCATGGTACTTGCACTAGGTTTTTCTCTGAAGTATTAGTCAAGACTTCATATAGGAACAATTGCACTTATCATTTGAAGAAAATTTTTGCATTTCATGTAGTAGCATACCCTGTTTTCATTGGACACAATGCATTTGCATTGATTTTTAGGTGTGCATTTTTCTTCATGTTGTGTCGTAACACCATTAGTTGCATGGCCATTTACCTCTTTTGAGTAATAAAGCCAAATAAAATAAACGCTTAATTAAAATGGATTACACCTTTTTCTTTTATAGGGTTCACCAACAAGATTAGGTTTTAGGGTCTTGGAATAGTTCATTGTCAGTAAATTCTCCAAGACCACTAAACAACAACATGTATGTATCTGTCCAGGTGAGAGTGTGAATTCCTTGGTATAATTGGTGTTTCTCAGGATCCTCCTTTCAAAAGGGAGTTAAGCACGAGCCAGTGTGAGCGGTTATTGATTGGGATGACCCATAGTCATAATTGAGTAGCACCAGAGATATTTCCAGGATTGTATTTGTATCTGGGGGCTCTTTCGAGGGTTTCGGGCTTTGCTACCCTACCCATACGGTCAATCCCGCCTGTGACTACCCGCCTGAGCATTGATTATATTGAGGTGACCTTAGTTGCCTTACCTAGGATATTGAGGGGGTACTTTGCAGGGGTTATTCTTTAGGTGTCTCGGCCAGGTTGGGGTCAGACAGCATAATCGCTTTACGTGTTGAAGCTGAGGGCCACAATAATTGGTTATGTACCTTCGCTTGTTGTGTATGGGAGTCTCAAGCCTCTCCTAGGCGAGACATACCTGCTTCATTCGGGATCTCACTTATCCTAGCTTAATTGCTTGTGTTTGGCTTTAGATTTTATTGGTGTATGCTCTGTGCACATTAGCTTGCTTAGGGTTTGCGTAATTAGAGAGTCTTTTATATTTTTGAGTCATTGTGGATTCAGGTGCGGCTCCTCACTGTTCTCGTTGTTTAGCAATACTTCCACCTTCTACCTCTCCTCCTCCTTTGGGAGAGAGAAATAGACGGTCTAGGCGGAATACTTTGTACATTGATTCACACACGATGGGAGATCGTGAAGATGGTATTCCTGATCTTTCTTCTCCACTTCGAGTGGATGACGAGGAGTTTACTCCTACCTATGATCATTCACCTGATATGCCTGTAATTTTTGAGTTAGGTCTTGTAATTTATGAGTTAGGCCCTATTTTTCTGAGATAGGTACTTTTCATGATAGACCTACTTACTCTAGCTATGATCCCCCATTCACGCATCGCCGGTATGGAATGCCAGACGACGAGACTCATTATGAACCCGCGAGCACTAGTTATGGTAGTTATGGTATGTATGGTATTCCCACACATGATTTGGCATTTCATGTTGAATCAGAGTTTGAACCTAACACTACGCCCGGGGGCACTCCCATTCCTTACCATGCGGAGAGGTTTTGGACCACGAGTCATATTGCACCTTCCATCCCAGCAGTGGAAGCTACATCACATATTCCTCCTAGAACTAGGGTTAGTGATCCTATTAGGATACCAGATCCAAGATGAGTGACTATAGGGAACACCACATACATAATTTCATAGGTCCCTTCATCCTCAGTTCCTTGTTCTTCGAATGTCATTCCTCCACCTCATTCACGTGATACTTTGGGCTGGAATGTCACTACGAGTCATGTCCTTACTACTGCTACTCACACAGTTGTGTCTCAAGTTCAAGTACCTCCTGTTGTTTCGGGGGGCCGTATCCCTATTTCTGGAGGTCATGTCATTACTTCCAGAGACTACATTCCTACTTATGGAGTGTCTCATGCGACATCTCATGGGATGTCTTATGGACATTATTATGGGACGCATTATGGACACGGTTATTCACCTTATGGGTACGGGTATCAAAAACCCGCTTACTCTCCTAATTATGGCTTTGTAGCCCCACATAGTCAAGGTACACCGCATTATGGTGCTTCCATGCCACCCTACATGGGTCAAACGGGAGGAGGGCACTATGGCCAAGGCCATGGTGGTTACGATAATCAAACCTATGTGAACCAAAAGTATCAGGGAGCGGTGCATCAACCTGCTCATCCTAGGATCTCTTTCCTCGCAACGCTGAATCTTCCTAACTTGTCGAGACTGACGAATGATCCTGTATCTCATGACTCGGCTTGGATGGCTGTCCCTAATAAGATTCCCTCGGACATACCTAATTTAGAGGGAAAACTAGGAGAGGATCCAAGTGAATATGTTACTACATTTCACCTATGGTGCTCTTCCAATTCCTTACACAAAGATTTGACCCGTTTAAGGTTGTTTCAATGCACCCTTATAGGGCCTGCTGTGAAATGGTATATAGAGTTACCTAGGGGGGCATTCGCTTTGTTCAATGACCTAGCGATGAATTTTCTCAACCACTTACAGCTACCAGTGCGTTACGACATTTGCATGAAACTCTTGTTAACATTTCGGTAGGATAAAGCCACGTATATCTCAGACCATATCCAAGAGTAGCGTAGACGGAAGAGGTTGATTAAAGCCTTCATATCGTCGGAGTTTCTCCTTGAGTGGTTCCTTAAGTAGTTATTTCCTTATATAGCGAAGGATTTTTCTACATGTGGAGTTCAAAATGAGGAACAAGCCATTTTTAGGGCACAGGAATTGGACTTGATTTATGCTCAATCCGGTTTGTCATATGAGATCATTCCCAATGCTCCGCGTTCTAGTTTCGACCCCAAAGTTAAATCTGGACCACATGCCAATGGCATTGTTGGTTGTGCAAGTGCTAAGCCTACGGATTTAGTTGTGCAACAGGTTAGTCAATTGTCGATCAACCAATTTGCTTCGGGACAATCCACGGCTTCGTCTCAACCCACGCAAATGGTGAGTGTGCTTTCGGTGCAATCGTCGGACCAGAAGGGTAACTAGCAACTCGGAAGGAATAGAAAGAAGGGTAAGAACAATCGTAAGGGTGGGAATAGGAATGAAATTGCTAATACTAATGAAAATAACGCCCGAAATTCTAGGGGAGACAAGCAATCTAAACATAAGTTTAAATTTTCTTGCAAGTTATGTAAGGATGATCACCTCATTGACTTGTGCCCTCGTCTCGATGAAGCCTCGAGATTCTTATTGCAGGGCCCAGCTGTGCTGACCAACGATTTACCTCACAATCAAAACATGAACTCGAGGACCTATGATCATTCTAGTGGTGATCAAGATCCATCCGAGGCTAGTGGTCATGGTTGCATCAACATGGTGCATGCTACGAAGGTTGTGACCCGTGCGAAGGACTATGGTTCGTCACAACCAGAACCAGGAAAGGAACCTAATCCACGAGGGACTCCTTTGCATATTGAAAAACCTGTGGATAAACCTGAAGCTTCACCTCACATTCCTAAGGGAGTCCTTAAGTTTTCAGGGCACAATCCTACTGTCCGATCCGCCCAAAACTATTCTGTTGCTGAGGATTTGGGCCACACTCCTTGTGCAATGTCTGCACTTGAAGTACTTCAGAGTTGTCCTTCGCAAAGGAAGGATTTACTTTCTGCCCTTGGTGTGAATGATGATAATTCTTCCTCCGTGATTAAAATTTGAAACTGTGGGACTATAGCCTCGCTTGCCTTATTATGTTTCCCTTTTGATTCATGTACAATGTCTTAACATGACCGTCAAGCGCACTGTGATTGACGAAGGTACTGCTGCTTCTGTGATGTCTTTATCATGTTGGAAGGGTTTAGGTTCCCCTGAGTTGTCTACATCTGGTACCATGTTGACTTATTTTGATGGGAGATCATTTAGTCCGCACGGGATCCTTCCTTCCCTTAAGGTCTGTTTGGGAGGGAAGACCGTTGCGATAGAGGTCGAGGTGGTTGATGCGCCCCTTGACTATAATCTCTTGCTAGGTAGGAATTGGATGTACAGTATGAAAGCTGTAGCTTCTTCTCTATTTCATGTTGTATGCTTTCAATTTAATGGGAATATAGTTATGATTGATCAAATGTCATTCATGAATCTGTCGGTTACCGCATCTTTGGGAGCTTCGATCCTGATTGTAGAGCATTCTCAGCTGGCAACTGGGAGTGTGGGCGTGGGCATGTATCCATCCCTTATGGGAAGCTTTAGTTGTTTTGCACATGTCCTTATGATAGGGTCTAGTTCTGGTGAGGCTTTGAAATCTGTGAGATCGATGTCTTTTCGCATGAACCATATCAAAGATCCTTGGATTCTTCCTACACTGAATACTTCGAGTGAGCCCATCATGACAGACGTGTCGTTGCCTACAACTATGGTAGCTTATCAAGCTAATCTTGGGAGTGTTGCAGAGCCTAGTCCTTCCTCTTCACGGACGGAGGAGGAGGACCCATATGTGCTTCCTGCATGGGTAGTTCAATTTTCTCACATGCATGATTTTCTTGATAGTGTTTTTCCTTCAGATGAAGCGATTATTGAGGCCATGTCAGGGGTTGAGCCACCTTGGGAAGAATTGCATCACAGATCTTATTTTCTTCTAGAACTTGACTACTTGGAGCGTGAGGACTTTAGGGAGGTTCTTAGTGAGAGAATTGGTAGTCCCATGGTTCCATTAAGCTCTCCTGGTCCGATGGCTGATGGGAACATGGAAAATATATCTCCTACCATTCCTATCAATATCTCTCGCGATCCTGACAAGATTGAGAATGTCTATATTGGGGCAGAATGTTCCCATGCTGAGATTCAAGAGTACACCGAGCTGTTTAAAGAATTTCATGATATCTTTGCGGTCTTATGATGAAATGCCAGGTATCAGCCCTCGCATTATTGAACATGAAATTAAAACTTATCCCAATGCTAAGCCTATTCGACAACGCTTGCGTGCAGTGAATCCTAGGAAAGCACCCATGATTAAGGAAGAGATAGAAAAGCTGTTGAAATCCAGTTTTATCTATCTCATTCCCTTGATGGAGGGGGTTTCAAATCTTGTTCTAGTGGATAAGAAATAGGGAGCGATCCATATATGCACTAATTTCTGTGACTTGAATCGTGCCTATCCTAAAGAGAATTTCCCCACACCATTTATCGATCAAATTTTGGATGAGTGTGCGGGTAGCGAGGTTTTTTCCTTTATGGATGGCTTTTCCAAATACAAACAAATACAAAGTAGACCTGAGGACCAACATAAGACTGCCTTTATTTGTCCTTGGGGAACCTTTGCATATCGGAAGATGCCTTTTGGCCTTAAGAAGGCCAGAGCCTCTTTTCAGCGGGCTATGACCTTGATCTTCCATGATCTCAAATCAATTATTGAGGTATTTTTGGATGACCTTACTGCTCATTCTCATATGAGAATGCGTCATTCATATCATTTGAGATTAGTTTTTGAAAGGTTCCTCCATTATTTAGTCAGGTTGAATCCTCACAAGTGCATCTTTTGCATGAAGTCTGGTCACTTATTAGGGTTCATTGTCTCCAAGGAGGGTATAAGAGTCGACCCTTTGAAGGTAGAGGCAATACTTTAATTGTCTCCCCCGAAAAACATTAGACATCTTCAATGTTTGCAAGGCATGGCAAACTTCTTACGGAGATTCGTTGTCAACTTTGCCAATTTGACTGGAGGCTTTATGCGTCTTTTGAAAAAGGACACCACCTTTTGTTGGGATGAGCGAGCCCAGGAATCCTTTGATGTGCTTAAACGAGCCTTAGCATTGGCCCCGATGATTAGTCCACCTGACTATAGCTGTGAATTTCTACTTTATGTGGCCGCGTCCATGGAGACCATTGGTATGGTTTTGGTTCAAGAGGATGAGGATCTCCAAGAGCATGTCATATACTACCTGATTCAAAACCTTATTAACGCAGAGGTCCGTTATTCCCATGTTGAGAAGCTTTCCTTGGATACCGTACATGCAGTTCAACGGTTGAGACATTATATTCTCCTTCACCAAACCTTGGTTGTAGCCCATGTCAATCCATTTCAATTCGTCCTCACTCAAAGGATGATTGGGGGAAAGTATAATAAATGGATTGTCATCTTGCAAGAATTTGATCTTGAGTTTGTTTCGGCAAAATTGAATAAATCGTTAATTTTTGCGGAGCTTATATCAGAATTCCCAAGCAAGGAGTATACATTTGTCGATGAGCACATATTCTTAATCTTAACTTTGGATCCATGGTATGGAGACATTATCATATATTTACAAACATTGAAGTTCCCTACTCACCTCTCGCGGGATGAATGATGATGATTGTGTCACGTATCCAAGAATTACCTCATAGTGGATAACACCTTGTACCACCGTGGGGTAGATTCCATTTTACATCATTGTTTAACTCATGAGGAGGCTAAGCTTGTGCTGAATGATTGCCACGGAGGGGCGTGTGGTGGTCATTTATCTGGGATTTCTATAGCCCAAAAAATATTGAGAGCAGGTTATTTCTAACCGTCAATTTTTAAAGATTATGTAGATGTGGTCAAGAAGTTCCCCCTTGTTAAGTGTTTGCATGGAATATGCGCTCGTGACCTGCCCCATTACATCCCATCATCATCGCTGGTCCCTTCACTAAGTGGGGGCTTGATTTCATGGATTGCAACCCAGCTTCAGCTGGGGGACATCATCATATCATAGTGGTTGTTGACTACTTCACGAATAGGGTTGAGGCTATGCCTATAGTTAAATTCGATGGTGAGATAGCCGCACACTTCGTATTCAACCAGATTATTACTCGGTTTGGTATTTCGAAGGAGCTTGTCACTGACCATAGCACGCACTTTTAGAATTGTATGATGGAAGAGTTGGCCTCAAAGTTAGGGTACAAGCAAGATCATTCCTCCTCTTACTACCCTCAAGTGAATGGATAGGTTGAAGTAGTGAACAAATCACTCAAATCCATTCTCCAACGAACCATCGCACAAAGCAAGACGAATTGGCACATTATGTTATATCCTGCTTTGTGGGCTTAAAGAACCACTGTTAAGACTGACACGGGTTTTTCTCCATATCAACTTGTACGTGGAGTGGAGTCAGTATTGCCAGTTGAGTGTGAGATTCCTTCTTTGAATCTAGCTATAGAGCTCTTACCAGACATTTCCCCATTGGAGGAGCATTTGGTCCACTTCGAGAAACTTGATGAGTAGCACTGAGATGCCTTGGTGGCTCTAGAAGTGAATAAACGTTGCGTTAAGGTCCAGTACGATAAGTCTGTCTATCCAAGGAGGTTTAGTGAGGGAGATTTGGTCCTTTTATGGGATCAACCGAAAGAACCCTTGGGGGTAGGAAAGTTTAATCCCATGTGGCATGGTCCTTACGCCGTTAAATGTGTGTTAGAGAAGGGTGCTTATGAGTTAGTGGATTATGAGGGAACAACCTTGGTGGAGCCTAGAAATGGGCTCTATCTTAAAAAGTACTATGCATGATTTTCATCCAAGGCTGACTATTGTATATTATTGTATAGTTTTGCATAGGTAGGTCTTTTCTTATGGTGATTGGGTTTGTGATTAGTTTTCGTTTCTTTTGGCAGATGTCAATGGAATCTTCCACTTTCATAGGATTCGTGGATGGTGCAAGCCGTCACACTCAACACTCAGCCTCTGCTTCTTGGGTGATCTATACTCCTATGGTTCAAGTATTTTCTTTAGGAGGCGTATGTTTACGGCCCTCTTCGAACAATGTTAATGAGTATAGTGCCATTATCGAGATTCTACGGGATGCTATTTCACATGGTGTTCTCTCTCTTGAGGTACGTCTTGATTCAGAGTTAGTAGTGTCACAATATAATGGTTTGTACCATGTTAGGGATCTGACATTATTAAGAATAATCTTACATGTGAGATTGTTAGAATAGAAATTTGACAATATAACATACATACATGTTCAAAGAATTAATAATCAAGTTGCTGACTCATATGCTAAATATGTGTTAGATTGGCATTTGTTTCATAGACAATAAGCTCATCACAAACATAAATTTTATGCATGTAAATAAATAAATCGATCATCATAAAAAAAAATTATAAACATCCAAAATGTAGTAATACATAGTGTCAGAATAAAAAAACAAGGCTCTCAAGCCACCAAAATATAAATACACGGTAGTACAAAATGTATCACTCCCAGGTATCTAAGCCTGTGGAGGAGGAGGGGGGTTGTGATCGTGGAATGTCACCACGGCTCTAGCTAGCCGTCGAAATAGCCACACCCATGCTCATGGTACACCCACCACCTGGCGCTGCATGGCCTCAGGCAAGTCCTCAACTTGTGCCATGGGTACTTTGTGTGTCAGCCTCACGAAGTTGGTATGAATGCTTTGGAGTGTTTGCTCCACATCCACACCCATAATGGCATCCCCTCTTCCCCTCCGTCTATGACGAGGGAATCCTTTAGGCCATTGTGGTCCTACATTTGCATGCATATGATAGGATTTCACTATGTATTGTCACCTAAAAACTTGTCTTTTGATTCCACATAATCAGAAAACACAAAAAAATTAAATAAATAAAAAAATTTAAAAGAGGGTCAAGGTTTGTTACCAATGTCACCGTATGCCGATCCTGGTGGTAGTGGCATGTCAGGGTCTCCCCAAAAATCTATCCTCGCATAGGGGTAATCATCGATGGCAACTATCTGTCGTCGCCACCATGGAAAGAAATCAGCTGGATAGGGGTTGGAAACCCTACCTCCACCTAGTCTACGCATAGCATCTACCCAATGCCATTGAGCCGGATCTTATATCCCATATAGAGGAAAGTCAACTCTAGGGCTCAATCCTGGAACATGCTCGAAGAAGAACGTGCTCAGTATGCTGCTGAAACCGAAGTTTCGCACCCTACCCATCTTGCAGTCACTGAGCTGTTGTTTCATGTTGCTCAACAATGTTGTACTCCAGTCATAAACTGTGGGCCTCGTGCACTCCAAGGCATAGAACATCAATGGCCACGAGGCCTGGTGGAGTGAGGCTAGCCCCGCTATCCTGCCTAGTGTCAGTAAAATGGCCTTTAGGCCTAGCACCTGTATGGAGTTAGTTGGGATCTGACTCCCCACCTTCTCCGTGTCTAGATAACAGTACACTGTTATGTACTCATCTATAGTTAGGTCACCTCTGGGCCCGCGAGAGCATAGGTTCACCACTTAACCCCATTGGGAAAGTCCAGTAATAAAGTATATGTCCTCCACTTCTATGGTGAGGGACATCTCATCTATCTAGAACAACTCTGAGTCTGGATCCCAGTAGTCTACTATCATATGTAGCATTCTTGGTTTGGCCCGTATTCCACCAAGACACCAAAACTTGTAGAGCCCACATGACTGCAAAGCTTGTTGAGCCATTAGATCTACCCTTACTTCCCCTTCTACATCACCGTTCTCACGTTCTCTCCATTCTAGGACCATCATGCACATAAAATTTAAGTTTGATCCATTAGAACACTTAAAAAACATTGAACGTGGCCGCATATGCAACTATTTGCTAAACAGTTGCATATGTACACGACTTTGAGGTCTTTTTCTGCGTATATCCAACCCTATACATGGAATAATCCTCAATTTCCATGTGGGCCGAGGCGCGCATCTTATATTGGCCTAGAATCCCAAATGAACCATGGAAAAATATAAAATTTGCATGAAAATGAAAGAGCAGGGCATGGGTAAGTACCTGGAAAAAACGGGAGTGGATTCCACCGACTAGATCTCCTAGAATTTGCTGTTGAATTTCTGAGCTCAATTGGGTAAAAATTTCAAATGTTATATAATGTTTTGAATTTTTTACTATTTATAGAAATTTTTCAAATTTTTATCCCCTTTTCTATAGTTTGGACCGTTTCTAATCCTTTTGGACCATTTTTGGACTAATTTATGATGTAGGAGACCATTTTGAGCACCGTTTCGACCATTACTTTGACCTGTTTGTGCCTATTACAGGTATGATGTTTAAACTGGCATATAGGTTAGGTTCACCCTCGTTTGCATTTTGCACGACCTTATGACCATTTCATTATAGCCTTAGGTACGAACCCATTCTATTATGTCACAGAACCTTCTTGTTGTTTTAGAAGTGGCATGATGTGAATAGTAGAGCTTGACCTTACATGGGTACCCTAGTTAGCACCTTATTTTCCATTCGGTGCCCATGCTGACATTTTGTACCTTAGGGTGTGGGAGTCCGTTGTATAGTATTTCCATCACATTTCGCAAGAGCCTCATACTCCTCTTGATCTTTTGCTGGCCTATTTCCCTCAGGAATCCCTTATGTCAAGTTGTAATTGCATTATCATGAGCTTTTCCTGCCTTCTTGATCCTTACACCGGCTTCCCTGACCTTGAGTTTCAGCCATATAGCCCGAGCTTGTCTCATGTCTATCCATGCAGAGCCATCTTTTATATCCTTTGTAGCTTGATTCCCTATTTTACCGGCAGGGGACTTTCCCCTGAGTGTCACTATCCTACACATGTATCCTTGCATTGAACATAGGTATGTTCCACTGCTTGGAACTAGTTTGTTTTCCCATATGACACTCTTCTCCTCCTAGTCTGTAACTATAAAGCAGTTTTATTCTTTTTCAAGCTTTTTAAATATTTGAAAAAGTCCAAAAAAATTTAAAAAACCAAAAAGTCGGACAAGGAAAGATGTTATCTTTGGCAGCTGTCGAGTCGTATCGCCTTCGAACAGAGCACTGTATATCACATCCGTTGGTTGGGTTTATAGTTTGGCTTTAGGAGCTGTACTCATGTATCTGAGTTTATCTCCACCGACTGGTTAAGCTTCCAGTCCCTATGGAGCCTTTCCTCTTGTGTCGCAGAGATGTCCCAGTTTTGTATATCAAGTCTATGCTACCTACATTCAGTCACCATTCACCATTATGCTCTTGTTCAAAGGAAGTTGAAACCTGAGTCGGCCATTCCTTAGTTATCTTGACTTTTCATGTAGGCCATTCCCGGTATAGTTACTGGTTCATGCACCTTATGATCGAGTCCTTCCACATTATACAGCTTTGCTAAGTACCTCATGTTGGAAGATGGGGGATGCATTAATGCCCTCCTTCCAGCGGATTTCATCCCATCGACTTCAGATCATTTATTCTGGGATTGGAATCTAGAGTCATTTTTTAGTGCCTTGAGACTTGTAGTCATCAGTGGCAGGTTCTCTCGCCATCAATAGTTCTTTGGTAATACATCAATGTCCCCTGATCGATGGATTCTCTCAAGTGTTCAGCCTCAACACATTTATTCACACTTGTTTGTTTGCACTCTAGTACCTTGATTCCCATTATCATTATCAGTGGGTGATCTTGCGTCTGTTAACGGTATACATCAATGACCGGTAATCAGACGATGGAATACTATGTTCAACCTCGACACCTCTATTCACATAGTAGGACTTGTACTCATAGTGGTTTGTGTAGAAGAGCTTCCAAATTGGTGGCATCTCATATATGCTACCTCCTTGATCATGCCAGTGTTCATGAGATTTAAGCTCTCGTGATTTGATTCCAGTATACATCAGACATTTCCAAGCGTTATGGAGATCTTGATCTGTTATATATCTTCAGCTTTCATGGAGATCATGATCCTTTGTATATATTCATCATGGAGATTCTAATATATGTATATTGTACGTGGCGATGACCACACATGTCATATTTTGTATCATACCTATTCATGGCCATTGTACTCTTATGTATCCGGGACTTCTATATGTATTTGCAGTTATATGCAGATTTGTATCATTGTACTATGTTGATTGGGTGGCTGGTCTTCCACTGGGTTCTTCATCACTCCACTTCTGGGATGGAATTATAATATATTTTGGCCATCATATGACCCCTCTGACCTCACACATTAGGGGGCATCTGTTATAGCTGATTTTACCACACCTAGTAAATCACACTTGTATGGCCTTCCCCTTTCCCTCTGCAAACTCTTTGGACCCATGGACCTTTTTTATACCTTTGATGTTTCCAAGATCATCCCTAAAAACATGCTTAAATTGCTATACATGACTTTTAAACCCTTTCTCATGTATATACGTGGGTTTGACCCCTAAAACCATGTTCATCGGGATGTGTGCAAAAGGCCAAATTCTTTTGAAGTTTTCCTTGAAATGGATCCGACTCACTTGTCTCCTAGCATTCCATATGCCTTGAGATTGCTCGGATTCGACCCTTCATTGCCCCATTCAAGATCTATATAAGGAACCCTTTGGATACATTGAAGAACATGTGAGAATTGAGAGCAAAGAAACTATAGTCCATTGTTGTCGGAACTTATGCTTGAGTCTGCATCCCTTTGTCCCTTGGAGCACTTTGGTGTTCTTCCCAAGCTTGCCTTTTGCTTGTGAGCTTGCTATCAAGAGATGGAGGATTGAGGTGGTGGAGGCCCAAGTGGGGGAATAAGTTTCTCTGATTCATAGACGTGTCGATAGAGGTTTTATTCATTGTAATCTCTGATTTTATATTAATAGAAATATCTTTTCCTATCTAATAATGTATGTTTGAATGAATATTTTATCCATGGATGACTTCAAATGCTTATACGTTGCTGATTATATATGCTAGATTAGAGCTAACACCAATATATATAGCATGCTTGTCTTGTTTACTGATTGTTGAGGAAGTAATTTATCAATTCAAGTTGGAGTTGGAAAGCTCAACGGGGATCTACTTCAACCCTCTAGAATAAGGTACGAGTTTTGATCCTTTAGTGTTAGATATTTGATCTCTCTTGCATATTGGAGAGGATTGATTTCTGGAGTCAAGCTATCGGTTGTGGTACCCCAAGCCATAGTAATTTCTCTCCATAACAATGAGCTATCCAATGTACTCCTTTTCTGAAAACAGTGGAGGGAAGCTCCCGGAACAGGAAGCCCTAGTTTACCAATTTCTTTTGCAGAAATGCCTGCTACTATTTCTATGGTATCTCTGAAATTACTGCTCCTCTATGTCTGAAACTTTGCGTTGAGGTCTCCTCACCTATCTCTATTCCAACACCATAGGTTTCATCAGAATTGGTTTCCCCAATTGAGACTTATGATCATTTTTCCAAGGTGACCGGTTTCAGGACTGTTCAACATAGAGAAGTTGTACAGACTGCCAGACATCATTGTTTTCTCTCTTGAGTTTGAAACTTGAAACAAAGAAATTAAAGTCTGTTCCCTTTCTGGAACATCTTTAGAAATTTAATTTGGACCTCTATAGCCTGAGATATAGCAATTCTCCCTAGGTGTTCTGTTTAGGGATGAATCCTGCAAGAGGATAGAACCCTAACTTGGAGGGATCATATCTCCTAGAATATAGCGAATCAGAGGTAGAATTTTGGATACAGTGTAAATTCGGATTTTATATTCGGCTTGTGAAAGTTTCAGCTCTTGATCCTTGTCCAATCCTAAGATATAGCTAATGTACCAAAACTTATCAATTTTAGTATTTTAGGGTTTTTCCATCCCAAGGTCAAACTAGGGTTTGACTTTCCTAGAGTTTCACCCAATAAAAAATCTTGAAATAGGTCCCTAAATATTGATTTTGATGAAGAGAGAAATCCTATGTCAGGCTCACTCAAAAATTCCTCTTCTGTAAGAAGCCTTAATTTCCCGCACCAAAAACTGAAAATGCTCAAAATCGAATTCCTCTTCGACAGAAAGATGCACCCTTCAATGGAGATTCGTCCTAGCATACTTTTTCTGATGTATTATGGAGAGAGACCCAAAAAGTAAGAAGCCCTAGTTTCTGTAGCTGCACAATGTCTTATTCTCAGGTTAGCTCTGATACCATGTTAGATTTTTATCATTCAAGCTAGCATTATGATATTAGGATCTTTAATTGAGAGAATAACATGCACAGAAATAAACACAAGAGACAAGAGACACAACGAATTTTCCTCAAGGAAACCATAAAGGAGAAAACCTCGCAACATCCTTAGAGATAGAATCAACACCAAAAGTAAAACCCGAAAACATAAAGATGATCTCCCAACAATAGTAGTCTCTCTCTCTGATCCCAGCAACTTCTCTCTCACTCATGTGCCCCAATGAGTGAGTGTGTGTGTGATAAATAGAGAAGCTCACTCTCTATTTATATTCTTTCATTCACTTAATGTCCACTCCAACATGTCAGCATCACTTAACAATTACTCACTAGAGTTGACATCTTTGGGAGAGTCTAATAACCCTAGTGCCCCACAACTTGTGGGGACTTTTCCCTTCCGACCAACAAGGAGGGTTATCCTTCACACAACAGTGGGGACTATTGCCCTGACTTACAATAACGCACCTAGGGTCGACTTATCTAGGATAGTCTAATAACCCTAGGGCCCCACAATTGCAGGGACTTTAACCCTTGAACAATAGGAGGGTTACCCACAATGACTTGACATGACTTGTTTACATTATTGAATCTCCCGATAAGCACATCGAGGCATGACATGACTTTAATACATTACAGACACTTCACAGAATAAACATCGGGGTATAATACATAAGATATACAGGTGAATACATTTCGAAGTTACAAATACATCAACAAGAACTAATCTCAACGCAACAGATGATGCATCCATGTGGACATGGAACTCCTTGTTCCAATATGGGAAAACCAGTATTGGTGCATAAGCAATCTTGGAATTCAATGTGTCAAAGCTTCCTTGGCATTCTTGACTCCATTCAAAAGCAACATCTTTCTTTAATAGCTTCTCCATAGGGGCGGTAATCATAGCATAACCTCTTATGAATTTATGATAGTATCCAGTGTGCCCCAGCATTGCCCTAATCATATTCACATTCATGGGTGGTGGTAAGCTCAAGATCAGTGCAGTATTTGTAGGGTCAACCAAAATTCCTTGCATGCAAATGATGTGACCCAACAACATCCCAAAAGGTGCATAAAAAATGATTTTTTTTAATTCAACGCGATTTGATGTTGTTGACATCTTTCCAACATCTGTCATAAGTTTTCTAGATGATCCCAAATCATACCATACACTGTCTAGTCATCCATATAAACTTGCAAAATTTTTTGAATAAAATCTTTGAATGTAGCAACAATGATCCAACAAAATATCACAAGTTCATTATCCAACCCAAAAGGCATCACTGTTTACTAGAAGCAGCCCCATTTAGTAACAAATTTTGTTTTATGTTGATCTTCCTTTGCGATCCTTATTTGGTGATATCCAGAAAATCCAGCTGTAAAAGAGTACATCTCTTGACCGCCTACTCCTTCTAGGGATTAATCAGTAAATGGTGTTGGAAATGGATCATGCATACATGCATCATTCAATTTTCTCAAATTGACACAGATTCGAACTTCACATGTTTTCTTGTCTTGAACCACCATAGGACTGATCCATTCTGATTCTTCGAATGACTCAATTATTCAAGCATCCAACATCCTATCAAGCTCATCTTTGACCCTCTCCTTGTATCGCAGATTTAGGCGATAAGGTCTATGCCTTACTGGTTTTGCATCTTTCTTTAATGGGATCTTCATCTCCCCTAAATCCTCTAGTATCCCCCTCATTTCAGAGAACTTCTTCAGAAACAGATCTTGAAAATCATGCAAGAGATCCGTGATTTTTTCCATGGTCTCTTCATCCTAGTAATCCTCGACACTTACAAATTTTGGGTTCTCCTCTGTCCCAATGTTGACTTTTCTAATATTCAGTAGTTGATTCATGGGATCGATCGGTATATTCGGTGCTATGACATCCCTAATCCCTCCTTTTTCTAGGATATTAATGTTTCTTAGCTCATCATTGTCCTCGGGTCCTTTGGATAGGTTATAACATTCAATCATCAACTGCATGTGGTAATGGGCATGTGGATCCATTGGAGATGTGAAGGGAACTACCTTTAGCACCAATTCACGAATGATCTGTAATGCATTATGGACATCTGGCTTGGCATCCGTGAAGCTAAAGGTATGCGTAAAAAAATCCATCAACTCCTCCCTAGTGATTATTTCCATGCGCAGTTCAACTGATACATACCACGATCCTGGCATCTCATTTGGTGTGTGGACAAAGGAATGGACCCATTCATCCCTTGGTCGCAATGCCCACAAGGTATGAAATTCAATCAGATGATTGCCAGGACTATTTTACATGTTGTATCATCCAACATGGTATACTTTGGCATCTCCAAACTGAATTGTCATCAGTCGTAACACTGTGACCATCCATTAATTGATTTTTTATGAGTTGCCCACTAGCGTGTTGGAGTAGCTTTTAGTGCCTCCTCCAATGCTAGCAACTACTGTGGCTCTGACGCCTTCTATTCAAATTCAAAAAGAAACTTGGATAACTCATGTAGTCCTTCATAAATGGGAAATGCAATAACCTCAGTCATGACACAACATAATGACTTCATGATCAAACCACACTTCCTAACCAATACTTCATGCATGTAATTCTTCCATTTCTCTAATGCATCGTCTGTATCAGAAGACACAGAGCTAGTGCTGCACCATACAAGTTCTCTATCAGTAGTTGGATGGATATAATCTTCTAAAATGTTGTAAGCATGATCCCATCCCTAGACAACTTCATCTTTTACTGGCTCAACATACCTTCGCTTGGATACATGGGAGAGATGACTTTGATGTCTTGATTCTCAAATGCCATTATCTACTTTTTAAATTTGATTACTGCCATACTATCATTCGTCCATCCAATCCCTAGCAACGTGGTATAGGAACCTCCACCCTCTACAACTTCAATTACATCAAAATCAGCATAGGTCTGCATACCTTCAACATCCATTACTAGTTGCAACACGCACCTGATCGGTTGTACCTTGGATTTGTTAGCCAATCGTAGTTGCACTGCAGACCAGCCTAATGTTGGCCTCCCCATATTATGCCATGTCTGTTTCATTAGAATATTCACATCTAATCCTAGATCCAGAATAACTGAATCTACTTCATAGTCTCGAATTTGGGTGTTCATGTGCATTTCTCTTCCTGTCTTTTTCTTATGCAAAACTGTGGAATACTTCCTTCCCTTAGCTGGTCGATGCAAAACGTTCTCCATATCAACAAGAGCATTGGGATATTTTTCAATTAAAAAGAAACTCTTAAAGAAGTTCTGCAAGGTACCATGATTTCGCGATGGTCCAACCTCCAACAAAGAATCAAAAGTAGTAAGCATTTCATAAACAGGTGACTTACCAGGATTCCTTCCAATCAGATCGCATGCTTCAAAGAATGTGTCCTTTTGATCATCAATATTGAATTATACCTTCTTCTTCCTAGCCAATCAAATTTGTGGATGACAACTATCTTCTCTAGTCATCGCATCGCCGCGAGTGGCAACAGTGACATCGACATCCTTCGTTCTGGGATCTGTCGAGATCGTTACGATTGTCGGCCCCTAGTTTTGGTTCAGCAGTGGATTCATAGGTTGATTTACATTTCGAGTCACATTTTGGTTCTAAATTGGAATTTGGTTATGTCCTTGAATCTGCAATTGATTCTGGTTTGGAAAATGGTTCTACAATTGAATTCTAGTTCTAGAATTGACTTTTATTTTGCAATTGGTTCTAATTCTGTAACTGAGGAACATTTCCTTCATGCCATCTTTTGATCAGCTGTGGACAGCTCTCAATAGTGTTATCAATCATAGTACAATACATACACGAGCACTATAACTATGGAAAATCCTTCTGATAGTGACCCAATACACCATAATTATCACATTGGACGGTTCCATGACCTTGTCCGCCTCCTCGACCTCGAAATCCTCTGTGAAATCCTCCTTGCTATTGGTACTGCAACTGATTCAGCTGCTTGTTACACCTAAATATCATCATCAGCATGTGATGAAACCCCAAAAACAATATTTTTCCCTCAATCCCAAGTCATGAAGTAAAATCCTAATCCAGATATCAATCCTGCATATCAAAATCTAGCAATGCTCCTCCCCTTTAGTCAATGACCAGTACCTTCTTCAGCACTGTCTATAATATATTGGCAGTAAGAGGTGGCACCACTAACACCCTTTGTACAGGGTGCATTTCTTCCCTGTAACACTCTATCATAGTGAGGAGGAAGCGGTTCCCTTAGTAAAAAGTAAAAAAGAGAGGATTCAACAAAGATTCTCGAAGGAAGTCTTCGTGGACCCCTTATCCCTACACCTGAGGATCACTTGGGCTCGAGATCCATCCTTCTAGGATCTTGTATCCACCTCACCCACCATTTCCTCAACCATCCCTATCCTCCCACGGCCTATAAAAGAAGACTCATATCCATGGTTGAGGGAGAGAGCAAGGTTATGCTGGCGCATTGTTATTCTGGCCTAGATCATTAGGGTGAGCTTATGAAAATAAAATTTGGAGCTATCAGGGACAAGATATTGGTTTTATGAAGGAGCTTATTAACACTAAGGCATAGGTTGTAACTTCTCCTTCTTTATCTAATGCAAAATTGATTCCTTTCCCATAAAGTATATTGTGCTAATATGGTATGTTTTGTTGTTAGATTCCTTAGTCACTAGCATAGAATAGTGAAACATTCTCTGGAACTCTTTGATATTCTATGTTGTTTTTCATGTGATCATGCAGGTATATCAGTGAAGAAACTAGCATTGCAGGAGATAACCACACTTTACATCAAAGACCCTTTTATTCTAGATCTCCACCCATTCTAGTGAATGTCTTCCAATTCTGTTGTGTACGATTTGTTCTATATTTGAACCATTAAGACTAGAGGAACAACTCCTTTCTGTAGGAGGTGTATTTTTTATGTCACCAAATTTGGTGACTCCGCTAGGGAAGAGCTTCAGTTGATTTGATATTCCTTAGTTTTCTCAAACACTTGTTTGAAATCCAAGCTCCATTATTTTATCATTTCAATCAAATCCACTAGCTGATCTAGTGATATTTTGATTTAGTATCATCATATTTGTTTAGATATGGGTTGTTCTTGCCTTCTATACTTTCAATTATTGTTAATTCATTATTTATATGCCATTTGCACAGTGATTAATTTTTCTTTTTTCGCAATTATTTTGTTTTGGACATCTACAGGGAACCGTGCATGCATAGTGGGAAATAAGCGGTGCCACTGCTTGGAATCAGTGCGAAAAATGTGGTTCCACCACATGTGATCAGCAATCAAGAAGTGGTGCTCTCTCAGAACCGCTCTATTAGTGACCCTCCAGAAGCGGTGCCAGGTAGGATTTTCCAGACTTGTTTTTTCAAATTTTTTTATAAATTTTTTGTGTAATTTCTTTCAGTTCTGAGTATCTGGGTTTGTTTAAAAGAGATCTGAGTGTTTGAATTTCAAAATTTAATGTGGTAAAAGGCTTATTTTGTTAAAATCAAAGAGCTAGAATAGACCCATCTTTTTATCTGCTAGTATGCTTGGTTTTAATTTTTTGAAAGGAGTGTTGTTTGAAAGCTTAGCATTAGTTTGATCTCAACCTTATTGTTCAATAAATCTAAAAAGAAAGACTTGCTTAATTGGTTTCTTGCTTTCATTTTTCATTAAATTTTGTGAAAGACTTCTTTTTGAAAAAGAAATTTTTTTGTTGATACTTGTTCATATTTTTGTGTGAGGATGAATTATTGAACCTTTGATTAGCTTCATAAGATTTCAGATCTCCATTTTTCTTCCCTTTCCTTTATATTATGATCTCGTCAAAAGAAAAATATTGCGGGTTTTAAGTTAGATATTTCTAGTTTTAAAAGGAAAAAATGGAAAAAGTGTTAAATAGGCCTTCGAGTGTTTTTTGTCTTTCTTCTTAGAAAAAGAGATCTTACACTATTTGCTTGCTTTCGGAAAATCAGTTTGAATTTTTTGGCTTGTTTATCCTTCTAGGGAAAATATTTGTTTATTCTAGTTCTTTCGGAAAAAAATTTGGTTTTTGAAACAAGAAATGAAAAGAAAAGTACTCTCTCCTTCCCGTAAGTAGGAATATCTTGAATGGTAAAGTGAAAGAATTTGCATTTCATATTTGCATGGCTTTACATTTTTGTCAGAAATCCATGCATTCACCTAACAGCTCAGTATAAAATTAACGGTAGTTATAGATCTAAAATTGTATATAAATTTGAGTGATAAGTTAGTGGCATGTTCCGACGTCGTAAAACATAGGAGCTGTCGTTATTTTCCTACACTGTAACCTAGGATTCACGTGGTTCTTCCACGTACCCTCGATATATTGAACGGCCTTTCACATACCCTTGAGGTATATAGAAAGGTACTTCACGTACTTGATTGTATATCGGAAGGTCCCTTGTGAACGGTTGTGCATTAGACAACACTACTACGGATTTTAGCTCCCATGTACCTTGCATATATCGGGAGACCCTACTAGGATCCCTTGTTCAACTGAGAAGAACCCTTTGGCCATCTTGTTTGGAGAAATACACTGAGAATAACACTCAGGGAGATTATTACACATGTACCTTGAGTATATCACGAGTTGCAACTTCTTGACAATCCTAGTGAGAGACCGACTATTTTGAGCTCATCCTATCACTTAAGTTTGATTGTGGCCTATAGCTTGTGTAGGAGAATACCTTTTGTCATTTTTTTTGAAACCCTAAGTTAGGTTTTTAATGACTTTTACAATCTAGCTGAGTTTCAGTTGAGATGATCTAGAAGAAACTAGGGATTACCACCCAACTTTCCACTTTCAATAGGGGAAGGCCCAGTCGAAGCCACAGACCAAGGAGTTGCAACTGACTCCCATGTGGGAGAAAATCCCGTTGTAGAAAATGGAGATCGATTTGCTTCTTTCGTTACTCCCTTGGTCCAACAGTCTCCTGCAGCTGACAGTTCCTTTCATTCTCCAGTGGAAGGTTGGATAGATGGTGTTGATGAAGCTCAGTATAGCTCTAATGCTCCTTTTTAGAGAAATTCTATGGGTCAATCCATTTTTGAGTTTAGGGTTGTTAGACCCTCTTTTGAAAACCTTCCTTTGAATGAGGATGCATATAGGATAATTCAAGCATCATTGCTCATAATTTTCAAGAGAGGATGGAAAGGGTTATGGCTACCTTGATACCTCATAAAGAACCTATGTCAGTTCTTTTACCTCATCTATCAGATCCATGGCCTTCTAATATAGTCCACTTGCTGACGATGTTCCATCTCATGGTATGTATCCTCATAATCCGGGTCAAACCTCCAACCCTATAGTTTTAAATCCTAGGCTTGTTGCTAGTCTTCTCATACCCTCTATAGATAGGGGGCAACCCTCAACTCAAGTGGTGTTTGTACCTTCTAACGTGGGGGAGAAACCCCTGACGCAACCTATGTTATTAGTTGGTGGAGTTTTTATGAGTACTAGGAAGACCTCTACTGTAGGGAAATCCGCAACGTATGTTCCTCCTACCCACACCAATATGGCAAATCCTCCATTGAGTTCAGGTCAACCCTTAGGGGTACAACCTGTAGTCAACCATCCTTCTTGGGTTTATGGTTACCCAGCAAATCAATTACATGTATTAAACATGAATTATCAACCTACATCTACAGGAACTATGTATTCTAGAATCCCTTACGCTGGAAACATGTTTACACCATGGGGGAAACCTAATTGGTCATGCATTTCGGCCATGGGAGAAATACCTATTCTTACTGATCGAGGTGCCAGAGGGATTGATTACGGTGTCCCAACCTTTGGAGGTCCACTAGGAGGAGGACCACCGCCTAGAGGGCTACCTTTTGGAGGCCCACCACCCAGAGTCCCACCTTCAGGAGGACCACCTCCTGGTGGGCCACCACCTGGAGGCACACCACCTAGAGGCCCACCTTCCGGAGGACCACCATCTATAGGTCCACCTTCTAGGGATACACCACTTGGAGGTCCACCACCTGGAGGACCACCACCTGGCAGACCACCACCTGGAGGCCCACCTCCTGGATGACCCACCCCTTCAGGAAGCTCTTTGGGAGGATCATCTACCCATCAACCAAAGCAACAACCCATATATCAGTCAGCTTATGGTCCTACTACTACACACATTCCTTATCAGTACTACCATCATGTGGAACCTAATTGGCAATTACCTTTCTTGGAAACTTTGGACTTACCTAATTTTTCCAAATGGATAAATGATCCCATTTGACATGACCTTTCATGGCCCGCTATTCTGGTAAAATTGCCATCATAAATTCCCAATTTTGATTGAAAGAAGGGAGATGATCCAAAAAACCATGTTATGAACTTCCATCTATGGTGTTCCTTGAACTCCTTGATGGATGATTCTGTTCGTTTAAGGCTCTTCTAGCACACATTGACTGGCACAACTACGAAGTGGTGCATTGAACTTCCACAACATTCATTTGTGGATTTTAGCTCTCTGGAAATTGTTTTCCTTACAGAATTTCCATTACCCATTCATTGTGAAATGAGTACGGATATTTTAACTTCACTCTGTCAGAATACCTCCACACACATATTAAATCATATCCATGAGTGGAGAAGGTGGAGAAGACTTATTAAAGCTCCCATCCTGGACCAATTGCTAGCTGACAGGTTCACACAGTCATTATTGCCTCCTATTGCCCGAGATGTGGCTATGGGAGGTGTTTTTATTGAAGAGTAGGCTATCAGTCGTGCTTAGTATCTGGATTTGGTATATTCTGAATTCAGAACGTTGTATGAATTAATTCCTTGGGCTTCTCATCCTAGCAAAGGGCCTGCTAAACCACCAGCAGAAACTCTTGTTGATGGGGTTGTTGGTTCAATATAGCCATCATCGAAAACAAAACTTTCCAAGCAACCAAATGCTTATAATACTACTCCTTCAAATCCTATGGTTTCCACCAAGGTAAATTCCATTCAAAGTACACAAACCCCGAGAAATAAGAAAAAAGGAAAAGGTAAAAATAAAAAACCTGGGAACCAATAGGATAATACAAATACTGTAGCCATAGATAACGATAATAAAGGGAAAATAAAAGCTAAGTACCCTTGCTTATTATGTGGGGGTGATCACTTCATGAAGGAGTGCCCTCATCATGAAGAGATCTGTAAATTTTTGAAAAGTAACCCTACACTCACAGTGCTTACCGATCCTTTCTCGTCTCAACAACAATTGATAGACCACTTATCTAATCAAGGAACCTTTGGTTCCACAAAAGAAATCAGGATTATGTCTTTAGATACCATCAATTTAAATACTCGTAGTGAGTCATATGACAAGACTATGGAGAAGAAAGATGAAAATCCTTCTCCCGATAAAGTTCCTTCTACTAGTTCCCCTCCATATTTGTCTAATGTTCCTCTCATGATCAAAAAACTAATCTTGATTTAATTTTACAACCACCTAAGGCTACCCTCAGGAATGTTGTTTTCAATTCCAATGCCCGAGATGCACTATTTGATAATGTTTTTGAAGATTTAGCTTAGGTATCTTGTGCGATGTCTACCCTTGAGGTACTCCAAAGTTCTCCAACACGACGTAAGAACCTATTAACGGCTTTGGGGGCATTAGACCCAGATAATATGAACTTGATTCATTTTAATGTGGAGAACTATAAATCCATATCACCTCACCATATTGCATTTCAAATTTCCTCTAGAGTAGTTGGGAGAAAGGTCCATCGGACTGTTTTGGATGAGGAAGCTTCGACTTCAGTTTTTTCTATAGCTTGTTAGAGAGCCATTGGTGATCCTGAGCTTACCAAGTCTCATACAACATTAAAATATTTTGATGGACGAGGTTTCCAACCTCATGGTATGTTACCAAGTCTTTCAGTCGAGCTTGGGGGAAAAACTGTTTCCATTCAAGTGGAATTGTTTGATTCCCCATTGTATTACAACCTCCTATTAGGGAGAAATTGGTTTTATGCTATGACTGTTGTTGCATCAATAGTTTTTTGAACTCTCCAGTTTCCTCACTTGGGAAAAATTGTGACTATTGATCAAATTGATTTTTGTTCAATAGATGTTACCACTCCCACCATGAATAATATCCCTATGTTAGGTCAATCCTCTCCTCCTTCTCAGTCAATTGGGGTAGGTAAGTTGAAAGATTCAACTCTTATGGGAGTATTTCCTTCATCCCTTCCTAGTACAAAAGTGGAAATAGTGAACATGATTTCCACAATTGGTTATAGTGCCAAAGGAAAAGAAATTGTTGAGTCATCCTCTCTTGGCCCCTATGAAGCAATATGTGATGTTGTCCAATTTTCCTTCGATGTCCAATTAGATGATATTCATTTTATAGCTTCAGATCCTTACCACTTGCCTTACTGGTTAGAACCCTCTCTTCCCGCTCTAGACTATCTCACACAAACTTTTCCATCGGACAAGTCCATCAAGGAGATTATGAGTGTGAATGAAGCCATATGGGAAGATCACCATCACATATATTCTTTTCTTCCCAACGCTAGTTTGGTAGGTTTTGATCTTGTTTCTCTTATTAATACTAATATTGTCACCCATCCACAAATGCCTGTATTGTTGCAAAATACAGAATCCAAAGGAAATATTTGCAACATAACTAAGACAAATCCAATTGGCATATTAGTCAAGCCTGGAACCATTAAGCATGTTCATGTAGGTAGAACTTCTCAATGGAGGAAACTAAAGCATATAGAGCATTATTCAAAGAATTCTGAGATATTTTTTCCTGGACTTATGAATAAATTCTTGGGATCAACCCATCTATTGTGGTTCATGAAATTAAAACCTATCCCACAGCCAAACCTATCAGGCAGAAATTAGGTCAAGTCCATCCCTGGAATGCTATGGCTATTAAAAACGAAGTAGAAAAACTTCTAAAGGTATGATTTATGTATCATATACCCCTAACGGAATGGGTATCTAACATTGTCCCTGTGAAGAAAAAGTAGGGCACCATTAGAGTCTGTATCGAGTTTTAAGACCTGAACAAAGCTTGTCCTAAAGACAATTTTCCAACTCCGCATGTTGACCATATTATCGACAACTATGCTTGAAGTGTCATCTTTTCATTCATGGATGGCTTTTCTGGCTACAATTAGATTTAGATTTTTCCCGCCGATCAGCACAAAATGACATTTATATGCCAATGGGGAACCTTTGCCTATAGGAAGTTACCTTTTGCCCTCAAGAATGACAGAGCTACGTTCTAGAGTGCTATGTCCTATGTGTTTCATGATATTAAGAACATCATGGAGCTATGCATTGAAGATCTCCCAGCTCATTCATAGCAACGGCAGGACCACCCTGGGAATCTTAGGGACATTTCCTGAGGCGTCATCATTATAAAATATAGCTCAATACATACAAATGTGTTTTTTGCGTTGAGACATGACATCCTCTTGGCTTTGTGGTTTCTAAGGATGCTATCTGGATAGATCCACTAAAGATTGTTGCTATATTGGCCCTATCTACCCCAACAAACATTGTTGAGCTCCAAATTTTGCAAGGGAAGGAAAAATTTCTTCGCTATTTCATTTGCAATTTCGCTGAGAAAAAGCACAGTTATATGCGTCTCCTGAAGAAGGACATTCCATTCTTCTAGGATGACCAAGCCCAGTGAGCCTTTGATAATCTTAAGCATGCTCTGACTCATTCACTCGTGATACACCCCCCAGACTATTCAAAGTATTTTATCTTATATGTTGTTTCCTCCACTAATACCATTGGAATGGTTTTAGCGTAGGAAGATCCCAATGGTCAAGAACATGTGATATATTATTCCAGTAAGAATCTCATTGATTCTAAAACCTGATGCTCGCATGTGGAGAAGTTAGAATTGGCTACGGTCATTTCTATTCATAAATTTCATCATTACATCTTGCTTTGCACTACCACGGTACTTGTGGATCAAAATCCTATGTACTACATCCTGACTTATCATATGCTAGGGGGGAAATATTCTCATTGGATTGTCATCCTACAGGAATTCGACCTTGAGTTTGCCAAGGACACTTCAAAGAAATCCTTGGTATTTAAAGAGTTGATGTGTGACCTTCCCTGTGCTTTGATGGATACTAAGCCTGGTGATTCATTTTCAAATGAATTCATATTCTTGATAAGCACAACTGACCCATGGTATGGAGATTTAATCATTTATCTCCAAACTCAAATATTTCATCCCAATATATCCCATGATGATCGTTGTCGTATCTGTCACCACACAAAGTACTACCTCATCTTAAATTATACATTGTATAGACATGGTATCGATTACATTCTTTGACAATGCCTTACACATGAAGAGGCTAAACAGGTCCTTAATGGTTACCACTCTGGAGCGCATGGCGGTCATCTTTCTAGGATGGCTACGGCCCATAAAATACTTCAAATATTGTCATGAAGCTGTTAAGAAATTCCCACCTTTCCAACATTTCTATCCAAAAAAGCACACCCACCCTGCTCCTTTACACCCCGTCATTGCAATTGGCCATTTTTCCAAATGGGGTATTGACTTTATGCATTGTAAGCCTACCTCAGTCGAGGGGCATGGTTACATCATCGTAGCAGTTGATTATTTCACAAAATGGGCTGAGGCTATGCCTACATATGTATAAGATGGTAATACTTCCGCCCTCTTCCTATTCAATAATGTGATAGCTAGGTTTGGAGTCCCACAGTCTATAGTCACTAACCACAGATCACATTTCCATAATCAGATGATGACCAAGATAAGTACTAAGCTGGGTTTTTGCCATGAAAATTCAACTCCTTATTATCTGCAAGTTAATGGTCAAGTTGAGGCCATTAATAAAGTTTTAAAAACTATGCGACGGAGGATGGTTGGAGATCATAAATACAACTAGCACCTAACTATCTTTTCTTCTCTTTGAGATTACAAGACTTCAATTAAAACAACGACTGGTTTCACACCTTTCTAGTTAGTTTACTAGAAGTTGTCCTTCCTATCCAATGCCATATTTTGTCACTAAAACTTGTGGTAGAACTTCTTCCAAATACTTCCACCGAGGAAGAAATATTTCTATACTTGACTAATCTTTACGAAACTAGAAGAGATGCTACCTTTCCTAGAGAGGAACATAAGAAATGCGTCAAGGCACAGTATTGTAAATTTGTTCAGCCTTGTGTTTTCAATGAAGGTGACCTAGTTCTGATCTACAATCAGAGGCACAATAAACTAGGTAAAGGGAAGTTCGAGTCAATGTGGTATAGTCCCTTTATCATAAGCAAAGTTTTAGAGAAAGGGGCTTACGATATCATGGATTATGATAAGATACCCTTCGTGAAACCTCGCAATGGGTTTTACCTGAAGAGGTACTATGCTTAAATAATTTTTTTATGGTACCTTGTATATATCTATGTTTTTGGCTTTCAGTGTGTTGTGTCTTGATTCAGTATGGTTTTGATTTTAGTGTCCAAACTGTTTATACCATGTTTTGGTTATGCAGATTAGATGGATTTTTACGACTTCATTGATGGTGCTTGTCGTCATACCTTGAACCTTGCTTCAGCTGCTTGGGTTTTGTATTCCTTGAATCATGACTTGATCAGTTCAGAAGCGGTTTGTATTGGTCTTGCTAACAACAATATTTTTGAGTATTAGGAAATAATAGGTCTACTGACTGAGGTTGCATCTCAAGACATTCGTGATTTGGTAGTGTTTATGGATTTGCAATTAGTGGTTTGTCATCTAAAGCATGTCTATACCATCAAAAACCCTATAGTCCTCTATTTGTTTCGGAGAGTGCGTTTATTAGAGAGGTCATTCAAGTGTATCACTTATAGGAATATCCCTAGGGAAGATAATACAGTTGTTGATTCATTAGAAAACTACATCCTAGATTGGTATATTTCTCATTCATAACTTGTAAAATAAACATGGTTCATTGTAAAATAAACTGTAAATGACACATAAAACTCATATAAATATGATTTCCATTTGAGACATATAAACACCGGTAATGAGTCTGTGTGTGTGTGTGTGTGTGTATATAAAAAAAATGTTTTCTTTATGAAATGTGGTCACAAGACCTCATCTGAAGCACTGTGGCTTTCAGGAAATACAAAATCATACAAAAATATTGAAGCTAGTCAACATTTAGTAGTACATCATGTAAACCACCATCTAATGATGCTCATGATAGCACATGATGGCCCATGCTACCCTACGTAGCAGTCGACTGAAATGACTTGGCACTCCTACGGTGTGTCTTTGATACCTCATAGGGGGCCATCTATCTCTGCATCTGGGATGTCAAGATTCAGTTGTTCTAGGTTCTCCTCTAGCTCCGTAATATGGTCATTACCTTTGTGAATAAATTGAGCTCTGGCTCACCTATCCATTTGGGAGGATCCCCCAAGCTGTGCATCACCAATGTCTACATGTAAACATTTTAGGTCTTGTTACTACTCATCAAAAACATAAAATACAAAAATATAAAAACATGATCAACATTTTAGGGTTTTTCTTCTCACCAATATATCCCAAGTGGGAACCAGGTGGTAGTGGTAGATCAGGATCGCCTCTGAAGTCGGTCCCTACATATGCATAATCCTTTATCATGAGGATATACTCACTTAGTCAACGGAAGAAGGAGGCCTCTAATTTTACCTTGTCCCTGCCACCTCCTGTGTCGACCATGATCTCTACCCACCTTAGTATGCATGGGTCTCTATCCTTGAGCTCTGTAAAGACCACCTGGGGCCTCATGAGAGGTACCTTCTTGAAGAAGAAGCAGGCTAAAATGGACCCATACCTAAATTGCTTCAGTTCCGCTTGCCGAAATTTTGTTAGTTGGTCCTTGAAAACATGAAGAAGTGCTTCTGCCCAGTTAAAAACCGTAGGTGCCATAGATTCCAGGGAATATAGTAGATGTTTCTAAGATTCTTGGTGATCCCCTTGGATCCCATATAGCCTTTTCATAATAAACAAAACAGTGCGAAGTGGAAAATCCAACATAGCCTTGATGAGAATTTTCTTACTTGACATTTTTATACCAGGCAGACAATGACGATCAATCAATTCTTGTTTAGTCACGTCCCCACCTCAGGAACCAGTCAAATAAATAGGGGCTCCCCATATAGATATCCCTATTAGAAAATATATATCCTCCACCTCTATAGTCAGAATATGAGGTCCCACCTTGAAATGATGTTGTTCTAGATTCCACATCCGTAGGATGTATTCCAGTAATCGTGCATAAGGGACCATACTAGGGGTACGAAAGAAATTTAAGAGAACACAACCTATCAAGGAAGCTATACAACTCACATTTCTTATGGCGAGAGCATCATCATTATCACGTTGTATTTCTTTCCAAATAACCATTTTTTGACCAAAGGAACCTGCCAAAAACCATTAAAAATCCATTTAGAAGTATATTCAACCATCAAAAATTCTTGTAAACTTTTATTTTGTTTGGGCCATGTGTTTTTTGGACCTTATGGCCGGCATCACACCTGTCCCTTTAAGGCAGAGTGGTGCCACAACCTGAGCAAGACTGAAACCCGATGGTTCTTATCGGGCACTGCTCTTCCCGTAAAGGCTAGAGGCGATTCTCAAAAAACATGTTTTAGGGTTGCTAATGGGTCTCCAAATTCCGAACAAAATAAAAAATGGAAACTATGAAAATAAATAGAGTGCTTTTATCTTTTAAATGAATCTGATGATGCGAAAAACGAATGATTGATGCTCCCGTAATCTCCAACTGAAGTTTTGGATCCAAGTCTCCCGAAATGCTCTCCAAGGTTTGGTAAATAGTAAATAAATTGGTTTTTACTATTCAAATAGATTTTATAACATGTTTTTAGGGTTTTTTAATGTTTTAAAATCATTTTTTATAAAAATACTCTTTAATATAGTTCATAAAAGTCATTTTTTCAAATTTTTTTGGGAAACTAATGGTCGATTTTAAGTCTTGAAAGGGCAGAAGTAAGCAGTAGTGTCTACGGGGAAGTTTGTTTTTGACTTTTTCATACTTTTGAAAATGGAAAATTTCCATGAGCATTTGTTTTGACACTTTGTTCATGCTCCTAAAACCTAAGTATCAAAGTTTTGAGTCTTTTTCTGATTCTTTTCAGGTTCGTAAAACCTTTCATTGTGAAAAGAGGCCTAATGGAGTCTCCTTTAAACTCTTTTAGGACTCCCTAAATATGAAAATATTGTCAATTACTTGTCTTCTTCATGCTCATAAAATTATTTGAAGAGTTGTCTTTTCGACAGTTGTTTATCTCTTTTTCAGTTCGGTTCGACTATTTTATGAAAAAGGATCCCTTTGGAGTCTTCTTCTATCTTCATTCAAACTCTCTAAACATGAACAATGCCGAGTTAAATTTTAATGGACTCATTAAACTAAGCACTGAGAGACCCTTTTATTGGAACGAACCCCTCCTTTCTCAAGTTCATAAAACATATGAGTTTGGACTTGTCCGAAGGACAAGCTAAAATGAGTGTTTGTTACCCTCTTTGAACTCGTAAAAAAAAAAGAGGCACTCATCAATCATGATGGGGAAATTAGGGTAAGGGAATCAATTCATTTTTGCAAATAATATGGCAGTTTGTCATCACCTTTGAACATGGCACTTGTCTGCATTTCATTTAGTCAATTGGGTAAATCAGCTTGTCTCTGATTTGATCCACTTTCATGAGTCATGTCACTCCTTTGAGTCTTTCAAAAGAAGGCACTGTCCATTGTCACATTGTGTTCATCCTGGTCAATTCAATGCTTCCAAGTATTTTGGCATGCCACCCGATGTTCAAAGGGAAGTTGAAAGTTTACCTCTGCAATCAAAAACAGCCTTTGTGTCAATACCTTTTGAGTCGGTCCTATGGTTACATTATCTACAACACTCCAAAGCTTTGTTACAAGTTTCATGCCATCGATGTGGGATTCATCATGGCCCTCCTTCGATGGGACTATTCCTGTTGACATCAGCTCATTATCCAAAATTAGTCTTAAAAACATGTTTAGTACCTTGAGATCTATATGCCTCAATGACATATTCTCTCTCTTTAGACATAGGTTCACATCATTGACCTTTGATCGATAAACTGGACTAAGTGTTCGACATCAAATCATATATTCACACTCAGTAGTTTGTACTAGGTTATCTTGGGAATCATTTACATTAATGGTGATCTCCCTCACACTTGTTAACGATTCACATCATTGATCGGTAATCAAGTGTTTTCTACCATGTTCGACTTTAGGTCATTGTAATAACATGGATAGAATCGTACTTTATGGAAGACGAGACGAAGACCCTGGGAATCCGTCGAAGCACTCATATATTTTACCCCAGGTTGCGATGGAGTATATTGTATGAAATCGCATCATGGATCCACATATGTGTGGTTGTGTTTGTGCTCGAATTTGTGTTTATTTTGACATATATCTACAGTGTATTTCTGGTATCTATGTTCCAAATTTGAGTCCTTTATCACATGGATCTACGCTGTATTATAATAGCCATGGTTGTTAATCTGTCTCATGGATCTACCTTGTATTGGTCTGCAGCCATAATGAGCACACATTTATTCATGAATCAAAAGTATTGATATATTGCAAATGCCTAGTTGTTGATCTCCAATCAAGTTGATTCTTGCCTCGAAGTGATAACTTACTCTTTCAAAGCTCTCACCTATCATATCCCTCTAGCCTCATGCTTTGGGGGGAATTATGTGACACCTAAATCTCATCATCAGCATGTGATGAAACCCCAAACATGGTATTTTTTCCTCAATCCCAAGTCATGAAGTAAAATCCTAGTCCAGATATAATTCTTGCATATCATAATCCAGCACCGCTCCTCCCCTTCAGTCAATGAGCGGTACCTTCTTCAGAACCAAATATAATATATTGGAAGTAAGCAGTGGCACCACCTATACCCTTTGTACAGGGTGCGATTCTACCCTACAACACTCTGCCATAGTGAGAAAGAAGCGGTGCCCTTAGTAAAAAGTGAAAAAGAGAGGATTCCATGAAGCTTCTCAAAGGAAGGTGTTGGTACAAAATATTAAACAAATTATAACAGATATCCAACGATTTAATTGTCAACCCGAAGAGAGCGTAAACTTGTGAGGTACATACAAAATATATGCAGGGGCAGAGTGTCACTAAACTTAATCTATAACTGAAATTGAATCTAAGTTATGAAAGTAGTAAATGACGTACGAATAAATATGATTATAGAAAACAGGAAATTGCATAAATTAACTTGATAAAGCAAGACTGAAATTGCATGAAATAAATTGGTATAAAGCAATCGAAATTAACTTGTGAGCTCACGGTAAATCTATACTAAGAATTCATAAGCAAAACATAACAACTCATAAGAAAGAAAGTGCTGAAAATCTATATTAACATGGAAGAGTACATGATTTGCATCAAAGCATAATCTCCATTACAATCAGAAATCCATTCTATGACTAACTCTAAACTATTCTACTTCCAAACCACTAGAGAGAAGTCTAACCAAAATGAGGAGAGAGCCTTCCTATTTATACATGAATTCAAGATAACTTATCATAATTACAGATCCATTATTCTCTCAACTTATCCCTCAAAATCCTCAACAAATTTACAACTCATCCCTCAAAATTCTCCAACAAATATTGGATGAGATATTCTCTCCACATTTCCA
>LPNX010514201.1:100162-112105 GCA_001517045.1 Pseudotsuga menziesii
TCGAATCTGAGGCTAGGTGGTCACTTTTGAGCTTGTTAAAGTCTTCAAATACACCTGTAAACATCACCAAACTCATCCAACTTTAAAGTATAATGAAAATATGTTATTTTTCTTATTAATTAACCATAAATTCACCCAAAATACTAAGAATTCATAAGCAAAACATAACAACTCATAAGAAAGAAAGTGCTGAAAATCTATATTAACATGGAAGAGTACATGATTTGCATCAAAGCATAATCTCCATTACAATCAGAAATCCATTCTATGACTAACTCTAAACTATTCTACTTCCAAACCACTAGAGAGAACTCTAACCAAAATGAGGAGAGAGCCTTCCTATTTATACATGAATTCAAGATAACTTATCATAATTACAGATCCATTATTCTCTCAACTTATCCCTCAGAATCCTCAACAAATTTACAACTCATCCCTCAAAATTCTCCAACAAATATTGGATGAGATATTCTCTCCACATTTCCATGATATTCTCCTTGAAATTAGCTCACATCTAGAAGATGAAATTCGAATCTGAGGCTAGGTGGTCACTTTTGAGCTTGTTAAAGTCTTCAAATACACCTGTAAACATCACCAAACTCATCCAACTTTAAAGTATAATGAAAATATGTTATTTTTCTTAATAATTAACCATAAATTCACCCAAAATACTCAAAAATAAATGATTTGGAAAATTGTAATATAAACCCATATTTATTATGAAAGTGGTGAATATTAATGGTTTTATGGAAGGATAAGATAGGACTAAGGTGACAAATGGTATAGGAAAGATGAATAAAATGTGGTCTTTTTGCGGCTCAACATTCCCCCCAACTTGATTGGTTGCATGTCCTCATGCTACTATGCATTGATTCTTTTTTAAAACTTTTGGCTTTGTAGTTAGGCTTTTACATGATGATGGTATGTGTAAATCATTCCATGATTTTGAAATGCATGAGTGGCAGCAATTTTTGTTTATGGTTGGTTCTTGTGTTAACAACCATAAGTGTAACAAATGTTGGTTGTTGTGTTTACAACATTTGCTTAGTTTATTCTTTATATATTTTTTCTTCTTGATGCAATACATAAGATTTATGCATTAGAAATGATGAACCATCAATGTATATTACAAATCCATTTCTTCATATTATGAATCATGCCAATATATAGAGCATATTTTGGAGAAGATATGTTGATTAAGGGTAAATGAGATGATGAACATGTAAAATGGCAATGAATAGTCCCCCCCCCCAGCAACTTAAGATGTATTAGGTTTATGAAAAAGAGAAAGGGAATGTAGTGAGGGAATTTTCCAAATTAATTCATTTTCTAGCATTTAAGGAATTACACGGTTAAATATTAGAAAACAACATACCTCCACTTACCCAAAAATTTGTTGAACTTATGCAATAAGAATGTGGCTGCTGCTTAGTTGGATGAAGCAAAAGATGAGAGCTGAAAGTAGAACTGTGGTACTCTTATATGGCTGGAAATATGTAGTTGTAAAACTGTTGATGGATTCATGCGAAATATATAGTCTTCACCTACTACAAAACCTGATGGTACAATTCTTACCATGCGAATAAATTTGTTGATGTTGAACATGGAAAGAAGTCATTGGATTACTGACCATTAATGAATGCCATTAACCAACGCGAGGAAATCTCATGGATAATTCAACTAGGGTGCACTTTTTGGGTGGATTAGATTTACCAAATTGCAAGTATTTTTGTATTTTTGGGATTTTCATATTGTTAAGGTTTTTGGAAATTCTTAGGTTTTTATGCATAAAATGGAAGCACATAAAGAAAAGTAAATTGATGATAAGAACATAAATTTTAGTGACAATCAAGGGGTGTGTTTTTTGTCTCAATCCCTAGGGTATTTAGAGATCAATGATCAACATACCTCTCTCGAAATGTCTTTCAACACTTTCAAGCTAGGGAATCACCTAGAAACCTCTAGGGCAATAGGAGAGCCTAACTAGGGAAAATGAAGAATTAAAATTCCCTATAAAGCAATAGAAAACTCCTTGGAAATACATTATCTTCATTCAAAAGTTGGCAAAAAGTTGACAAAAATCCCTAACAAATCAGAAAAATGCACCATAAATATACCATTTAACCTAGCTAGGTTCATAACTCACCAACACTCAATAATAAGTGAGGAACAAAAATACCTTAGGTCACCCTTTTCCACAAGTTCTTCCAACTAGTCTAGCATCAACCTTTAGAATGTGCAAAAACTCAATACCTACAACATTGCATCATCCACCTTCAAGCCAAGAAGTGTTAAATATACCAAATCACGAATCATTCTCCAAGTCAATCTTGTGCAATCGGGACTGAGCTTCATGTGTTGAAGTAGGGTGTCTCATTTGGAATTAGGTAAATTGGAGTAGATTCTGGAGTTGGACTCAAGAATGACTAAGCCTTACGTGTAAAAGGTTATTCCTCCTGTATAGAGGTGACTGCTTTGATATATCAAAATGATGATGTTGTAAAGTCTTGTTGGACAAGGCTCTAGACTTGGGTGTCAAGTCAATATTTTCATGTGGACCTCCAGTTGTAGTAGGTACCCATGGGGTGGACCTCATGTATAGAGGTAATGCTTTGCATGTTAAAGCATTTAATGTTGTGTGATGTATTTCTAACCATGGTCATTGATTGCTATTAACTCTCCTTTATATACCAACCACCTTTAGAGTGAATTACTTTAACATATGATCTTTTGGTCTGGATCAATATAATACGATCACATCATCTAATAAATCTTCTTAGTATAATCTGATATTATAGATAATTAAAGTTAGCACATATTGACCTGGCATGCAGTAAAAGATAAGAGATAAAGATAAATGCATAGAGAACAAGAGAAATTTGAAATTGCCAATGAAGACACCTCAATTGATTAAAGTCAACTAGAATTGATAAACATTCGGTTAAATATGCATGCCTCAATCAATGATCCAATTAAAGCATCAATTAAAATCTTCAAATTAGGGAAGTTTTGAGGTCAAAAAATGGGCCTCGAAACAAAAATTGTACCATTAAAATTCACTTTATAAGAACCAATAGGCTAGTTCATGAGTGTCGTGGGTACCTAAGAAGTATGCATTGTGGGTATGGGTTGTATGCGGAATTAAATTCTGCATCCAATGAGTCCTCAAACTTGAAATTTGGGTAAACTGATAAGGAGATATGCCAATTATATACAATAAGAAAAAATAGTTTTTCTTTTTCCCCTCCACAATTTATAACTTTTATTTTATTATTATAACTCTTGGTTTATTATTTCGCTTATGAGGCCCATTTTAGACCTCAAAATTCCCCTAATGAATGTATGCAATAATTTAATTAAAGAAGAGCTTAGTGATCACTTCAGTAAATCGATCATCGTGATTTCAATTAAGAATAAGTTAACTAAAGTGTTAATAAAAGGAATTAGTTAACTAAATTTTTTTGCATGATAACACTTTAGTTAAACTAAAATATGACACTTAAGATAAAATATGACACTTGATTTACACCTATTGCATGAAGACACTTAAATTAGCATGTTAACCAAGTGATCCTACAGACGGTTAAGAGGAAAGTTCACTTCGAAGTCATTCAAGCATGATTTAATGTCAAAGAAGAAAGTTAGTGTGCATTTATTGAGCATGATGAAGAAACTGAGGTGCACAACAAGTATCCAATGAAGGAGATTCACAATAGTTTGCATGTGAGGCTAAATACCCCATGCAGTGATTCACTATTCCTTCCATTGCAGTGTTTTGACATCTTATTTATTGTAATGAACCCATTCGAAAGTTCATCTGATTGATATATCTTCTATATTTCTATGTATCTACATTGAGGGTGTTTATCATCACTTATCTTCATAAAACAATCTGTTGTTTTAAAATACATTCTCTATTATTTATCATAATTATACTTAGAATATTTGTTGGGTTTTTCATCCCCATTATTTTCAGGGTTTTCCCAGGGTGTATGTTGTGTTATGTTTGAATTGTTTATGTGATTGAATGTTATATTGATTCAAGTTTCAATATTTCCACACTTAAATAATTAAATTTCAAAAACTCAACAAAGTTGCACAAAATTCAACATGGTACTAGAGCAAAGGGCATGAAGGATTTGAGTGTTGCAAGAAAACTAGAATCCTACATATATGCTGAGGACTTGATCACAAGACTTGAATACAATGACATCAATCTCAGTTTGACTAGAAGACCATTTTGAGGGCACTTTGAATTTAAACACTTGGAAGGCCAGGGTTTTGAACATATTGGAGGAACATGACTTAGATAGCTATATATCCAATGTGGTGGAGGAGCCTATATATAATGCAAGGCTCATAAACTTAAAAAATAACTAAGCTAAATCAAAAGCTTCTTCTATGGCTCAGTGAAGGACAACTTAATGTATGTGATTACTCCTTTGAAGAACACAAATGAATGTTTTGATACATTGAAAAACATGAGAAGAAGGCTCTGAGTCAAAATAGGGAACTGAAGAACAAGATTTGAAATATGAGAGGTTATGGCATGACTTCCTCCAAGAGGAAGGGAAAATCCAAAGCAAGATTGTGTGCACCAAAGAAGAAAACCTTTGTCTTGCAGAAAGGATGAAGAGAGGATTGATGAGTTTGAGATATAGAGCACGCAGTGATTCACTATATTCTGAATGAGGCCTCCTTTACCCATGAAGAGATAAGCTACCTCATGCATGTGACAAAACTTGCAAGTTAAAGATGCAGTGAAGAAACAAGATCAAGACCTAGGGACTCCAGTAATTTCCTCCAATGAAGAAAAGATCAAGAGGGATCCAAAAAAAATTAAAATATAAGTATTTGTATTTTTATTATCATATGCTCTTGTAAATCAGATCTGAATGTTTTTGAATATGTTTCATTACAGTTATATGTATATCTATATTCCTAGAATTAGGAATTATGTTATGGTATAACATGATGAGGATATGTTATAGTTTCCTTTTATTGGTGAATGGCAAACTCATGTAGTACATGGAATGATTAAATTAAGTAGCTTAATGGGTTCCATAACATTTCATGAGATATGGATGATGGTTGTGCTCAAACATTGGTCAAAATGTTTGCATGATTGTGTGACCTATTTCCATTCATTGAAATGATTGAATTTCATGATTATGCAAAGTCGCTAATCACTTGACTAAATTTGGCTTGTAGGGAATGACCATATGCTATGACCTACAAGAAGAGAATGGAAAGCATTGAATGTGGAGTCATTCCAATGGAAAACGATGAAAGAGAAGAGGACAAATATGGATCCATCCATAAAAAGAGAAACCTTGTTGGTTGTAGTGAATCATCCAAAGCATTCATAATATATATATCATATAAAAGACACATTGAAGTTAGTAGGGACATGACATTCCATGAAGTGGTTGCATTCAAGCGATCAAAAGAGCTTCAATATGATATAGACATGGAGGATTTTGAGACTCCCGTGATGGAGAACCCTGATTCTAGTTCTCCCCATTCAAAATCTTAGAGGGAGAATCAAGAAGTGTTCTCATACTTGCTAACTCTTGAAGAACCAATAGAACCGGTTGAGAGATCACTTTATGAACTTCCTACTAAGAGGAGATGTTCATGGTGCTCATGTATAGAAGGAATTGGTTTACAATATTCGAGAATCTTGGCATGATTCTTGGTAGTTGAGGTGCAGCATAAACCATATGAGATTTTCCTCAGTCAATAAAAATACACAATAGAGATCCTAAAGAGATTCATGACAATGGAATATAATTCCAGGGCTACACATATAATGATGAATTTGAAGTTGATTATTTTGTATATTTGGAGGATATCACAGACAATTTAGATGTACCTGGTTAATGGTAGATCATTTATATGTTTTGCAGTCAGTATATAGACATGTACAACAAAGCATGTGTTATGGTACCTACATGGTACGATTGGATATGGACTCAAATATGTTTCATACATGTTATGACCAAGACTTGGTATAAAAGGAGCAATGTAACTCCATTACATATCCACGGATGAGAAAATTGGCGATATACTTACTAAGCCTATGTCCAAATAAAAGTTGAGTACTTCCGAGACAAGATTGGTGTGGTACATAATAACTCGTAAAGTTGAGAGGGAGTATTTATGTTTCTCCATAGGAAACAACAAATAGATAAATACCCACCAATAATTCATGTGGGGCATGACTTAGGAGTTATCTTCACTATTAAATCCATGTAGTTGTACATGAATTCAACATCATTTCATCCATACATCAATATATGGCTCATATTAGCTATGTAGTAGTACATGGCTCAGTTAAGCCATGTAGTAGATAAGCCACTAAGTTGCACCTAGCTCAGATAAGTCATGATACATGAATCAGACAACTAGGGGTTGTAGTATCTCTTGTGGAGAGAATCCACATGAGCAGAGACATAGTCAAGACCTTAGATGACTATCATATAATAGTCAAGGTATTTGAGACTATCAGTGACTATCATATACTCAAGTGATTTATAGTCAGGATTGTTGGAGAGAATTCAAACCTCTTTGATAGGTCAAATAGCGATATAGTTGGATAAGTGGATATCATAAGATATAAAAGAAAAATGAAATGACTTTGAAAGTGGTCATTCCTTGGAGAACATCACAGAGAATGGAAAGATCATAGAGAACTTATCTAGATCATAGAATATTATAGATGTCAATAAGAAAATGATGAAGATTGACAAAATAAAGGTGATATTTTATTTTTGCAAGAAAATTACTCATTGTATGTGTTAATGTTTAGTATTATAGATTTCAAGTCCATGGTTTCTAGTCTAGTAAAACTTCAATACATTGCTACTATTGAGCATATTACATATGAGATTGCAAATGTGTTAACAAAGACTCTATATGTGATGAAGTTTAGGTACTTCCGAGACAAGCTTGGTGTTGCAGAGAATCCCTCCTTCGTTGAGAGGGAGTGTTAAATATACAACATCATGATTCATTCTCCAAGCCAATCTTGTGCAACCAATATTGGGCCTCATGTGTTGAGATAGGCTGCCTGTTGGAATCAAGGATGACTAAGCCTTCCTTGTAAAAGGTTATTCCTCCTATATAGAGGTTATGTAATGTACCCACCCTCCGACCGATGAAAAAAATGCTACCGTAATGCTATCTACCTAGGAAACTAGCCCCATGAACATACACATGATGAAAATTGGAATGCTTCAAACTAAAACATGCATAGATGCATAATTATTTATCATACAATGGAAGCAAACTACATTCCATTCAAGCATTGAGAAGGTTCATCATTTTCATTAAACATCAAATACAATAGCAGAGATGAAATAGACAAGAATACTTATCTTATGAACAATATCGTCCTGCAACTAGCTATGTTACTGCAACGTTCCACCCAACCATAGGCCAGTGTGCTCATTAATCTCTCAGCAACACTGCCACCCCCGAGCTGGGCATGATTCCCCAAGGAAAAGGAAACTAAGCAAGCTCACACATATCCAAAGATATGTAAAAAATCAGTCAAGCCAGAGCTATGTTTGGGTTTAATAGATTGCAAAGGAGATGGAAAGGCTTGTTTGCTAAGATAGTGAGCTCAACCATAGAGCTATGGACAACTACACAAGATATAACTTGGCTTTCCCAACACATACACAATCAACACAAGGAATAATCCCCTTCTCTGTTGTACAGTCCCTCAAGGTATGCATTCCCTACCAGTGCTATTCAGGATGTGCATTAGGGAATAATCATCCCTCAAGATCTCTCAGTGAGACTCCTCATGCACTAGGTTTATCAAGCAGTTTACCTCTTCCACTCTTAACTAGATTCAGACCCAAACACAAATGCAGACACACCCATTACACAATTTCTAGGTTGAGGAAAATAGTTCGACAACAAAATGAATTTCCAAGGAGGGTAAGAACAACCCCTAACAGCAAATTCGATTTCCCAAGGACGTTTTGGTCCTAACGTGGAAAAAAATGAACTCAACCACACCCAAGAGAACGTGGTCTCTCCTCCAAATTGCTGGGCAATTCAAAACTGATTTTTAGCTTGGCAATCAGTGGGGAAAATGAAACAAAAATGTTGGGGGAAGAAACCCAACCACATATCATTACAAAAACGAATCCACAGCCCAGGATAATGAAGAAATGAATGCCCATGTGAGGGAAAAACACACACACAGCAAACCAAAAATGAATTTCACACACAGAAAATTCCCAGCCACTTGAGAGAGCCCCAATGTAGGTGAATGATGATGAGGAAAATTCCCAGGAGCTCCAAAAATCATGAATCTAGCTTCTTGGACACTCAACAAGGTAAAAACGGTTCCCATCCATTGAAGAATCCACAAAAAATGCAGGAAAAATGTAAATCTTCCTTTCCCATTTACTGAACAATACCAAAATGAATTTATGGGCATGCAAAAATGAGGAAAATGACTCCAATGTGAAGGATGAACACACAGGAAGCTTCAGCTGCATGAAGGAAGCCCACGTGAAGAAGAATGGGTGAGGAAAATGGAAGTAATGGGTGAGTAATAGCTTGGGAATGCCTTCCCAAGCATTTACTTGCCCCACAAGTCAGAAAAATGTTTTCCAAACTCAGATGACTTCTTCAATTCGAATTTTTGACTGCCATACTCTTCCCCATCCCCATACATTAACTAACTCAACCATTTTTGGAAGAATTAAATGATTGGGTGAATGAGACAAGAAAGGTAGCTGACTGTTTGATGAGTCTCCCTTTGACATTTGGGTTTTCCCCATCGGCCCCAAAGGTTAAATAGTTTCCCCTCCTTATCCTTAGGAATATCATTCCCTTTTCATTATGGTTGCATTGACATAGTTGGTTGTGGGTATTTTAATTAAAATGCATATTTACATGATGCGAAAATTATAATGTGTCGGCTAGCACGAATATACCATCGGCAATGATTTTAATCGTCGGAATATAAAAAGTTAAATTGATGGTGGGGATTTTTCCTTTAGCTCCACACCATGATTAATTACAATATATACATCATATACATTTAATGCAAACGGGGTCAAAACCGGGGTGTTACAGGTGAATGCTTTGATATATCAAAGTGATGATGTTGTAAAGTCTTGTTAAAAAAGGTTGTGGACTTGTTTGTAAAGTCAATATTCTCGTGTGGACCTCCAATTGTAGTAGGTTCCCATGTAGTGGACCTCCCGAATAGAGGTAATTCTTTGCATGTTGAAGCATTTAATGGTGTGATGTATTACTAACCATGGTCACTGATTTCTATTAAGTCTCCTTTAGAGAATGACCACCTCTTGATTAAATTACTTTAGCATATGATCATTTGTCCTAGGGTAATATAATATGACCACAACTTTTGATAAATCTTCTTTGTATAATCTGATATGATAGTTAATTTAAGTTAGCACATATTGACCATGCAGTAAAATATAAGAGATAATGATAAATGCATAGAGAACAAGAGAAATTCAAAATTGCTAATGAAGACAACTAAGCTATTTAAAGTGAACTCGAATTGATAAAGATTTAGTTAAATATTTATGCCTCAATCAATGCTTCGGTTAAAACATCCGTTGAAATATTAATGTATGCAATCAGTTAATTAAAGAAGAGCTTAGTGATCACTTCAGTAGATCAACATGATTTTAGTTAAGATTAAGTTAACTAAAGTGTTAATAAAAGGAATTAGTTAACTAAAGTGTTTTTCATGAAGACACTTTAGTTAAACTAAAAGACGTCACTTAAGTTACGACATTGGAGTTACACCTATTGCATGAAGACACTTAAGTTAGCATGTTAACTAAGTGATCCTACAGCCAGTTAAGAGGGAAGTTCACTCTGAATTCAATCAAGCATGATTTAATGTTAAATAAGAAAGGAATTCACATTGATTGAGCATGATGAAGAAACCGAGGTGCACAATACATATATAAGGAAGGAAAATCACAACAGTTTGCATGGGAGGCTAAATTTCCCATGCAATGATTCACTATTCCTTGTATGGCAGTGTTTTGACATGTTATTTATTGTAATGAACTCATTGGAAAGTCCATATGATTGATATATCTTCTCTATTGTTTTGTATCTACACAAAGGGTGTTTATGATCTCTTATATTTTGAAAGCAATCTGTTGTTGTAAAAGACATTCTCTAATATCTATCATAATTATACTGAGAAGATATGTTGGGTTTTTCATCCTAATTATTTGGAGGGTTTTCCCAAATTATATGTTTTGTTATGGTTGAATTTCTTATGTGATTGAATGTTCTATTGATTCAAGTTTCAGTATTTCCACATGTAAAGAATTAAAGTTCAAAATCTCAACAAAGTTGCACAAAATTCAATAAGAAGAACATCCCAAGAGAAGTGTGCATCACATCAATGACTCATAGAGTAGGAAAAAGAGTGTTAAAATATATATTAGAACCCTTATCTTGTTGATTTACAATGAAGGTTAAGAGATATATTTATCTCTTTCATCCCCTACCTTTTTTATTTCTTGAGCCTACAAGTTTAATAAAGTTAAAAATGAGTTATAATATTTTTAGGGTGTCTCCCACAAGTTGGGGACAAAACCGTAAAATAGACATAACATAGAAAATAAAACTAGCATAAGGATTCACTTGATGAAAGAGTGAGCCAAAGGTGGAAATCATGCTCCAACTAACCACTAGAAGTGATTTATCCCTCAAAGTCCCTCTTACAAATCTTGTAAGCTCATTTTTCAATGATGACATCATAAGCCAAATTGCTAGAGGAGGGACGTTTGATTGTTATAATGAGTTGCAAGTGGGTCAAGGAGGTGTGCTAGGTAGGGGACACCATCCCTTTACAAAATGAAATCACCTATGCATAATAAAAACCAATGTGGTCATGTGTGTAACAGCCAAGCACTAAGCGCACCTCCTTCATGCCCAAGAGGCTAGCTTGGGAACCCATGTGGGCAAGATGGTTCAGTCGGAAACCTTGGAAAGTGATGTCTTGGCCAAGGGATGGAGCACATTAAGAGAATACGGACCTAGAAAGGGCACACTCCCCACAAACAAATCCCATTCTCACTCCTTATAACTTAGCAAGCCCAAGTGAGCAACACCTTGGCACATCGGTGGTTGGCATCATGCTTGATCCCGAGCGCTCGTTGACGAAACAGATGCACCTTGAGGGAGCACAGAGGAATGAAACCATGTGATGGATATAAGTTCCATGTAGCACCCAAAAACCACATTGGTCGCATGGGATATGCGCTCATGGGAGTGCTCGGTTAGGTGTCTATTGGACTGAGTGCCCACTAGAAGGAGTGCCCCTACACGACGACGCTCGGGACTTAGAGTGCACCGAGGAAGGACACCCATAGAAGAGAACTTGATTCACAAATGAATACTCCACTAGAAAGCATGTGCAAAATGTGGAGGGAAGTGGACCATCGGCAATAAAGACCCGTCAGCAAGTAGTTGGTGTGCGTGCTATGTAAGGAAGCACGCCTACCTGGAGAAGTGCTCTCCCACCTGATGCTATAAAGACGCGATGATAAACGAAAGTTGGGACATCCATGTTTTGGAAAGTGACAAGTCACTAGGCATGTGAGATGGGGAGGCTAACTCCACCATCCTAGAACTAGGTGTACAATTTCATGGTGAAATCTAATAGTCATGTATGAATGGTCAAAGTAGATACTATAGATTATAGTTTCAATATGTCAGCTTTCATCTCTATTTCTAGGGAGGAATATGTAACAAGCATTTTCATTATTAATAAAGAATATATGACTATGATTTGTCTAGTATGTGTATTGTTTTGTTTTTATGAGCTAGTTTTTAGTTGTGGAATGCTTCAGGAGTTCCTTAGTTAGAATGCACCTGTTAAAGGAGCTAGACATGAACTATTTCCAAGAAAGATATTAA
>LPNX010514201.1:113286-275982 GCA_001517045.1 Pseudotsuga menziesii
ACAGTAAAATGAGGTATATAAATCACTTAGCTAATTTCATTACTAATGTAAGTAAGAATCAAACTTGAAATACATTACAATTAAATATTAACTATGTAAAGATTTAAAAGTAATTAAAATTTTACAAAACCCTAATTTAGAGAAACTGTCAAATATGACCTTCATTTCCTTCTCTTTTTCCATAAGAGGGTTAATACAGTTTTACCCATAATTACTTGAAGCATAAATTCTTCATTTATACAAATACAAATTATCTATTTTATAAATACACAGAATTAAATAAACTTTTCACAGAAACAATATTAAAATTGTTTGTCAAGTATAAACTAAGACTAATTAAGTAAGGACCTTTTAAATTCTCCAACCCAAGTACACAGTAAAAACACAGGTTGTACTAATCAACCCTTCTTTTTTATTATTTCCTGAAATAATTGTTTTACTGACAGAGAAAAACTCAAACTCTGTTTTAAAAATAATATCTTAAACATTTTCCTCTTTCTAATTAAAAATAAAAAATTATGGACTTAAACAGAAATAAAAACCTTTTCTAAATTCTTAACCATCTATTCATAAATACAAGTATTGTAGTAGAAAAGGGATTTAAATTAATTTAAAACTTTAACAAAATTGAATTTTTAACCATTACAAGAAACCCCACAGTCTTCCATTGACCTCGTAAAAACCACAGTTCAAGACCGAATATGGGAATATCTAACATAGTAAGCCTTTAAAGCTTAAGAAGAATATAAATATCTTTAAAACCCTCTCTAAATACATTTAAAAATACCATCAAAATAACGGCTTTAAAGCCTGTCCAAAATATAAATTCATGTAAATCAAGTTACGGCCGCAAGGGCTTCATAAAATTTTCCATTAAAATATTTAAGTCACGGCTAAATGGCCTTCCCAAAAATAAACAGAGTACATCGTAGCCATGACCAAGGCGGTACACAAACCAAGTGAAATAGTATCACCCATGATCCCTCACACCATTGCAGAGGAAACCTCAGGTAAGGACCGAGGTTGACTCGTTTTCTGAAGAAGCGTAGAGACCCCCTCTTCACTGGAGTCTTCGAGCTGTGTGTAAACTGACTTGCACACCATTAAAGATTGGATAAGCTTCCTGTACATATAAAAAAAAGAGACATAGCAAATGAATTTATGGCAATGTAAATTGATAATGATGTTTACCTAAGAAATTTCACCACCAGCCGCGTAATGGCCTGATTACACAGCATTTTTAACTGATTGAATATCCTCTTACCCTATCAACTTGAAGAAGAGACTCATAAGCTCCCACTCAACGACAAGGTTAAGCTATAAACCAAAAACCACAATGAAACCATGATGAAACCAAAACTGAAAGCACACTCCTATTTCAAATAGATTTCACCAGTGAATAAAGCACAATGGGAAACTCTCACAAAAATCATGATTGGAAACAAAGGCCCTTATACGCAGAGAATAGAAAAGGTGACAAAGGCTCTCACATGTAAAGGTAATCCACAGCGACGAAGGCCCTCACTTGCAGCAGAAAAAAAAAGGTGAAGCTATGAGACCGTAAGCCTGTGGCTCCCTCTCCACATTAGGCAAAAGATAGGGTAAATGCACAAATTTAGGGTTTTTGAGACATATATAGTAAAGCTATAAAAGCCAATATAACCATCGACCACATGGAAGATCAATATGTTTTGGAATTGCGGGTCTAGATCTATAGTTTCAAGAGTCTTGGAGCAGCCTACAAGTAAAAAGATTTTACATAAAATTTTGGTTATAAACCCTTTCAACAATCGAATAATATCTTTATATTATAATATGCACAGTATAATCTTTAAAGAAAAATGTTATTGGTGGTAATCTTTGCATAAACCAGGGATTACAACTATGTTTTAAGAACCTTGTAATTCATAATAACTTATGCAAAAGAATATTTAACATTGTTAACATTATAAACGAACACCTTGTGATAAATTTTAGGACTTGCAAAAGACCTTTAGAAAACCTATGATAATACATTGGTTAAAAATACTTATATCTATAAGATTGCAAGTATAGAAAGATTCATAGCATGATTCTTAGTATGAGTATTATCACTTAGTTTTGTTATAGGGTAGTAATTTTTACATCATATCTTCTTGTGAGATGATGGTCATGCGAAGGCTAGGTTAGATAGATTTTGTAGGAAATGATCTCTTCATTCCTTACACAAAGCAGTAATACTACTTTTTTAACGATATAATGTTCATATTATTGCATTTCCACCTGGTAAATACTTAAGCAGCTAGTAGACTGTTTTTTGCATTAAATCATTAGTTCCATGTATGAATATCAATCATTATACCTTATGACTATACCTAGATTTAGGTTTTCCTAGTTTACATAACATTTGAATATTGTTGAGACAAATACTTATGAACTATCATTGGTAACAAGTAATAAGGTATCAAATGACCCGGTATACAAATTTATCTTTCTCTAGAATGGTATATAGGACCTAAAGTGATAATAAATAAATGAAAGTTTGATGAACAAGTTATAGTCGAAGTGAGGTAGAAGAAAAACTAGATTTATGTTCAGATTCTCCAAATACTTATACATACAAGAATTTAAATAAAACATAAATATATAGTTTCAATGATACCTCCTTTATTTTGATCAAAGCTGTAAATTAAACAAATATACTAGCATTTTTATTGATGCTAGTTGAGATAACTAATCTCTATCCAGAAATTGGTTACAAAATGTCTTACCTGTAAAAAGACCTGTAAAAGAAGCATCACTTCACTCCATTAGCTAAAAATCTAAGTATGCCTCGGACTTAACTGAACTTCCTTCATATTTACAAACAGTAAAATAAACTTTAACACATAGTAAACAAACATATGTTTCATTTCATGTTATTCCAAATCATAACCTGCTAAATCAAATCTTTAATAATGATTTATGAAAGTGTTATCTCCCAAAATAATTTATTTTGATAGTATGAAGAATTTAACTCATGCAATGAAGGATATGAATATCATTGATAGTTTGAAAGCCTCTGTTTTTTATTTGGATGAAAATTTTACAAGTTGTAGCTTTCGGTGGCTTAGGCAAGGACTATCATAGCTCATTAGCCACCGAAAAGCTATGTTTCGGTGGCTAAACAGTTGAACACAAACCAAAGGTGAACCACCGAAAGCGGTCTGAGCAAGCAGGGTCAAAGTAACACTTTCGGTGGCTTAGGCGAGACTAGAGAGAGAGATAAAAAGGGTTTAAACCGTCGAAAGCGAGTTGGCAAGCAGCGTCAGGAAAGGTACATTCGGTGGCTTAGGCGAGGCTCGAAACATCTCATTAGCCATTGAAAAGGGTCGTTTTTGGTAGATTAGAAAAGTGTGCAACACATATGCTAACCACCGAAAGCTAGAAGATAAATATCGGGTGAAAAACCCTTTTGGGGGTTTAGGTGAAAGCTATGTCATTTTATTAACCACCGAAAGAACAGGTTTTCGGAAATTAAAAAAGGTTTTTAACAAAGTCGCTATCTACTGAAAGCAGAAATTCACCATGGCAATGGGGTAAAGGTTTCGATGGCTTAAGCAAGAAGGATAATGTTTAGTTAGCCACCAAAATCCAGCTTTTTGATGGCTAGTTGACAAAATCACAGAGGATCTTAAACCACCGAAAGGCCAAAATAAGGAAACGGTTGGGAACTGTCACATCTGACCCCATCAGGAAGACAAAAGATCATTTTAGAGCATGATTACCCACTCAAAATATCTGGAGCCGTATGATTGCATGGGAAATGAGTGAAAAAGGTCGTTATGCAAATAGCACAAACTAATATGACTGCCAACCTTCAGTTTTCCTCCACCTGTCCCAAAGGTCATCAAATAGCCATCGAATGCTCTGGCTGAAGTAGGTTACGGTTATGTGGGAAAAGAGATCTTAAGGATCGAGCTGCTATCATCACTTTGGTGACCTCATTTTCCATAAAAGACAGAAAACCCTCATAATCAGTGCCTTGGGACTCCATCATATTTCATTGTCAAAATTAGCATTGTTCCCACTAGAAAAACGAGCTCTAAAGGAGAAAGCTTGTTGAAGCACACTATATACAAAGTCTAAAAGTTGTTTTGTAGGTACCCAAGAGATACACCCATCAGGATGAAGAAGAGTGGACCGGCTCTCAGGCAGGAGCTAGGTGATGTCAGTTATTTAGAGGCTCATCCAGAGGTTTGCAGATTGTTCCAGGAAGTAGACTGCTACAAATTATGTGAAAAGATACAAGGTTTCCATTAGTAGGTGGCTGAAGCTTTTTCCCTGTCATTTGATGGTTCAAAAGTAGTCACAGGAAGGGAGGAGTTTCTCTTAGATGAAGCACTAATCTCAGAGGTGACTGAACTCCCTTGCATAGGAGAGAAGTGGTTCAAGACCACCATACCCAAAGATGTGGAATTTAGATCATATATCAAGCCTGAGCATAGGGGAATAACATGGAAGAAGAGTGTGCCATCATCATGGCTGGAAGAGAACTGGAAACAACTACTAAAGGAAATTGTGGTCTATTTAACCTGTGAAGGGAGATGCAATAGAGCAATGATCTATCATTTCAAACTCATGAACCACTTCACAGGTAATAACCCTCTTAATATTCCCTTTTATTTACATAGGATTCTAAGTAAGATGGCACATCAAGTGAAATCCCAGCCGTCTAAGATTGCTAGCAGGCTGTGCCACCATGGTATTATCTAGCTATTGGTCCAGGAGTTGTTGAAGATAACAAACATGGCTTGGCCTTATTTTCTGTTCTGGAATGGCTTTGAGACAGGCTTTCAGCTAGAGGAGAAAGGGAAGTCTCCTGCCAAGAAATCCTACACTCCAAGGAGTGGGAGAAGAAGGAGGAGGGCCATTTCCCCAACTGCAGCTACAGAACAACCTCCCTCCTCCTCCAAGACCAAGGAAGGCAAAAAGGAATTTGGATTTCAATGAGAAAGGCCACAAGGCAGAATCACACCAGGAGAATGTCTTAAACCTACCCTATTCAAATTCTAAGGAATAAAAAGAAGAGGATGCAGTCATAGCTCTACAAATTGCGCCATTGAATGAAGCATTGCCATCCCCAACACCACAAGAACAAGAAGAACCAGCAAAAAGGCCTTCCTCCAGCAAACCTAGAAGCCAAAGGATCAATCAGCTACTGAGGTAGGTTTATGAAATGGAGGTCTTGGAAAGAGAACTAAAGAGAAACAATGGGACATTGACTAGGAGAAACAAGCTACTGCACAAATCCTACTTGGAGCAGAGAGAAAGATACATTTTCTTGAAAAGGTTGAACACAAGATACCTGAAGGACAATACTAGAATACTCAAGATGGTTAGCCTCCAAAGGCTACACCTAAAAGAAGCCAAATCAAACCCTAGCTGAAGCAGTCATCAGTCTCCAGCCTCCTGAAACCAGCCAAGGCGTTGTTAACACCCCTAGCACAAAGCCTGTAGAAGAGAAAAGCTCATTCAATAGGTCTGAGAAGACATTTTGATGAAAACCTAATAATTTTGGTAAAACAGGGCTTTCAATGGCTTAGGCAGACGATGGAACAATCCATTACCCACCAAAAGCGCCACTTTCGGCAGCTAACGGGTCCGATAGACTGGCCGCTTAACCACTAAAAGCAGACAGAGGTTTAAAAACAAGTTTTTGGCAAACAGAACTGGTTTTGGGCAAATGCAGATGGTTCATGGATGTGATCTGAAGACAAAGGGTGCTGAGGGACGCATCAGAAAACGTCTGTGTGAGATCCACTATGACATAACCACGCCAAAGGATACCATCCCTAGATATCAAAGATAAATCAGGGGTCTGACTGGCAGAGGACCAGTAGCAATGATCACCAGCATTGCTTCAATTATTTAATATTCAATCAGTGAACTAAATCTTCATTGTAGTTAGACAAGTAGTTAGGCAGGGTTTCAAACCCTAATTTGAAAAAACTGTCACTTTGAGTATTTTTGTAAAAACATATCCAAGTTTTAGGTTCTGTACTTTTCGTAAAAGGATATAAAACCTAAAATTGATTTTATAATAAGGGTTCAACTTCCGGGATTTATAAACCTATAATGCTTTCAGCTTCTCATTTTTACTCTTCGTGAATATAAGCTCTTTTGTTATGATATGTTCAGCCATCATCTCCTTCTTTACTGTACTTATGCCTCAATGTGTATTTAGGTCTTTTTTAGATTGATTAATAGTTGATAGATGTCATCCTATTGGTTTGTTATTGCAATTTGATTTAAAAGTTCCATCCTTATCATGATTTAGCCATTTATATGCAAGTGTTTTGTATGTAAGTCTGCCATCCTAATGATTTCTTCATCTCTGCACCTATTTTCAACTTCTGAGCAATTGTAACTAAAAGCCTTGTAAATGAGTGATTTTTATGCATGCCTTGAGAGTGGAAAGGTTATATAGGTCAACTGACTTGATCCATATCAAAAAAACCCTAAAAACATTGTAAGTTACCAGGCATCCTCGAGCTACAATGTAGAGGAGTTTCTTGGAGTGATAACAAATTGGCGTTGTTACCGGGGATGAAGAGACTGAAGCTCAGCTTCACTGGGAGACGACATAGATCCTTGCTTTGATGATAGACAAAGCTTGGACACTATTATGGTTATAATCATCTATCTAGGGACTCCATGGAAATAAGGTGGCTTCAAGAAGACCAAGTATCAGAGCAAACCCTAAGGGGCCACCAACAACACCATTTTCAGATCCAAAAGAAATTTTGAGAAGAGCTAGGGATTTGCTGAGACAGACCAGCAGTGTTGCACAAAAAACTACATCAAGTATTTCAAGAAATCTTTCTGTTACTATTACTTTTGCAGAAACTCTTAATTCTCAGGAATTTATAGATACATCAGAAAAATCTAGGGTTTGGGCATCTTCAAGCACTATTTCTTGTGAAGATCCAATCCCTGGTGACTCCATTGGGATAAGTATACCACCACCTTCTCAGCAAGTATCTCCATCAGTGTTGCCTTCCTCAACCCTGTCCACACCCATTTCCAATATGGCTGCCCCTCAATTGACCAAGATGGAGAGGATCCTGGTGGCTAGGTATGCCCCCCTAATTCGCCAAATCCCCTCTCAGCCATGCCTACTGGGGATTATCTCAAGTATATGCCTAAGTTTATAGGGGAAGGGGATTTCACTACTGAAGAACATCTAGAGGCATTTTACAGCTATGCTGAAAATATTAACATAGAGCAAGAAGATGTATGGGCTAGGGTTTTTGTGCAAAGCCTAGATGGTCAGGCTAGGAACTAGTTTAAGGAACTTCCTGCTGGATCAATGGCAGGCATAGAGGCCCTAGATTACATTTTCCTAAAGCATTGGGGAGAGAGGAGAGACCACCTCTACTATATCACAGAATTCAGTAACCTAAAAAGAGAAAATGGGGAGTCTATCTCCAACTTTACCAAGAGATTCAACAATATGTACAGTAAGATCCCCACTGAAATTAAGCCCACTGATACCTCAGCTAGGATAACTTATGCAAATGCCTTTGAATCTAATTTATGCCTACTTCTCAGAGAAAGGAGGTCTACCTCCTTGTCACTCATGCAGGATGTTGCCCTAGAGTAGATTCAAACATTCTTGCATCCCAGAAGGTCAAAGGGAAGATAGATAGGAAGAAGCACCCAGCAGACCCTAGTGGGGCTTCTGCATTAGAGAACAAGATTGAAAAAATGACCAAACTGTTAGATAACCTGATTGCTGAAATGTCGAAATTGAAGGACCAAGGACATCTACCTGTGAGGGGTAAAGGGCCAAGTGACTTTGCTCCTCAAAACCCTAATTTTGTTCCTTATAGAAGAGGAAACCGCCCAGTTCAGATTCTCAGAAGGGAGAGGAACCAAGGGGAAGATCAGAGAATAAGAGCTCCATTTCAAAATGTTGTATTAGAAGAAGATACAGAATTCATTGAAGAAGAAGGATAAGCTGAAGACAACATCCATTGCATGGAGGATGAGGTGGACTGTTCTTTTCTGACACAGGCAAAATATGAAGAAGCCCTAATTGATGAGCAGATCACTAAAGAGGTTGTCTATAAAGCTGATGGTCAGGGAGGTTACTAGCTCAGGTCTAGGCTGGTTGCTCCTCTCAAGAAGAATGTTGTACATGTCCAACATCCTACTACACCAGCTAGAAAGGTTGTTGTTTTACCAAAGAAGGTGGCTGTCACATCCAAAGCATTGTAGAAACCAGCACCTTCAGCCATTCCTAATCAAGTCCAAATCAAACCCTCAGTTCATGAGGTAAGATTTCCAGATAGGCTGCATTATTCTTTCAACCTTGAATCTGAAATTCAAAAATTGAAAATCCCTTTCCCTTTAATTGAGCTAATGAAAAATGATGCATTCAAGTCCTCCATTCTGAATTCCCTTCAGCCCAAGGTGCACATTGACACTGACTTTCTGAACCTGCAAGATGACAAGCCCGTTGTAACCCTGGGCCCCGTGATCGAAGACCTAAAGGACTCATGCCCACCATTCTACATATCCTTGAATATCCATGATAAAATCCTCCATAACTGTTTGTTGGATTCAGGAGCCTCTCATAACCTAATGCCAAAGGTTGTGATGGATGAGCTTGGTCTCAGTATCACCAAGCCCTACCATGATTTATTCTCCTTTGACTCTAGGAAGATCAAGTGCTTAGGCCTCATCAAAGACCTTATTGTTAACCTAACTCAACTACCTTCGAAAAGCATCATGATGGACATTGTAGTAGCTGATATCCCTCCAAAATTTGGTCTTTTTCTGTCTCGGACATGGATCAAAAGACTAGGTGGCACCCTTCAGATGGATATTACATATGCCACCATTCCCAAGTTTGGAGGAGAGACTAAGAGGCTGTACCAGGAAAATCAGCTGGCCTACATCATAAGCAAGGAGAGAAACTCAGTGAATCACCCCATCTATGCAGTGGACACTGATTTTGGGTCATGCATTTTGCAAATAGATGATTCTCAGCAGACATCAGTCCATCTCACTAAGCCCACCTGTCAGCAGCACGAAGAAGTGACCACAGCATTCTGGACCATGTTTTGTGATGGGGCTATCACTCAAAGCTCAATAGGTGCAGGTGTAGTATTGATCTCCCCATCTAAGGAAAACATCCATTTGTCTTATAAGCTTGATTTCAAAACCACTAACAACATTGCAAAATATGAAGCTTTGCTACTAGGAGTTAAAGCTTCCAAGGATATGGGGATCATTTGCATGAAGATTTTTGGAGATGTAGACCTCATCATACAGCAGGTCAACAACACTTTTCAGACAAAAAATTTCATACTAAAGGCCTATAGGGACGAGATATGTAAACTCAGAGACTCCTTTATGTTTTTTGAACTTTCATATATACCTAGGGCTCTGAATCACCTGGTTGATTCCTTGGTTGTCTCTGCAAGTTTGTTTATTCCTCCTTTACCCCCTAAGCTCAGCTATGATGTTCAAGTCAAGTACCGACCCTCTCTGCCAAATAATGTCAAATTTTGGAGGGTGTTTGAGAATGATGATGAGCTTAGTAGATTCCTGCAGTTAGTAGATGAATTCTCTGATATACACATAGAATAGGAAAACCTAAACATGGAGGAATCCAAATAGATCAAGTTAAAAGATAAAGTGGCTGATCAGAATATTATCCAATTTCTCAACAACTACATACCCCGAGGTCTAGTACCACTGGAAGAGTTGTTTGATCACAATGACATCCCTTTCAAGCCTGCCAAAAAGGAGCTAGATCCTGCTATCCAAGAGCAAAACATAGGGAACCAAAGCCATCCAAAACTGATAAATCTGTCCACTGGGTTGAATGCTGATTAGAGTTATAAATTTTGCACCTTGATAAAAGAGTTTGCTGATGTCTTTGCCTGGGAATATAGTGACCTAATAACTTATGACACCAATATCATCTAGCACAGAATTCCTTTGGAGAAGGACACCATTCCTTTTAAGCAGAAGCTGAGACCCATCAGCCCTCTCCTATTACAAGTGATTGAAAAGGAAATCCACAAGCTCCTCAAAGCCTAGATCATAATCCCCCTTAGGTATTCCAAGTGGATTGCAAACCTAGTAGTGGCAAGAAAGAAAAATGGAGAAATCAGGTTGTGTGTGGATTTTAGGAACCTGAACAAGTGTTCCAAGAAAGACAACTATCCACTGACCAAGATGGAACACCTATTACATAAAGTCTTAGGGGCTAGGGTTATGTCCTTCCTTGATGGCTTCTCTAGATACAACCAAGTTGCTGTGCACCCTGATGACCAAGAGAAGACTGCCTTTACCACCCCCTGGGGCACCTTCATGTATGCTAAAATGCCATTTGAGCTAATGAATGTTGGGGCTACTTTTCAGAGAGCCATGGACCTAGATTTTGTAGGACTAAAAGATAAGTTTGTGCTGATATATTTGGATGACCTAACAATTTATTCTCACAGCCATCATGACCACTTGTAGCATTTAAGGAAGGTATTTCTAAAGTGCAGAAGGTATGGAATATCACTGAACCCCAAGAAGTCCCAGTTTGCACTCAATGAAGGAAAGCTCTTAGGCCACATAGTCTCAGCTGAAGGTGTAAAGATCGATCCGGTAAGGGCAGAAGCAATCCAAAAGCTGTCAATACCAAGGTCAAAAAGAGACATTCAGTCCTTTTTAGGCAAGATAAACTTTGTCAGGAGGTTCATTCCTAATTTCTCCGACCTGGTAAAGCATATAACAGTCATGCTGAAAAAAGATGTAGAAATAAAGTGGACTGACCAGGAAAGAAACTCTTTTGAAGACATTAAGAAGGCTGTCATGGAGGCCCAAACCCTAATTAGTCCTGACTACACCAAGGGTTTTTACATTTTCTCTTTTGCATCTTATGACACAGTGGCAGCTGTACTATTACAAAAGAATGATGAGGGTCTTGATCATCCAATTGCATTCTTCAGCAAAACCTTGAGAGATGCTGAGCTGAAGTATAACCCAATTGAGAAGCAGGCTTATGCTCTCATAAAATATTTGAAGACTTTCAAAATCTAAATTCTCCATGCAAAGGTCCTTGCATATGTCCCTTCAGCTACTGTGAAGGATGTTTTGACTTAGCCTGACATTGATCGGAAGAGAGCTATGTAAATTTCCAAACTCATTGAGTTTGATATAGAGGTGAAACCCACTAAGCTGGTAAAGGGACTAGGTCTAGCCAAACTCATGGCCAAAGAAAACTGTGAACTGATGGGAATAAATTCCACATGTGTCAAATCAGCAAAGGTGCAGACTATGGTAGTAGTAGAAGCATAAGTAAATCAAGATCAGAATGACATTCCATCAGTATATAAGAACATATCTTCATGTGAGTGGTACTCAGGTATCATTCATTTTTTGCAAAAATTTGAAGTTTCTCCTGATCTCACTCCTAACCAAGCACGAGCTCTTAAGTTGAAATCTGTTAATTTTTGCATAATTGACAAACTGTTGTACTGGAGAGATCAGTCTAGAATTTTTCTAAGGTGTCTAGATAAAGAGGAAGCAGAGCAAGTCATGCATCACTTTCATTCCAACACATGTGGAGGCCACCACTATTGGAAAACCACAGCCCGCAAGATCTTAAGAGCGGGATACTATTGGCCAGTCCTCTTTGCTGATGTATGCACTTTTGTAAGGGTCTGTGACCAAAGCCAAATATTTATAGGGAAGCAGTAGCTCAAATCCTTTCCCCTTGGGCCTATTATGGTGAATGGGCCTTTCTAGCATTGGGGTCTGGATTTCATAGGTGAAATAAATCCATCTTCCAGTGGACAGCATAAATGGATCTTAGTAACCACTGACTACTTTACCAAGTGGATAGAAGCAGTACCCACCAAGAATGCCACTCATCAAGTCATCATGATATTTTTATATGATAATATCTTTAGCAGGTTTGGCTACCCGGTAAGGTTAGTAACTGATAATGCACCATATTTCAAGGCTGGGGAATTAGTAAAACATGTGAATCAATGGGTATTCAACTGGTACACTCCACATCCTATTATCCTCAAGGAAATGTCTTGGCTAAGTCATCCAACAAAATCTTAGTCAGAATCATCAGGAAACTACTGGAGACAAATCAGAAAAGTTGGGATTCAAAGCTTAAGTTTGCTTTATGGGCTGATAGGGTAACAGACAAAAGATCCATAGGGACTTCTCCATTCAAGCTAGTTTATGGAACTGAGGCCATTTTTCCTATCCAGCTCATCCTTCCAGTGGCAAAGTTATTTCAGGAAGAGGAAGATGAACCAAATGATATGGTGAGAAGGATGATGGACTTGGTGCAGTTATAGCAAATTAGGGAGTAAGTTGTAGGAAAATCATAAGCCCATCAGCAGAGGATAAAGGGTATGTTTGACAAAAGAGCAAAATTAGACAACTTCCAGGTTGGATATTGGGTCCTCAGTGGGATGTTGTCAAACAGGATAAGGGAAAACATGGAAAATTCAACTCTTTATGGATTGGCCCTTTTGTGATAGCCCAGGTACATAAGAATAACACCTTCAAATTGCAAAATATGGAACGGGAAGAGGTATTTGATGGCCCAGTGAATGGGCAGTTCTTGAAACTCTATTTTATTTGAGGCTCTGAGGCCTTATTATTGTAAATTAGTAGATAGTAGGTTGTTATGCTTTCAGAATAAACTCCATGCCCAAAGGAACAATAAATGATAGTGTTAAGTTACTTAGTTTCTTTTAGGGAAAGACATTTTGGTCTGGGATTCTTGGGACCTCACTGGGAGGTTCCCATCCCCAAGTAGGAGCCAAATGTTATCTCCCAAAATAATTTATTTTGATAGTATGAATAATTTAACTCATGCAATCAAGGATATGAATATCACTGACAGTTTGAAAGCCTCTGTTTTTTATTTGGATGAAAATTTTACAAGTTGTAGCTTCCGATGGCTTAGGCGAGGACTATCATAGCTCATTAGCCACCGAAAAGCTATGTTTCAGCGGCTAAACAGTTGAACGCGGGCCAAAGGTGAACAACCGAAAGAGGTCTTGGCAAGCAGGGTCAAAGTAACACTTTTGGTGGCTAAGGTGAGACTACAGAAAACTCATTAGCCACCAAAAAGGGGTTCTTTCGATAGACTAGAGAGAGAGATAAAAAGGGTTTAAACCACTAAAAGAAAGTGGCAAGCAGCGTCGGGAAAGGTACATTCGATGGCTTAGGCGAGGCTCAGAACATCTCATTAGCCACCGAAAAGGGTCATTTTCGGTAGATTAAAAAAGGGTGCAACACATATGCTAACCACCGAAAGCTAGAAGATAAATATCAGGTGAAAAACCCTTTCGGCGGTTTAGGCGAAAGCTATGGCATTTTATTAACCACCGAAAGAACAGGTTTTCAGCAGTTAAAAAATGTTTTTGACAAAGTCGCTATCTGCCGAAAGCAGAAATTCACCATGATGATGGGGTAAAGGTTCCAGCAGCTTAAGAAAGAAAGATAACATTTAGTTAGCCACCAAAAGCCAACTTTTCGGTGGCTAGCTGACAAAATCATGGAGGATCTTAAACCACCAAAAGGACAAAATAAGGAAATGGTTGGGAACTATCACATCCAACCCTGCCGGGAAGACAAAAGATCATTTTAGAGCATGATTACCCATCGAAAATATCTGGAGCCATATGATTGCGTGGGAAATGAGGTTTAATAAAAGGAACAAGAAGAACCAATAGAAGGGCTTTCCTCCAACAAACCTAGAAGACAAAAGATCAATCAGCTACTGAGGCAGGTTTATGAAATGGAGGTCTTGGAAAGAGAACTAAAGAGAAACAACGGGACATTAACTAGAAGAAACAACCTACTGCACAACTCCTACTTGGAGCAGAGAGAAAGATACATTTTCTTGAAAAGGATGAACACAAGATACCTGAAGGACAATACCAGACTACTATGGATGGTTAGGCTCCAAAGGCTGCAGCTGAAAGAAGCCAAAGCATATCCTAGCAACCATCTTGCCTTATCAACCCTAGCTAAAGAAACCATCAGTATCCAGCCTCCTGAAACCAGCCAAGGCGCTGTTAACACCCCTAGCATGAAGCCTGCAGAAGAGAAAAGCTGAGCCAATAGGTCTGAGAAGACATTTTTATGAAAATATAATAATTTTGGTAAAACAAGGCTTTTGGTGGCTTAGGCGGATGATGGAACAATCCATTAGCCACCGAAAGCTCCACATTCGGTAGCTAACGGGTCTGATAGACTGGCCATTTAACCACTGAAAGAGAACAAGGGTTTAAAAACAAGTTTTTGGCCTGATTTTGGGCAACTGTAGATGGTTCATGGATGTGATCTGAAGACAAAGGGTGCTAAGGGACACATCAGAAAAGGTCTCTGTGAGATCCACTATGACATAACCACGCCAAATGAATACCAGCCCTAGCTATCAAAGAGAAATTAGGGGTCTGACTGGCAGAGGACCAGCAACAGTGATCACCAGCATTGCTAATATTCAGTCAGTGAACTAAATCTTCATCATAGTTAGACAAGTAGTTAGGTAGGGTTTCAAACTCTAATTTGAAAAAAATGTCACTTTTGCGTATTTTTGTAAAAATAGATCCAAGTTTTAGGATCTGTACTTTTTGTAAAAGGCTATAAAGCCTAAAATCGATTTTATAATAAGGGATCAACTTCAGGGATTTATAATCCTACAATGCTTTTAGCTTCTCATTTTTACTTCATGAATATAAGCTCTTTTGTTATGATTTGTTCAGCCATCATCTCCTTCTTTACTGTACTTATGCCTGAATGTGTATTTAGGTCATTTTAAAATTGATTAATAGTTGATAGTTTTCATCCTATTGGTTTGTTATTGCAATTTAATTTATAAGTGCCATCCATATCATGATTTAGCCATTTATATGCATGTGTTTTGTATGTAAGTCTGCCAGCCTGATTAGTTCTTCATCCCTGCACCTATTGTCAACTTCTGAGCAATTGTAACTAAAAGCCTTGTAAATGAGTGAGTTTTATGCATGCCTTGAGAGTGGAAAGGTTATATAGGTCAATTGACTTGATCCATATAAAAAAAAACCTAAAAACATTGTAAGTTACCAGGCATCCTCGAGCTACAACCTAGAGGAGTTTCCTAGAGTGATAACAAAAAGAAAATATTTAAGTATGTAGATCTAGAATTTAATAAAGGAATTAGTTCTAGTTTAAACCTTATTATGTTAACTATTAACAATTAAATGTCCCTCGTAAGTGACGATTGTAAACATTTAATGTCATAGGAAAAATTTTAAATTTTTACGAATTTTCGGAGTATTACATGTGGTATCAGAGCACATGTTCAGACACTAGGCTTGAATGCAGCTCAACCTGCATAGACAAACAGTAAATTAAATGCATGCATACTCATTATTATTATTATTTTTGAAATGTTATTACCAAAAAAAAATTCTGAGTTAGAACTGCAGGTATGGAAAGACTCGGGGAATATACATATGAGGATTTCCCATTTACTGAACAAAGTAATTCTAGAAGAGAACCATTTCAGGAAGAAATAGCTAACAATTCTTCAGAATTATTACAAACTGTTAAATAATTAAGAACCGAGATGGAAATAGTTAAAAAAGAAAATGAAAGAATTCTAAGAGCTCAAGAGGAGTTGAACCAGATACTGATGGAAAAATTCCAAAGTGAAGAAAAGGATAAACAGATAGGATCTGAAGATATGTCCTACCATCACAAAAGTAAAAAGTCTAAACAGTCTAAAATTGAAAGTAGCTCGTCCTCTGAAATTTAGGGTGACTCACATAGGAAGAATTGCCAATACAGTAGTGATAGCCGTGAAGATAATTATCATTCAAGAAAAAGAAAATTTAAGCCTTATGAAGAAATTTCAAGAGAATTTAAGAAGATAAAACCACCCACTTTCAATAGTGAAACTGAGAAAGGGGAAGAATCTGAATCATGGTTTTCTGGAATGAAGAAGTATTTCCAAATCTATAATTACTCTAACCAACTAAAAGCAATGATGGTCATTTACAACTTAACTAAGAAGGCATATATTTGGTGGCAGGATTTAAAATGAGTAAAAGGTATTAGGAAAAATAACATTAACTAGAGTACCTTTAAGAAATAATTTAAAAAGAAGTTTTTGTCAGAACAGTAATACGAAGAGTGAGCTAAGGAATTTTATGAACTGAAGCTGGGAACTATGAACATGAAAGAATTAAACAGTAAATTTTTAAGTCTGCTACGTTACGTGCCTTACATTGTGGATGAGAAGCCTAAGGTACAGCGGTTTCTAAGCTATTTACCTTTTCACATTAAAGACATAATTGAATATGATAATCCAAAAAACCTAGAGGAGGCTATACGAAAGGAAACTTTTTGCTATGAGCAGAACCGCAAAAAGGAAAGCATGTCAAACTGGAAGGCTAAGAGGTCTAATAATTTTGAACAAAAGAAGAAGGGTTTCATACCTAACCGCAATTTTAGGAATAATAAAACACATAATTTTCTTAATAAGAATTTCCAAAGAAATAAAGGTAATTCATAGTTAAACCCTAATGTCCCTAGAAATAAAGAACCTGCTAATAATCACAACAATTACATTAAGAATAATGAACGTAAAGAACCAGTAAAGTGTTGGGAGTGTAATGGACCTCATTATGCATCAATTTGCCCTAACAAAAAGAAGACTGTCAGCAACATACATATGGTGCAGGAGGAGATGATTGTTGGTGACTTAGCAAGGACAATGCCCAGGATCAACGCGGCACTGGAAAACAAGCAGGAGGGTTATCAAACTTCCATGGTGGAAGTAGAAGGTAAGCTGAATCAAACACCCATTTCTATATTAATTGACCCAGGGGCTAGCCTGAGTTATATTTCTCCTGATTTTAGTATAAAAATGCAAGTTATTAGTAGAAAATTTTGCAAAGTCATGGTTAGTTAAACTAGCTACTCGAGCAAAAAGAAAAGTGATTAGTTTTGTAAAAGATTGCACTGTAAGTATGGATCAGTTTGAAACCTCTGTGAAGCTAATTGTACTTCCTTCAGTCTCTTATGACATGTTAATTGGTATGGACTGGTTAGAACAACATAGAGTAGTTCTGAACTGTTTCAATAAAACTTTTACTTGCGTAAATAATGAAGGAGAAACAGTAACCGTAACAGTAATCCCTAGGAAAACAGCTCTCAGAAAAATCTTTGCTTTGCAATTAAAGAGAGTTGTTCAGAAGGGTTGTAAAGCCTTTGCTGTAACTGTAATTAACGAAGAGCATACTAATAATGAAGATCAACTAAAACTAGAAGATATTCCAATCCTAAGGGGGTATTCGGATGTATTTCTGAAAGAAATTTTGGGACTGCCTCCGAAAAGGGAGTTAGACTTCACTATCGAGTTGGTACCCGGTGCAGTGCCCAGCTCAAAAGCCCCTTATCGGATGAATATATTGGAACTAAATGAATTAAAATCACAGTTAAAGGAACTTATTGATAATAATTATATCAGACCCAGCGTGTCTCCTTGGGTAGCACCTGTTATTTTTCGTTAAAAAGAAGGACAGTACTCTACGCTTATGCATTGATTACCATCAACTTAATAAAATGACCATTAAGAATACATACCCATTGCCCCGCATAGATGATCTGTTTGATCAGCTGCATGGAGCAACTGTATTTTCAAAGAGTGATTTAAAATTTGGTTATCACCAGGTCTGAATCAAAGATGAAGACATTTTTAAAATAGTTTTTAGGACCAGATATGGTCACTATGAGTTTGTTGTTATGCCATTTGGGCTTACTAATGCCCCGGTTGTCTTCATGTGCTTAATGAATAATGTATTGCATAAGTACCTTGATAAATTTTTGGTGGTATTCATTAACGACATTCTAATTTATTCTAAGTCCAAAGAAGAACACAAAGAGCACTTAAAAATTATTTTACAAGAATTGTGAGAACATCAGTGTTATGCTAAATTTAGTAAGTGCGATTTCTTTAAGGATAAAATACAGTACTTGGGACATGTAGTAACTAAAAAAGGGATCTCAGTTGATCCAGGAAAAAGATAAAATAAATTGAATAATGGCCAGTCTGAAAGGATGTGACCGATGTACGGTCATTCATGGGGATTACAGGATACTATCGAAGATTCATTGAGTTGTTCTCAAGAATCACAAATCCCATAAATTCTTTACAAAAGAAAGGGAAGAAATTCGAGTGGAATCAAAAGTTTGAAGAAAGTTTGAAGAAGTTAAAAACATTACTAACTACTGCACCAATCTTAATAATTGTTGATCCTAATAAAGACTTTGCAGTATTCACTGACGCATGCAACGACGGTCTAGGTGGAGTTTAACTCAAGAAGGACACGTAATTGCATATGAGTTTAGGAAGCTTAAGATTCATGAGAAAAACTACGCAACCTAATATTTAGAGTTGGTTTTCGTCAAACATGCTTTGAAGATGTGGCACCATCACTTAATCGGAAGAAAATATATGTTAATGACAGATAAAAAAGCATTAAAATATTTGTTAGATCAGCCTAACTTAAACGCAAGGTAAGCTAGGTGGCTAGCATTCCTTAGCGAGTACGATTTTGAAATCCAACATATTAAGGGAAAAGAAAATAAGGTTGTTGATGCTCTAAGTAGAAATGTAAAACTAAATTTTGTAGCAACAATGAGCACTTATAAAATAGATTTAGAAGAACAACTAGAGGAAGGAGTAAAATTGGATGAAAATTATCAGAAATTACAAGCAAAAGTGACAGAAAGATTAACTGAAAGTTTAAGTACAGGGCATAGTCTAAACAAAAAGGGATTATTACTATATAAAAATAGGAGGTATATACCTAATCTACCTAAGATTAAGCTACTGATTTTAAATGAAATTCATAAGACTCCTTACTCAGGACATCCTGGTTATCAGAAGACTATGACCATGTTACGGAAGGATTATTTTTTTCCAAACATGAAGAATGAACTGGAAGAATACATTACCAAGTGTTTTTAATTTCAACAAGTTAAGAATGAACACCAGCATCCAGCTGGTTTACTACAACCATTACCTATCCCTAGCTGGAAGTGGGAAATAATCAGTCTTGATTTTATTACAGGTCTACCTAGAAATCAAAATCTAAATGATTCGATAATGGTAGTCATTGATAAACTTAGTAAAAAAGCTCATTTTATACTTGTAAAGCCCACCTACAAGGCTGATAATATTTTTGATATATTCATGAAACAAATATTTTATTTACATGGGATACCGAAAGTTATAATTTCAGATAGAGACCCTAGTTTATGGGAAATTTTTGGAAGTATTTATTTAAAGGCCTGAAAACTACTTTAAATTTCTATACCTGTTTTCATCCCCAGACGGATGGACAGACTGAAAGGGTGAATCAAGTGTTGGAAGATATGATGATAATGTATGTTGAGGAATAGCCAAGTAAATGGGAAGATTACTTACACCTGGTAGAGTTTTCTTACAACAATCACTACCAAGCTTCAGCAAGATATAGCCCATTTGAAATTTTGTATGGCAGAAAGTGCAATACTCCCATCTCATGGAGTAACCAGTTGATAGGTTAGTACTAGGACTTGAACTACTAAAGGAGATGGAGTTAATTGTAAAACAGGTGCAAGGTAACTTAAAAGTTGCACAAGACAGATAGAAAAGTCAAGCAGATCATAAACAAACTCAAAAAGAGTTCCAAGTGGGTGAACATGTCTTTATAAATGTAAGGCCTAAAAATAGTTCTTTGAAATTAGGAAGTTGTGCTAAGTTAACACCCTGATATTGTGGGCCTTTTGAGATACTGTCCAGAATGGGACAAGTGGCATATCAATTGGCTTTATTGCCAAATTTGAAGGTACATAATGTTTTTCATATCTCTATATTAAAAAAATATCTACATGATGCTACTCCTGTTATAAATTGGAATGATGTGCAAGTGGAACCCAGAGGAGATTTTCTGGTGGAACCGGATTGTATCCTCGAAAGGAGGGAGATCTTGCTTCGGAATCACACCATTGGTCATGTGAAGGTACAATGAAAGCACCTAAGTTAAGAAGAAGCCACCTGGGAATTTGAGAGTCATATGTGGGCCACATATCCAATTCTATTCTAAGGAAATTTTGAGGATGAAAAATAAATAACATGAGGATGATGTTATATTTAAGGGGGTGTGTATGTCACATACACCAAATTTGCAAAAACATTTTATGTTTTAGGAAACATTATGTTATACAGTTTACTATAAAGTTTTAATTAATGACCAAGTGGGGTCAAGGATAATTGCATGTAATTGCTGAATATTTTATTAATTAATAAATGAAAGATGAGACAACAGCTTAAGGAGGCTGTTAAATGAGTGTTTTACTGGTCACTTGCTAGAATAGGCCGGGTTGACAGCATATTGACCCTTGGCAGCATCCGCAAACTACTTCTAGTTGTTGCAGGAGGCAACTTCCCTATTTTTGTGGTCATGTTCCCCAAGAAAGTGGAACAAGAGCAGGTGGCTCATTAAGTGAAAAATGACCCAAAAGGCATAGGCATGCTAATAAAAATTCCCATTGAATTCAACTGAGGCTTCTTATTCTTTACTTTCAAAAATTTTGAGTGAATTTAGTGCACAAGAAATTCGATGGAGGGGACTAGCAGAAGTTTTCTTTGAGTGAAAAGTGTTGAAGTTATGAACTAGTGTAGTTGATTTAAGCTGAGTTCATATTGCTAAAAGTAGAATAGATTACTATTGATTACTCAATAGAGTTGCAGAGGTTTTCTAAACCATTTCTCTCACCCAGTGCTTCAACTAGGTGGACCAGTAGTCTAGGATCGGGGGTCCAGAGATTTGCAGTTTAGCTATCTCCAGGAGTTGGTTGGGAGGAAGAGGCTCCTTAAGTTGTTGTCTCCTCTACTACATTTCTAGCTTCTACATGTTCTTACTAATTTCCCTATGCATACTTAGGGTCAAGAAGGAATGAATTTAGGAAATAACATGTTATGTTTCTGTTCATATGCTGTTAGAATTATTGAAGGAAATCTTTTACTGTGAAAAGATAGACAAATTCTGGATTAGATATGGATTAGGATATGATTAGAGTAATTTCAAATTTTACTGATGGATAAAATACCTAACTGTATTTTTCCACACCTTCAAGATGGAAGTACTCTAGTACAGTAGGTTAGATTATATTCAGATGGTTAAATCAAATGAAGAATGCAGGATTGGGTTTATTACTTTTTATAGATTCTTTGTAAGAATGTTCAGGAGTTCCTAAGTTAGAATGCACTTGTTAAAGGAGCTAGACATGAACTATTTCCAAGAAAGATCTTAAAATATATATATATATATATACATAGACTGTGCTCCTATTTACACAGTAAATAAATTACTAGCTATAAGCCTAATTATTATAATTATACATAGTAATTAAACATTATAAGAACATAAAAATAAATAAGCAGAAATAACTTAAAAAAAACAGTAAAATGAGGTATAGAAATCACTTAGGTAATTTCATTACTAATGTAAGTAAGAATCAAACTTGAAATACATTACAATTAAATATTAACTCTGTAAATATTTAAAAATAATTAAAATTTTACAAAACCCTAATTTAGAGAAACTATCAAATATAACCTTCATTTCCTTCTCATTTTCCAGAAGAGGGTTAATAAAGTTTTACCCATAATTACTTGAAGCATAAATTCTTCATTTATACAAATACAAATTATCTATTTTATAAATACACAAAATTAAATAAACTTTTCACAGAAAAGCATTAAAACTGTTTGTCAATTATAAACTAAGACTAATTAAGTAAGGACCTTTTAAATTTTCCAACCCAAGTACACAGTAAAAACTCAAGCTGTACTAATCAACCCTTCTTTTTATTTATTTCTTGAAATAATTGATTTTACTGATAGAGAAAAACTCAAACTCTGTTTTAAAACTAATATCTTAAACATTTTCCTCTTTTTGATTAAAAATATAAAATTATGGACTTAAATAGAAATAAAAACCTTTTCTAAATTCTTAACCATCTATTCATCAATACAAGTATTGTAGCAGAAAAGTAATTTCTATTAATTTAAAAATTTAACAAAATTGAATTTTTGACCATTACAAGAAACCCCATAGTCTGCCATCGACCTCATAAAAACCACAATTCATGGCCGAGTACAGGAATATCTAACACAGTAAGCCTTTAAAGCTTAAGAAGAATATAAATATCTTTAAAACCCTCTCTAAATACATTTCAAAATCCCACAGAAATCACGGCTTTAAAGCTTGTCCAAAATATAAATTCCTATAAATCAAGTTACGATCGCAAGGGCTTCATAAAAGTTTCCATTAAAATATTTAAGTCACAGCCAAACGGCCTTCCCAAAAATAAACAGAGTACATCATAGCCATGACCAAGGCGGTACACAAACCAAGTGAAACAGTATCACCCATGAACCCTTACACCATTGCAGAGGAAACGTCAAGTAAGGACCGAGGCTTACCCATTTTCTAAAGAAGTGTGGAGACCCCCTCTTCGCCGGAGTCTTCGAGCTGCCTGTAAACTAACCTGCACACCATTAAAGATTGGATAAGCTTTTTGTACATACAAAAAAAAGAGATATAGAAAATGAATTTATGGCAATGTAAATAGATAATGATGAGTTTACCTGAGAAATTTCACCACTAGCCGCGTAATGGCCTGATTACATAGCATTTTCAACTGATTGAATATCCCCTTACCCTGGCAACTGGAAGAAGAGATCGATAAGCTCCCACTCAATGATAAGGTTAAGCTATCAACCAAAAACCACAATGAAACCAAAATTGAAAGGCACACTACTATTTCAAACAGAGTTCACCAGTGAATAAAGCACGAAGGGAAACTCTCACAGAAATCACGATTGGAAACAAAGGCCCTCATACGCAGAGAATAGAAAAGGTGACAAAGGCTCTCACATGTAAAGGTAAGCCACAATGACGAAGGCCCTCACAGTAGAAAAACAATGGTGAAGCTATGAGACCATAAGCCTGCGGCTCCCTCTCCACTGTATGCAAAAGATAGGGTAAATGCACAAATTTAGGGTTTTTGAGACATATATAGTAAATCCATAAAAGTCAAAACCCTATCCTATAACCATCGACCACATGGAATATCAATATGTTTTGGAATTGTGGGTCTAGCTCTATAGTTTCGAGAGTCTTGGAGTAGCCTACAAGTAAAAATATTTTACATAAAATGTTGGTTATAAACCCTTTCAACAATTGAATAATATCTTTATATTATAAGATGCACAGTATAATCTTAAAGAAAAATGTTATTGGTGGTAATATTTGCATAAACTAGGGATTACAACTATGTTTTAAGAACCTTGTAATTCGTAATAACTTATGCAAAAGAATCTTTAACCTTGTTAACATTATAAACGAACACCTTGTGATAAATTTTAGGACTTGCAAAAATACCTTTAGAAAACCTATGATAGTACATTGGTTAAAAATACTTATATGTATAAGATTGCAAGTATAGAAAGATTCATAGCATGATTCTTAGTATGAGTATTATCACTTAGTTTTGTTATAGGGTAGTAATTTTTACATCATATCTCCTTGTGAGATGAAGGTCATGCGAAGGCTAGGTTAGATAGATTTTATAGGAAATGATCTCTTCATTCCTTATGCAAAGCAGTAATACTACTTGTTTAACAATATAATGTTCATATTATTTCATTTCCACCTGGTAAATACTTAAGCATATAGTAGATTGTTTTATGCATTAAATCATTAGTTTCATGTGTGAATATCAATCATTATACCTTATGACTATACCTAGATTTAGGTTTTCCTGGTTTACATAACATTTGAATATTGTTGAGACAAATAATTATGAACTATCATTGGTAAAAAGTAATAAGGTATCAATTGACCTGGTATACAAATTTATCTTTCTCTAGAATGGTATATAGGACCTAAAATGATAAAAAATAAATGAAAGTTTGATGAACAAGTTATAGTCGAAGAGAGGTAGAAGAACAACTGGATTTATGTTCAGATTCTCCAAATACTTATGCATATAAGAATTTAAATAAAATGTAGATATACAGTTTCAACGATACCTCCTTTATTTTGATCAAAGTTGTAAATTAAACAAATATACTAGCATTTTTATTTATTCTAGTTGAGATAATTAATCTCGATCCAAAAACTGGTTATAAAACGTCTTACCTATAAAAAGACCTGTAAAAGAAGCATCACGTCACTAGATTAGCTAAAAATCTAAGTAAGTGTTGTAATCTCACAGATCACATAAGGTTACCAATAATACACATAGGAACATATAATCATAACAGACACAAGAGACAAGAGTAGATAAGAAGTAATAGATTATATTATAGCATTACATGAGGGTCCATACATATGCAAAAACTGAACCAAGTTCTCGTTTGGCTCAAAAGCCTAATATATATGATTACAAATGGTTACAAGTAGCCACCTATAGGTTCAGTCAACCGACACGAATTACATCGGCCGACCTAATCTCTGATTTAGTTAGCTATTCGACTAGTCAGCTCACCAACTAGCTCCTCCAACATCTACCCCAGGAACAAAATTTTTCTTTGTCCCGAAGAAATAGGGAGGCACTCAACACTGCATTGTTTGAGGTAGTTACTTATACTTGGGTTTGGCTTCATGGACTGTGTAGTTGGATGGTTGGTCGTTTCTACACACATACTTCCACAATGGCTTCTGCTATAATGGCAATTTGGTGCTGAAACTTTATCCAATTCTGTAGAACTTTTTGGATATCAATAGTCAAGGTTGTGATGCTTTATAGAGTGGAAATTTTCTCCTAGATGGAAAGATCTGTGATTCTTTCCATGTTGGGCCCCATAACTTGAGCCTTTTCTTCTGCTGTATCAAATAGTCTCTTCATCTGTGGGAAGATTGTGTCCAATTTGTCGAGGCTTGGTAGTGCTTGTTGAACCCACTAATGTGATTGTTTCTTTAGTTTTTGTAATTTTGTTGTTTCCAATACAATCTGATCGTGTATTGTATTCCTCACTGTTTATTCAAGGCCTCGCCTCTTTTCTGGTGCTTGGATTTGCTCACGATTTTGTCGGGTCTGCTAAAATACTTATTCATAATAGGTGTTCCAATAACGAAGTACTTCTTCTGTAATGATGGATTCTTCTAAGTGGTCCTTTAGTACCTTATGAGTTTCAGAGAATGTTGTATACTGCTATCTCAGTAATCTATGTGTTCCCTCTTTTATATCTTCTTTTGTAAGTTGTAGTTATGCTTGTAGGGTCGACACCACACTTTCAAATAGCTGATATGATTTCTCCAGTGGCTTGTCGGTGTCAGCCTCTACTGGTCCTGGTATGGTTGTTTGAATTAAATTTCTGCAGTTTGAAAGAAATTCAATTTGCTCTTTCTTAATGCTATAGAGTTGTTCTCATCTAGTCTGGATTCTTGTTGTTGCTTCTATGGCTAGGGCTCCTAAGAGTTGTCCCAACTCTCCATCTCTCAATTTCTCTATGTCGACTGTAGTAGTTGATCCTAGTTGGTAGAGGTGGATCACTATCAGTCTTTGTTCTTTGTGGTGTTTCTTTTTCTTTTTATCTTTTCTCTTCCTTTTTTGTCTATGTTGGTCGACCTATTGTTCTTCCTGTGGTTCTGCAAGTGGTTTATTTTTAGGTGGCTGATTTCCTAGCTACTAATCTTCATTGGGATGAACTTCATTATTTATGGGAATTTATGTTTGAGCCTCTTGGGTAGGGCTTGCAGCTCGGTGTGTATCTGGAGGGGTTGAAATGGGTGGTTCAGGGTTTGGGAAAGATTCTGTATTCAGAGGCAGTGATGGAGATGGTGAGTGGTCTGGTTTAAGTGGTGAGGTTGGAATATTTTCAGTCGATGGGGGATATTCGACTTCTAGTGGTGAGTTGGTTGGATTGTTAGAGTCGACTGAGAGTATTTTTCGATCTCTTGATTGATTGCTAATGTGTCTTCTTGGTCATTCTCTTCTACGTCTCCTACTCGTTCATTGGCTGGTGGCCGATGGTTAATACTTGATGGGGTAAAGGATGAAGTGCAGCTTGTGATAACTTGAGAGGTTTTGTTGAGGTTCCTTAAGAATGTTGATCTGATATTTCCAACAGTTCTTGGTTTCTGAGGTATTTGGTCGATTTGTTGTAATAGGGTCTGGCATGTTGAGCTAGACTCGATTAACATGTGTTTGGTGGTAATTTTCTACACAGATGTGAATAATTAGGGAAGTGTTTCAATAAATTCCTAGAATTCACTGTCGTGATCAAATCGTTCTTTTAATGCCTCCGACATAGCATTTTTACAGATGTCTATAGGACTGATGGTGGGTGGATGTGGGATATCTTCTTGTGTGATCTGTGTTGGGGATGGGAGTGGGGGAATGGAAACTAAATCAACAATATCCTCATTGACTAAAGGGTTCATAGTTTTTACCTTTTTTGGTTTTCCTTGTTTCGCTCCTGACTCAAACAACTGCTTGAATTGTGTTTCGACTGATATTTTGTTTGTTGCAGCATCTTCTATGATGTCAACAACAGTAGCCAACATTTCTTCTTCATCTTCTAACTCTGATAGGATAAGTTTACACTTCCCCTTCCCTTTTTCTTGATTTTCTTTCTTTTTCCTTGAGGCTGCTATTTTCTTTCAATTTTCTCTTGTCATAGCATACTCTGGATTATCTAATTCAATATATTCTTCTATCTTCTCTTCTCCTCCCTTCTGTTGATCAGTCGAGATGATTCTTTTTTCTGTTGGTATGGACGCATGATGTTCAGTCGATGCACTTTCAATTTGGAGGGGTTGTGGAACAGTCATTAGTTGGAGGTTGCTGGTATTCTCTGTCGGTGTATCCTCCGACATGAAGGTATTGATATATAGACGGAGTTCATAATCCTCCTATTTTTCCTAGTCAGTCAAGCGTTCCTCAATAGGCTGATTTGTTTGTTTGTCCCTTTCTAGTATCGACAGCTTGGTATTGGACTATAGAGCTAGCTCTTGGAAAATCTCATCGAATGAAGGATAATAGTCGAGAGGTTTTTCTTTTGCTTTCACTCCCTGCATGTACCAGACTACAGTGTGGTCAAGCTCTAATTGAATGTGTGTTGTTTTTGGTAAACTTCTTCGGATGTTTTGAGACACCCTCCATATGGTTGTCTGGACTTTTAGAGTCTGAAACTGATTTTCCAACAATACTTTTCCATTTGCTAGTTCTTTCAGAGTTTCATTCTTTGAAAATGATTTGAAACACCACATGTGATATTTGCATGGTTCCTGGAACTACTTATCTCCAACTAGGCATAAGTGGTACATGGCTATCCAAATTATCAGTGATGGGAACCTGATAATTCCAGCTGACTCCTAGCATTTTTCACATATAGACTTGAGCATGTCGGCAACATATTGGTCCCAATGGTAAATTTTTCCTGAGTCTGCTATTGTGTCGACTGCTTCCAACATTTCTCGCTTTAGATCATTCACTCGGACTATGGGGGTGAGTCCTCTCGCTATGATTTTGGAAACTATTTACAGCGTATGAGCTTGTATTTGACTGATCAATAGCCCTTTTAAGTTCTTCCCTGATGGTGTCCCTACTAGTCGTTCTACTAATCTGTCTTTTATGCCAATAGGAACAGGTTTTCCCTGGTTTGAAATTTCGGTAAGCTTGTATATGACCTCACCGAAAATTTCAACTCGTTTGTCGAAGTAGAATTTTCCATTGTGGTACTGGATGATGATAAATTTTATAGCAGTTTCTTTTGTCCCGCTGAAAATATCCATAAACGGTGTATTCATGTAAATCATAATGGTATCGCAGCTTGTTTTCTCTACTTCTTGTGTCATTTTTTTATCTACATAGGCCCATTCTTTGATTTCTTCCCAGATCTTTTCCCATGAAGTTTCCTATACCTTTGCATATTTAATATTTCTTAATCTTCTCACGAGTTTGGTTTCGGAGGATTCTAGCTCTTTTTTTTTCGCAGTTGCGGTTCTGGTTTGCTTTAAAGCCATTTTATCGGTCTCTTGGTTGGATTTCTTCACAGGGTTTCTGTTATCAAATTTCTAAGTAAATGGTTGCTCTATTTCTTCGATACGCGGTAAGAAATATTTCTTTGACATAGTATTTATAGGTGGAGAGGATGGCGGTTATGTCGATGAAGATATTAATGGTGGAAATGATGGTCCAGGATGGTCTATTGATGTTGCGTTTAATGCGTTCTGGTTTTGGTGCTCCTAACCGTAGTCATGAAGGCGTGATTTGACCTTTGGAGTTGTCAGTCAATGCCAATCATGAGTTTGGTCGATGATGGCATGTCGATGATAGGGATGTCGGTTGTTGAAGTGCGGTCTACTATGTCTTTCAAAATTTGTTGTTGTTTTGCTTTATGATTGTTGGATTTTTTTTGTTTTGGGGGGATTTTTAGATTTTTATAGGTTTTTTGAATAGTTATGGTCGTTATTATTTTTTTCAATTATTTATTTTTGGTACCATTTAAGTTGGGCACCATTAATAAGTTTTCGAAATACTATGCCTTGTAACGTTCTTAGTCAGACTGATCCGTTTGCATGAATTTCTTTGACTATGTAAGGTCTCATCCATTATGTGTGTAACTTTTTAGTTTTCCCTTTCACTCGACTATTATACAGTAGAGCAAGATCTCCGACTCACAGATTTTTGTTTTTAATGTTTCGATCATGCCAAGCCTTCTGCTGTTGTTTCTGAATTTCTTGATGTTGTATAGCGAGCAGTCAGTGTTCTTCTAGTTTTCCTAGTTGCATCAGTCAATCCTTCCTTCCTTCTTCAACGTCGATGTGTAGTATATCTACTATCACAGGTGTTTGTTGTTAGAAATGTAGGGGAATGACTACTTCTTGGACATAGACTAGTTGAAACAGTGTTTGATATGTCGACCATTTGTATGTTGTCTTGTAATCCCATAGCACTGTAGGGATTTTCTCATCCCAATCATCCTTATCGATATTGCATATTTTTGTTAAAACCCTTGTTAGTGTTTTGTTAAATGACTCTGTTGCTCCGTTTGATTGAGGGTGATAAGCTGTACTTCGTCGGTGGTCAATTTTGAACTGGTCTGTCAGTGCTTTGATGGTTTTGTTAATGAAGTGTGCCCCTTGGTCACTGATTAAGGTTAGTGGGCATACAAATCTAGTAATTATGTTTTCATAGATAAACTTAGAAGCTACTCCTTGGAACAGTTTTCAACTGGTTTTGCCTCTTCCCATTTAGTTACATATTCTACTGCAGTTATTATATACCTCGCACCTGTTCTTTTTGCTGGTACCGGGAACGGTCCTATGAAGTCGATGGCCCAAATTTAAAATGTCATACTTGGGTTTAATGATATCAAGTGAATTTATATAGGGAAGAGGTCGACCCAGTCATTGGCATCGGTCACATTGGATAACAAACTTTTTCTAGTCCTTGTATAGTGTCGGCCACCATAGCCCCGATTGTTGGATTTTCTTGGCAATTGTATCTTCTTGGAAATGTCCTCCCGTCAGTCCATAGTGTGCTTCGTGCATAATATTTTCTCTTTCGTGTTCTAATACACATCGTCGGAGGATGTCGTCTAAGCCCATTTTATATAAAAATCCATTTATGTGGTTGTATGGCGTAGCCTTCATGGCTAATATTTGTTTCTTTTTTTTGCTCATGCCCTCTAGTGCTTGACCATTGTCTGTAAATTGTGTTATTTCCTCTAATTCTGTCGGGACACCTTCTATTCAGAATAAGTGTGCATCTGGAAGGTCATCCTCAACTCCTATTGGCTCCTCCCCCGTGTCGATCCTCGACAAGTGGTCAGGTCCGACATTTAGTTTTCCTGGTCTAACGACGACTTCGAATTCAAATTCCTGGAATAGTAATAACCATCGAAAAAATTCTCCCATGGTGTAAAGGTTTGTTTACAAGGTATTTCAATTCTTGGTGGTCAGTATAGAAGATAAAAGGGTTGGCTAGTAGGTAATGTCAGTACTTTTGTAGTGCAAAGACCATACCTAATGCTTCCCTCTCTATTGTCAAATAGTTTCGTTCTACTTTATTAATTTTTCTGCTACTGTATACTATTGGATAGTCCATTCCATCATCCCCTTGTTGTGTTAAGATTGCGCCTATTGCTAGGCCTAATGTGTCGATATGCACATGGAATTTGATCGACCAGTTTGGGAATCTGAGGATAGGTGCCTCAACTAGTTTCCTTTTTAATGTATCGAATGATATATTGCATTCCTCTATCCAATCAAACTCCTGATCTTCTCTTAATAGTTCTTCCAATCGATAGGTCATATCTGAGTACTATCTAATAAATTTTTTGTAGTATCCAGTATGTCCCAACAGTACCCTGACCTGTTTTGGATTCACCATTGGTTTCAAGTCAAGGATAATCTTTATTTTAGCAAAGTCGACCTTGATTCCTTCTTTGCATACAATGTTCCCTAGTAGTATTCCTATAGGGGATAGGAAGATGCATTTATTTATGTTAAGAGATAACTAGATTTGTTGGCATCGTTCCAGCATGAGCCTTAGCCATTTTCAATGATCTTTCAACATGGAGTAGATCATCCAATAATCGAAATATACTGCCATTGTTTTGTAGATGTATTCTTGAAATGTTTTGACAACAATTCTCGAAAATACTACAGTTGCATTTTTTAGACCAAAAGGTATAACTTTGTAGGAGAATGAGCCGAATTCAAATACGAATGTGGTATTTTTTTTATTCTCTTTTGCTATTGGTACTTGATTATACCCTGAGAACCCATGTGTAAATGAGTAGCATTCATGTCCTGCAACTTCATTTAAGATTTCTTCTGCGTTTGGTGTTGGGAATGGGTCTATTAGAGAGACTTTGTTTAGTTCTTTGAAATCGACACAAATCCTTAGTTTTGTCGGGTCGTGTTTCTTTGGCTGGATGACCATTGGGCTTGCACATTCGGACTGGTCAATAGGGTAGATAATTCCTGCTGCAAGCATATTATCGATCTCTTTCTTGACTATATCTTTGTATTTATGAGCTAATTTGTATGGCCTTTTATTTACGGGTTGAGCATCGGGTTTGATGTTGATCTTCATTTTGCCCATTTCATGGACTAGCCCTTTGAGATATTTATAGCTCGAGCAAAGACATCCTGGAATTATTTCAATAGGTTTATTATTCCAGTCATTTGCTCTTCACTCCAGTAATTGCCAATTACTACCATTTTTGGTCGTTCATCATTTGATATGTCAAACTCTTTAGTTTTAACTTTGGCATCCATCCATTCTGGTGCCTTGGCTTCGTTGATCGATTGAATCCCTTCTTTGAACTGCGATAATGTAGCAGGGAAGTCTGTTGCAGTCATTCGGTCGCTGTCTTCTTTGTCTATTGTATCAACTTTAAGTATTGTTCGAATTGGTTTTTCTTTTTCTGAGTGATATGATTTCCATCGAAAGCTTTTTCCTTCCGTATTTTCATTTTCCATTTGTAGTCTTGTCGACTGTGGTATTATGTTGGTTTGAATGTTATTGCATGATATTTTCTGTTGATCATCGTTTGGTATCAGACTATTGTTTCTAGTCGGTTCTATGAATGATTTTATCTACTTTTTAGTTTCAACTAGATTTTTGTTTTGAGGTATAAAACTGAAGTACTTGATGAATTTTTCTCTAAGTCCATTCCATTGGAATGTTTCACCTCGTTCTTCTTCCATTTTATACCATTTATTTGGTAATTTGGCTAGCATCAAAGGAAATAAGTGTGGCCATGCATGTTCGTCTTTATAACCAAGTCTTCTCGATTCTCATTTGCATGTTCTTATGTGCTCGTATGGGTCTTTCCCTTGGATGAAGATAGGTATTTTTGCTTGTTTAGTTAGCTTCCTTCCTCCAAATCTTTCTATGAAGTAAGTCGAAGCGGTTGTCCAAGTTTGCAATATCGACTTATGGGTGTCCCACCATCGAGAGGCTTTTCCTGTAAAGGTTTCTACTAGGATTTGTAGTCAGCCATGTTCACCTAGTTTCTTAGAGACTTGTTCTATATGCAAAATTGGGGACTCTCTTTCTTTATACCTTGGGTTTTGTCTGATACTTGTATTTGTTGGAGTTAAGGTAGGGTATTCCCTAGTTTTCCTTTTGAATATTTTTGGGATGACTAAGACTGAGAAGCATTAATGGGTTGGTTTCTTTTGTATAGCCTGAATGGTCCAACAACCCCTTTCTTGAGTTTCATATTTTTCAACTTCCCAATCATATAATTCTACGTCTGAATATATCCTACTGAGTCTTGGTTCCCTAAGTGAAGCTCACCATAGATATTGGGTTCAGTGTACTCTTCGTTATTTTGAAATTGATATAATTGTCTAATGTCAACTTCTTCATCAATGGGTTAAGTCCAAGGTTCTCCCTGGGAAGGATGAATAGGGACGATAACTTTCTGTCCATTTCCTTTTAATTTTATTCTTTCTTTGTCTAAAGATATTGATGCTTTCATTTTTCTTCCCCATGGTTGACCTACCAAGGTTGGGAAGGAGATGGATCCTTCTTTAGGGTTGATGATTTCAAAGTCAACTTTAGTCGATATTCCTTTTATTGTCATATCGACATTTCTCCAGACCCCAATGGGTTCGATTAGCCCCTGGTCGGCTAACTTGAGGTATATACCTAACTCATATAGTTGAGGTCTACCCAACTGTTCCCATGTATCTCGAGTCATAATATTTACTTGTGAACCGAAGTTGAGTACAACTTGTCGAACGTGGTATCCTTCGATTTCTAGATAGACAAGTGGGTCGGCATCACTATTGTCTTTTTGGCTCAGACTGCATATATTTCTGGTTTGTTTTTTTGTATTATTATTGTGCTTCATATTATACAACAAGTCAATGAATTGAGACACTGATTTATCATTCTGTACTTAACGTATTAATTCTTTTACTGTGTTTTGTTGACTGTCATCGACTGCTTCCTACCTAGAAAATTCTTTAAACATGTATGATGCATCGGTATATAGTTGTTTTTGTTTTGTTGGGTTAGGATAATCATTCTTTTCTTTGATTTTACTTATACGTGGATTATCATTTCCAATTTTTGTCCCTTGTCGGGTTACTATGTGCAGGTTCTTTATATTCATTACATCATGTTTTTGAACAAATGACAAGACATAAACATTTTTCTTTTTATTAATCTTGTCGAGCATGGTAGGACAATCCTCTAGTGAGTGATTGCCCACACCACAACTAGTACAAAACTTCAGATCCGTTCTATCCTTGTATGGACATTCTGCATAGCGATGTCCTTCTTTGTAGCATGTAAAGCACTGGATGGGTCATTGTGGTTGATTGTCGCAATATCCAGAAAATTGTCCTCGACCTCCAAAACCTCCACGACGGTTTTCGTACCGACGCTCATAATGATGGCCTTCATATCTTTGATTATTTGGCTCATTTTTTTAATTTTTCCTTGAAACGTTATCATTTTTCTGAGCGACTGCATTCGTTTGGTAGACTGCTTGATAGTTTTGGTGATTCTTCAAGTTTAAGTGGCAGTCGGCAGTTGTGTGAATTTTTACCTCACAGATTGCACACCATGATGCTTTGTTGTTTTTCATGTTATATGGGAAATCTTTCGTTGTATTTTCTCCATGTTCTTGATAAATGTCATAGAAGCATTTTGTCTGAACAAAATGGACATCCTGTCAAATTATGTCTTGTCGATAGTTATCTTTAGTGTGTCCTGTCATGGAGCATTTTGTGCACCAGACATCCTGATTCTTGAGGTTTATCTCTTTCAAATATTTATGCATGATTTCTTGTTGTTTTTATAGCCTGGTATCAACGAGATATGCTGGGAAATCTTCATCCATTTCTACTTGCAGAGCTTTGGTAAGTGTGTCTTCATATGTTTTAAGCGTCTCCAAGCTTATGTGCTGCCGTATTTTCTGTGATAGACCTATAAGAAACCACTGAATTAATAATTGTTCGTCAATTACATAGTCTAGTTGGCTGAGAAGGTCTTTCCATCGCTTATCATATTCCTAGACGGACTCTACTGGTTTCTGAGATGTTTTTTTCATCTTTTTAGCTACCAAATGTTTTGCATCTGGTGTTTTAAAGAAAGATAAGAATTGTGCCTTAATGTTAGCTTTGGATGCTTGGGGATTTCTCTCGATATAAGTCATATACCAAGTCAATTCTCTTTTTCGTAAAGCACCAGCGAACTATGCCATTTGTCCTTCTTCTGCCGTAACTTGATTTGCCTCCCATATGGATTCGCAGATGAACCAGTGTCATCTAGGGCCTTCGTCACCCTCATATAGAGGGATATGTACTGATCCATGACCCATTTCAGTGTCGGTGTCTCCTCCGAGGGGTGGTGGTGGTGGGGGTGGTAGTGGGATATTCCACGCATCTCTTTCTTCACAGCTGTTGTTGATGGAAATTTTGTTCTCCTCAGTCATTTTGTTTGTCATTTCTTCTCCAACAAGCAGTCAGTTTGGGTCGACTTCTTCTTTCAATGTCCAACTACACTGATGTGTTTGTAGGTTCAACTGTTCTATTTCTTGTAAAGTTGTGTTTGCCAAGGGGGGTGCTCCTTCATGTGTGGGGTAGAGAAAGTGAATACTTCGGTTGGAAGGGTATGCCTGAAGTGTTACCCAATTTCCTTCCTTTGGTCGATGTATTACTAAATGATTATCATCATTTACTTCATCATCTAGTCGGATCCATATACCAAACTCACCAGCTCTTAGTTGCAGGTCCTCTTTGAAAATGGCCTGAATTTGGGTACTCGGATTCATCGGGGATAGAGGTCTTACCTCTTGGGAAATTTTTAGTTGGAGAGCTTCTCACTGCTCTATCCACAAGTCTTCTTCCAAGGGTGATGCCTCTTCATCCATGCTTTCTTCATGTCGGTCATGACCCGACTCTGGCAGATTTCCTTGTTCTATCACCCTGGTGGCCATTCCTCTTTGCAATGCTCTAGATTGCTCCCTTCTTTCTTCCCTTCTTTTCTTCCTCTTCTCTCTTTCTAACTTCTGCAAGTCTGACATACTTTTATGTGTCACTGTCCAGTCGATTTCCTTCTTAGTCAAATTTTCATTGTTGGTGATGGTATTTTCTTCAGTCGACTAGCATCCTTTTTACTCTACCTTGACACATGACTAGCTACCCCCCCATAGCCTACCCGACGCTTTAAAAATCTTGGATAGTTCTATTTATTTGCTTAGGAAATACTCCCACTCCCTTTCAGTAATGAATTTTTCCCACTTCTTCTGTTTCTCCACCCAGTTGGAATTTGGTGGTGGTTCACGTAATGATGGACGCGGCTCTACGATATGGCCCACTCCCTTCTAGATTAGGAATTTAAACAAAAGGGTTGGTAAGGATCAAAGGAACTGCTTGATGAGGTCTGTATAAAACATTTTCTCAATGCTTTCGATCGAAACTCTTTCCTCCACGACTTGTTCTTCATAGAATTCGTCTATGATCTTTTCAAACCACTCCGACAAGTTTGTTCGCCCGCCTAGAATCAGTTTCTCCAGTAACTCTTGGTCTTTAGTTGCTTCCATATTTTTCATCCAGAATTTTTTTCAAAAGTTGAGGTACTGACTCTACAAACTTCTCATGTGTTTCAGTGAAGAATTTCTCCTTCGTCTGAGCAATGGTCAATCTATTCATCCTTGCGTAGTTCTACAAATAATTTGTTATCTTACACTCCCACCAGTTCTTAATCTCTTGCTCTAATATCATCTACTTATGGTCATTATGTTTGTATATGTACTACCAGCAACGGAACCAATGTTTTAATCTCATAGATCACATAAAGTTACCAATAATACACATAGAAACATATAATCATAACATACACAAGAGAAAAGAATAGATAAGAAGTAACAGATTATATTATAGCATTACATGAGGGTCCATACATATGCAAAAACTGAACCAAGTTCTCATATGGCTCAATAGCCTAATATATATGATTGCAAACGGTTATAAGTAACCACCTGTCAGTTCGGTCAACCGACACAACTTACACAGCCGACCTAATCTCCGATTTAGTTGGCTATTTGACTAGTCGGCTCACTGACTAGATCCTCCAACAGTAATCCTCAGACTAAACTAAATTCCCTTCATGTTTACAAACAGTAAAACAAACTTTAGCACATAGTAAACAAACAGATGTTTCAGTTCATGTTATTCCAAATCATAACATGCTAAATCAAATCTTTAATAATGATTTATGAAAGCAAATATTTAAGTATGAAGATCTAGAATTTAATAAAGGAATTAATTATAGTTTAAACCTTATTATGTTAACTGTTAATAGTTAAATGTCCCTCGGAAGTGACGATTGTAAACATTTAATGTCATAGGAAAAAATTTATTTTTTTACAAATTTTTGGAGTATTACAAATATTGTGTCTATCTTGTGATTGTGTTTCTTTCAGTGATTCTCCATATGCTACTACTGTGAAATCGAATTGAACACTCATGATATCTAGTCTAGAATATGAAATCTTAACACGGTATCACAACTAACCTGAATAGGACAGCCTTCACAAGGTGAAACTCCCTCACCTCCCTCTATGGAAGAAATTATGGTTTCTACAAAATTTGGAGTTTGGAAGATCTGCTTGGATAGAAAGTTGCGTCTCCCTAGAGCACATCTATTGAGCCCGGGATCAAATTTTTTGGGTGGTTGAATGTCTGGGAAATCCAAACCCTAGTTTGGCCCTGAACCAAAAAACTGCAGAAAACCAAAGCCAGAAATTCTACAGAGCTACAACCTGGCAAGTAAGATTTGAAAGGTGAAGATTTGGGATCTCCAAAAATCAGTTGGACCAACCAACTTGCCTCATTCAAGCACATCTCTAGGTAAGTTCAGCTTTCTATTTTGAGAAATTTCATTTTTTAGTGACCTACTGGATAAGATGGCCCCAAGCACTAAGCTTGAGGACAAATTGGAAGGAATAGAAAACTTCCTAGCCTGGAAGTATAGGATTGGTCTCATTCTGAAAGAGAATGACCTTGAGAAGTACATCAAGGATGACATTGCAGAACCTAAAGAAGATGAAGCTAAAGAGAAGCATGCATAAGACCTAATCAAGGCAATGAGGATCATTGATGATTCTATTAAGGATCACTTGATCCCTCAAATGTCATATAAGAAGACACCTAAAAAAATGTATGATGCACTTTCCAAAATGTATGAGGGAAGGAACATGAACAGAAAGATGAATCTAAGAGCTCAACTGAAGGGCACCAAGATGAGCAAAGGAGAATCAATTCAAGATTACTTCACAAGGGTCTCCTAGTTCAAAGAACAACTAAGTGTTATTGGAGACACCCTTGATGAGGATTAACTAGTTATGACTACTCTCAATGGTATCACTAGACCTTGGGACTCATTCAGACAAAATCTATGTTCCAGAAAAGAAAGTATGAAGTTCGACATAGTATGGGAAGATTGCATACAAGAAGAAGCTAGAGTATCCAATAGAGAAGCTCTGCTCAGAGAAGATGATCAGGCTCTAACCACCCATACTAAAGGAAGAAAACAATCAAACTTCAATAAGAGTAACCATAAGCCTTCAAAGAAGAAGTTTCAAAAGAAGAAGAATGATTACTCAAAGTATCAATGCTACAACTGTCATAAGACTAGCGTAGATCCAAATCCTAGGCTCTATCAAGCACCAAGATGGATCAAATCTCTCAATCTTAGGTATCCACTGATTTGATTGAAAGAAAAATACACATCTTTTTATTTAAGGTACACATATAATTTTATTGTTATTAATATTTAATATTATTTATGGCCGACACATAATATTTTTTATTATTTTGTATTTTGTTAGGAATGAACATTGCATCATTTCCCCACACATGGTTTCAAAACCATATGCAAGGCCCTCCTACAATCATGGGTTGTTTAGGAGGCCTTGCACATGGTCTTAAAACCATTTGCAAGGCCCTCCTAAACCATGTACAATAAAACCATGGGTTGTTTAGGAGGCCTTGCACATGGTTTAAAGCCTTCGAAACCATGTACAATAAAACCATGGGTTGTTTAGAATGCCTTACACATGGTTTTAAAACCATGTGCAAGGCCAACATTATTTTGCGAATAATTCAATTTTGTGTTTTTTCTTGACCCACATATTTTTTTTAGGGATAATTAAATTTTTACTTTTTTATTGTTTTGTTAGGTAGGAAGATTACAACATCTCCCCCATATTAGATTGTTTTTGTGGCCAACATTTATTTTGGCTTATTAGAAAATTTATTTTTTATTAGATATTATTTGTTTATTTTGTGTTACAAAATCTCTCCCATAATATTCACTATCACTATTATTTTTTGCGGACATGTTATAAACGTTACATCACGTTACAAGATCTCCCCCATACTGGGCTGTAGAGCGCCTCTTGGCACAATAAGACACCTTGTTAGAGAGTGTCCATCACCAAAGAACAAAAAAAACAAGAGACATCATGCTCATCTAGTTGAAGATGAGAATTAAGAAGAAGAAATACCTCTAAAGAGACTAACTAGATGTGAATATGTAGAAGAATATGTGTTATTCTCTGCACTCTCTAGGTTCATAACAGATGGAGAAGATACATGGCTTATTGATAGTGGTGCTTCAAAACACATGACAGGGAAGAAGAAAACTCTACCAAGACTTGAAGAAAAGAGCTCTCCTCATAAAGTATCATTAGGAGATGACTATCAATATCCCATCAAAGGTATTGGTGAATAAAGCTAGAAGCTTGACTCTAGTACTTCCATGAAGATGAAGGAAGTATTGTATGTACCAGGTTTGAAAAATAACTTAATTTGCATATTTGTTCTAGATAAGAAAGGATATAGAGTTGCTTTTATATATGGACAATTACTTATGTGGTCTAAAGGAAAGACACTTGAAGATGTTGTGGTCATTGGAGAAGAAGAAGGAGGACTATACAAGGTCAAAGGACATCTAGAGATAGCCCTTGTCCATGAGACTACCAGCTCAAGTGAACTGTGGCATAGGAGGCTTGCTCAGATCAACAATAAAGAACTGCTCTATGTGAGCAAGGTGGTAACAGGGTTACCAGATCTAGCGATTGATCATGAGGGAACCTACAAAGGATGTGCAAGAAGAGAGAACATCAAGAATCCCTTTCCGAAAAGTGAAACAAAGATTAAATGTACATTGGACCTAATTCATTCTAATGTATGTGGTACTATGCCATGCATATCATTAATTGGATATGAGTATTATGTCACATTTATTGATGACTATTCAAGAAAAGACTTGGATATACTTCTTGAAGAACAAGAGTGAATTTTTGGGAAATTCAAGGAATTCAAAGCCTTGATAGAGAACCACTCATAAAAGAGAATCAAGACACTGAGATCAGATAAGGGTGGAGAATACACTTCAAAGGAATTTGAATCATTATGTAAGGAGGAAGGAATCAAGAGGGAACTAACCACTCCCTATAATCCCCAACATAATGTTGTTGCAGAAAACTATTATGGAAGCAGTGAAGACCATGATTCATGACAAAGACCTCCCCATGCACCTACGGGATGAAGTAGCAAGAACAACCGTATATGTGCGTAATAGATTATCTCACAGTGCTCTTGGATTCAAGACTCCTAAAGAGATGTATAAAGGAAAGAAAAATGAAGTGAGCCATCTCAATATATTTGGTTTCCCAGTATATGTACATATTTCGGAAGAGAAGAGAACCAAATTGGATCCTTCTGGAAAGAAGGGAATATTTGTTGGATACTATGATGTCTCCAAAGCCTTTAGAATATACATCTTAGGATTCCATTATATCGATATTAGTAGGGATGTAACATTTGATGAAGAGATAGCTCTTAAGAACTCTATAAGGTGCCATATTGAATGAAGAGGATGTACCTCTGAGAATGGTAGAAGTTGAACTCTCTCCGGAAATTGTAGCATCTGAAGATCATGACATGCTATAACATTCGGAACCCCTTACTATATCTATCTCTTTAAAGAGAAAACCTTCTTGGGTAAGATAAATCATATAAGAAGCAGAAAGATATGGAGCTCCAGAAGGCTCCATAAGAACCAACAAAAGAGAAAAGCCATACTCCAGTTATGTAGCTTTGATGTGTGATCTTGTAGATCAAGAACCCACCTGCTATGAGGAAGTTGCATAGAAGAAAGAATGGGTTGAAGCAATGATGGATCTACAAGTGTGTCATATCTTGGAAATGGATCTACAAGATAAAGCATACTACTGATGGAAGTATTGAAAAGTACAAAGCAAGATTTGTGGCTAGAGGATTCTCTCAGAAAGAGGGGATTGATTATGAAGAGACATTTGTTGCAGTAGCAAGGTACACTTCCATCAAAACCATCATGGCCCTTGTTTCCATGATGAAGTGGGACTTACACCAGATGGATGTAAAGTCAACCTTCCTTAATGTTGTGATTGAGGAAGAGGTTTACATCGAACAACCACAAGGATTTGAAGTCAAAGATAGAGCGACTCATGTATGCAAGTTGAAAAAGGATATGTAAGGACTGAAGCAAGCTCCTAGAGCTTGATATGGTAGGATAGATAGCTTCTTGACAAGATTGGGCTTTACCAAGAGTAAAGTCGATTCTAACCTTTACATGAATATTATAGATGATGAACTAGTCATACTATTACTATATATGGATGATCTATTTTTTACTGGAAATGAGAAACAAATGATAGATTGCAAGAAGAAGATAACTAAAGAATTCGAGATGAAAGATCTTGGATTAATGCATTACTTCCTAGGGCTGGAAGTATGGAAGAGATTAGAAGGAATATTTATGAATCAAGGAAAGTATGTTGTATAAATCTTGAAGAGTTTTGATATGTTGGATTGTAAAGCCATGGCCACACCAATGGATACCAACGTGAAGTTGTTGTCTCATGAGACATCAGAATTAGTGGACATGACTCAGTACAAACATATTATTGGGTCATTAATGTATTTGATAAACACAAGGCCAAATATATGGTTTGATGTGAACACCTTGAGTCAGTATCTAGTTAAACCTAGATGGGTTCACCTAATTGCTGCAAAGCATGTGATGAGGTACCTAAAAGGTACAATATATTTGGGACTTTACTATGTAAGAGATCATGACTACAAATCATATGGATATATTGATTCAAATTGGGCAAGAAGTGTTGCAAACAGGAAGAGCCCCTCAGGTGGATGTTACTTTTTGGGATCCGCCATGATTCTCATGGTTTAGTAAGAAACAGTCCTGTGTTTCTCTCAGTACAGCTGAAGCATAGTACATTGCAGNAGGAAGAGCACCTCAGGTGGATGTTACTTTTTGGGATCCGCCATGATTCTCATGGTTTAGTAAGAAACAGTCCTGTGTTTCTCTCAGTACAGCTGAAGCATAGTACATTGCAGATTGCACTTCTTGTTGTGAAGTGATATGGCTTTGGAGGTTGATGTCAGGATTATTCGACATGGAGTTGGACACCACAGTGATTCTTTGTGACAACCAGAGTTGTATAAAGATGACAGAGAACCCAATGTTCCATGACAAATCGAATCACATAGAAATTCGATATTTTTATATAAGGGATATGGTACAAAAGGAAGCTATAAAGCTCCAATATGTGAGTATCGATGAGAAAGTTGTTGATGTACTAACCAATCCTCTTTCTCGAGTAAAGTTTAAATATTTATGCAACAAGCTTGGTGTAGTTCGAAAATACTTTCCTCGCAAGGAGGAACAGTGATGGTACTACAAATGATGAAGATATGGACCTTCTTCGAGGAGGAACAAGTCGAAGATATGGACTCTCCTTGAAAAGGAAGATCAGGTCAAAGACATGAACCCTCCTCGAACAAAGGGGGAGAAGGTTGATAATATGGAACGTCCCAAGAAGGGGAGAATAATGATGAGACTAACATCGATGATGGGATGATAGTGATGATGACAAGGTCTGGAATTCACTTGTTGACAATAGTATCCTCTCTTGAGGACGGCAAGCATAACACTCTGCTCATGAGAGTGGTCCTTACTAAGGATGGCTCTCAAAATGTTACTCTCTCATGGAGAGTACCCACATTCATTTGTGTATATCGTAGAATAATACTTGCTCAGGAGTGGTCCTAACCTTAGTGATAAGGATTCTCTATGATAGGACTGAAATTTTGTATGCAGTCGAGATCTTCTTTGCATATAATAATCTTGTATGGAGAGTATGCCTACATTTATATGTAGATGCCATAGAATAACACTCTCTTAGGAGTGGTCCTAACCTTAGTGGTATGGATGCTATATGATGAGTACTCATGGATGTCGTAGTATAACACTCACTTGGGAGTGGTGCTAACCTCAGTGGTAAGGATGGTCTACGATGAGGGATGCCATTTTGTATGCGGTTGAGATCTTCTCTACAGACAATAATCTTGCTTGGAAGAGTATGCCTACATGTAAGTGTGGATACCGTAGTATAACACTCACTTAGGAGTGGTCCTAACCTTAGTGGTATGGATGGTCTATGATGAGTCCTCACGGACGATAGGGCCTGCATCTAGGTGTGGTCGAGATCTATATTCAGTTGTAGACAATTCAGCTAATTGTTATTATGGATCAGGTTAATGGAGGATTGCATTATCCTTGGACTTACGTCCTAAAGTGATAGGGATTGATCATCCCACAAAGAGATCATGTGTATTGCAGGTAATGTGGTGGAAAAGGATCAAGTAGATCGAAGTACGGTTGCAAAGGATCAAGAAGATCGAAGTAATGTTGTAAAGGATTGAAATGATCGAAGTGCTGCTGCTACGAAGGATCAAGATGATCAGAATACTACTACAAAGGATCAAAGTGTTGCTATGAAGGATCGAGAAGATCGAAAGTGCTGCAAAGGATCGAATATCGAAGTACTACTACAAAGGATCAGAAGAACAAAGCATTGCTACGAAGGATCGAAAGATCGAAGTGTTGCTACCAAAGGATCAAGTGATTGTGTGATGCAGAAGATGAAGACATTGAAGAGTAATTTTTCTAGTTATTGATTGTAAAAATTTCTTATATGACGTATAGATGTATTACCTCAATACTACTGAAGATATTGTCTCTTTGTTCTCCTATGGTCTATGATGATGGTGTTAGTAGAATAACCTTCTCATTAAGGAGAAGTGTTGAAATATTGTAACTTCAAAGGATATTCTAAATGTATTTTATTGATGTAACCCAAGGGAGATGTTATTATTCCTCCGTCGGGATGTTACTAATGTAATTGGTCATCATAGAGTCATGAGGTAAATCCTCCATTGTAAGTTGGGTCATTAGTACCTTAATGAATAATATAAAATATTGTTTTGAGTCTTCCTGGTTGAAGTCAGCCCAGACAATTTTGTGGGGCCGACTTGTTTAGGGTAAAATTTAGTTGTCTCAATGTGTATAAATAACAGAGCTGTGATTCTTATTTGAACATAGACTCATTCACTTGAGTAGCGCATAGGAGAGAGAGAGAGACATAAAATCAAGGAGCAGAACACATGTTTAGGGGGTTGTATCTTATACATCTTACACAGAGGAAATTTTGGTTGGGTTTTCTTCCCCTTGAGGGTTTCCCAGGATAAATACTGTGTCTATCTTGCGATTGTGTTTCTTTCAGTGGTTTTGCATATGCTACTACTATGAAATTGAATTGAACACTAATGATGTCTAGTCTAGCATATGAAATCTTAACAATATTTATCCCATACTTGATGGAGGTGGACAATAAATGCTTCACTATCCCAATTTACATAAACACTTTTTACATTTACCTCCAGTTTTTTGCCATTACATTCAATTTTGACCCTAATAATTCATTAATGACTATAATCTTGAGCACAATTCCTTCTTGGTAGTGTTCACACACAACCAAGACCCAACAATCACCATGGAATTGCAACTTTCTTATGTCACCAAGGTCAAAGTTGGAACACTATGCACCCCACTTTGCCATTTTGGTATTAAAGAAAAGTTGGCCTTTGAGAGACAATTGGAGAGAGGATGAGTACTTAGACAAGACAACAAAAGGTGTGTGTGATAAGAAATGATGAGAAGTGGTAAAGGCACAATGAAAATGCAAAACAAAATTAGTAGAGGATGTTGCAATAGGTAATGGAAAAAGTAGAGGTCTTAGATTCTTCATATGATGAGGAAGGGGATATGATTGGTGATAGGTGTGGAATTATATTTGCTACACATGTAGCATCGAAAGACATAAGTCATTTGAATCTCCACACATATAGAATATGAAAAGTAATGAACAAAGCGCTGCATTAGCACTAAGAGATACTTTAGATGAAAGAGAAACAATGACAATAACAATGGAACAAACTAAGAACTTGATGATGTAAAGAGGTATGATAGAAGTATTAAAGTTGCTATAAGTTCCAAAGGAAGAGTCACTGGTTAAGGGAACATGTTCAAGTCAAAGTGAAAATATGGATGTAAGTGTTGAAAATTTATTATTGATAGTGGTAATATGGAGAACATTGTCAGTATGAAAATAGTAGAAAACTCGAATTCAATCATAAAGAACATGATCAATATGGAAATAATAAAGAACATGAATTCAACATGACAAAAAAATCTAAACTAAGCTTACATGCTATTTTGATTTAATGCAGATATAAAATTATGGTGGCAAATTTGTATAAGCGATGTTTAATATATGAGAACACTGGGATGAGATTTTGTGTAATGTTAAACCCATGGATGGTTCTCGTTAATTGTTGTAATGAACATGGCATTATGTCACAAAACCTTAAGGCATGATGGTAGGGAGAATGCCTACACCATTATGAAGAATAGGAGAAAGTTTCAATGGTTATCCATGAAGGAAGAAGAAACAAGAGAAGTATTATTGTCACTAAGAACAATGAAGAAGACAAGACCATGTTGTTTTGTATTGCCAAAGAAAGGAGCAATGTACATTGAATTAAAGGCTTTCGACAAACTGAAGTTGATAGAAGATTATATTAACACAACATGCATAGGTTTGTTGAAATGACAACGAGGAAGATAATACATGAGGTAAGACTTAATTCTTGGCACGAGTTTGTCAAATTGAGCCATGCACAAGATGGGTATGATGTAAAACATAGAGTTTGAATTGATAAACCGACGAATTGCTTATTAGTTTCATTACAAAATGATTTTTCCATCTTGTGGGCATGATATATCTAAGGCCACTTTTCTCATAGTTAGAAACCATCTTATATAATGATAAATTTTTGTTGTTAGAATCATAATTGGTTTTCCTTATGACCTTGTTTTTCTTCACACGCCATGATTACAACTTACTTCACCTTTCATGTCATCATTAATGAGCTTGATCAAATCTCCTTAGGCATTTTGTTCATTGATTTCATTTTGCATGCTATTGACTATCAATTCCCCACCAATAAAGCTTTAAAACTCGACCCTCACGCATTGCACAAATTATTCAACATACAATGTTTTTCTTAAAACCTTAAAATAACAACGATTTTGCTCAAAACATCAAATGCGCTTCGTACCTGTCATCTCTTTTATAAGCATAATCCCTATCACTCATGTTCCCCTGGACACGTAGGGCAATCCGAGAATTGAACTCGGTACCTCTCGCACCCTAAGCGAGAAACTTACCTGTAGACCAAATTCCCTTATATATATCTGTGCCTTTCTCGTAAAATAATGTTCTTTCACCCTTCTCTCGTAAAATAAAATCCTATGTTCAAATTTGTATGTCTCAAAGAATAGGCATACTAGACTCACCAAAACAGCCTCTGCTTCCATTCTTGTAAGCTCTGCTACCAACCAGATAACATGAATCTCGATAGCCATATTTGTATAATTCATTCTGAACAATTTGGAATTCTAATTGTTCCTATTATTTAAACAATAAAATATAAATAACACTCGATTTCACACTTCCTAACCATTAATTATTAATAACTAAATGCGGTCATTCACAATATTTTTGTTTTTCAAACAATAATTTTGGTTATGATTTTTTACTTTCTTATTAAAATAATTATTAATACCTAAATGTCTTCAATATTTTTTTGTTTTTAAATAATTATTTAGGTTGTAATTAACATATATGAGATATATATTTATAATATATTTTTGTATATTTGATTAAAAGTATTATATATAAGTCTACTCTGTGTATATATTTTTTTATATTGAATCATATTTGTATCAGTACTTCAATTATACTACTATGTTTTATGTTTGCTTATAAATAAAATTTATGAAAATTAATTAAAAAATCAATGTCTCTTTACAAAATAAAGAATTGAAACTTCAACCTGAATCTATAAAGCAAGGGAGTGACCAAATTTTAAGTGTATTTTTTCTGTAAAAAATAAGATAAAAATATTTACACCATAAGAAATTGGATCCCTCATGTAAGTTTAAGATGGATCTATGGTGGTATCTATTCACAATGAAACAGAGGAAACTAGACCTGATGATAATACTCTCAAACTACCCTTAAAAGAATATTAAGGGTTTGGTTATGGTTGTTGTTAGGTAAATGGGTTATTTTTTAATTAAATATTCTATTTGAAATTAAGTGTTCCATAATAATTGATTTGAAGTTGATAATCAATATTATATAAACATTAAATTTACAAAAGAACATAAATACAACAACAAGATTTGTATACTTTCTTTAAAAAATTAGAAAAAAACAAATTTAGAAAATGTGTTAAGAATTTTCCAAGTAAAAATTTGTTTTTTGTTTTAAAAAAAATGATATCAAATAAATTCCATTACCACATTCTTCACTAAATCAAATCGAATCAAATCATATGTTCTTTAGTAGATTGCTTAGATATCAACCAAACAATCCAAAAAGTAAATAAATAAAAAGCTAAATAAATAAACAATCCAAAAAGCTAAATAAATAAATAATCATGAAAGTGCATATTATTGTGATTGGGTTTTCAAACATCTTCATATAATTTATACTTAATATATGTGTTGAAAGTGCATCTTATTGTGATTGTGTTTTCTAAGTAATATTTAATATATTAGTTAGATGTTTTCAAATAATAGTTTATAATCACATAACTACTAATTGAAAAATATGATTTTGTATATTCATTTAGCCTTAGATTAATATATATTATGAGTATTCCAAGTTTTTTCAAATTTTTAGAGTGAAGTAATTTATTTATATCTTTAAAAAAATTTAAATCTTAATTGTTTTGAGTTTTCATGTATATATATGTTACTGTATTTTTTCACATGTTTTTTTTAATAAATATTTTAATTTGTTTATACTTTGAGGTGTTTTTTTTGTTCCAAGCACATTTAATGACTATGTAAAGGATTGTTGGAAAATAGGTAATTTCAAATTATAAGATCTTATTTTTTTAGTGATTAATATTCTAATTCACTTTAAGTGACACGAAGCACTAAACATTTATAGTCTATATAACTTTGGAGACTTGCATGTAATGTCTATTATAATTTGTATGTCATGTTCTTTTAGTTTATTATTGAAAAAATTGGTTTCCTATATAATACTCCTTACAAAATCAACATCATCTAGCTTCAATCCATTCAATTAGTATAATAAAACTTAGTTATTATAACTAAACATAAATATAATAAGGCATAAATATGCAAACCAAATATAACTAGATAAAGGCATCTAATCAATGGATCATTATCTATGGAAAATTGAAATTCTAAAGTAGTTTAGGTAGTTTTGTGTGTAACTACTTTAAATTGAATATTGAATCCCTATTATGTACTTGTTTATTCTCTTCTAAGTGTCCAGTTCATATGCATTTTTATGTCACATTGATCTTTATGCAAAACTTTCTTACTCAATTTGGTAGTAAAAATATGTTTACAAAAACATGAAATTGTTGACCAAAATTATGATTTAGATTCATGAGTTGCTTCAAATGAGAAGTTAATGCAATGGCATATGTTGTTTTTCTTTAATTTTACCTCAGTAATTTTATCTTAGTAGTTGTTTTTTGCCCATAAAACTTTCTAGAATGTAATTCTTTATGTTATTACTCTAACTTTAATTCACCACTCATTCTTGACTTTTCTAATTGATATTCTAAATTATGTGTTAGTTTTATATTCCATTATCATGGCCAAGTCACTTGTTGTTTTTACATTTTGAATATTTGCAAATTTCATCACATTTTGTACTAGTGGGTATGAATGATTTTTCCATACACATTTTGAATAACACGTAAGTGATTTGAAACTAAACAAATATCCGATATTTCATCTTCTCCTTAGAGGTTTGTTATTGTTTTAGCTTGCAATGAGATAACTGATGGAACATAATGTCTTTGTTTTACTAGTAAAAGAACAGTCCTTAGATTTTTTAGCATTATCTAGAAAATCAAGAACACAACCTCCTCTACAATCATCTTTTGCAAGGTGGGTCTATTCTTATGAATATTTTTTTGGGTAACCATCCATGATTCTTGCCTAATATTGTTTTTATTGTTTTGGTTTTTAATCTTTTTCTTCCAATTATTGGCGTGTTTTTAGTTCCACGTAGCAGTTCCCAAGGAGTGAGATGATGATATATGTTTTTTTTTTTAATTTGCACTAAAGAGTTTTGTTCATTTTTGGGTTGACTTTACATAAATAGATAGACTTTAAATGTAAATAAACAAAGGTGTGTGAGTTTTGATGATTAATGTTTATTTCAAGTTTGATGCCATTAAATACACAATTTAGATGTTTTATTGATGTCATCTCATTCAAAATATAAATGTTCAAGTATAGGTTCTTAATTTAGCTACCAAACACCATAAGTTGCACAAAAATGAATTGTCAATAATAGAAAAAACTAATACACTTATGGTATTGAATCTCAAAAACTGAATAGTAACTTAGATAAAAGGAGACCACATTGCAAAAGAGACATATGAACCATTGAAGAGTTTATCTAATCAAAAGATCATGTCATCAAAATTGACCCTTCACCAAAATCATCTTTGACTAAAAATTCAAGGGAAGTATATTGGCATATGCCAACAAAATAAAAGGGTAATTTACCAACTTGAAAATGTTGGCTCTAAAAGCGAAGAGGAATATGGCATTGTAGTCTAATGAGATAACCTTTAAAGTTCTTTTGAAAATGTTGTCATCTACATCAACCATTAAAACTTACTTAATGGTGTTGTTAACAAATAATTACACTCAAGATGGATTTAATTATTAGTTACATATAATATTCAACTAAGTATAATAAAAAATTAACTAAATAATAAACATTTGAGATTTTTTTTAACTATTATTATTCTATATCTCGACTTCTTTAAATAAATCATGTATTTTTAATGCCATTCAATCTTTTATGACCGAGACTAAGTTACTGGCCAAAAACATATATTAATAATTATACTACAGCAAAACTACCTCTTTAAAAGAAATCATCTATTTTCAATGCCATTCAATCTTTTATGACAGGGACCAAGTTACTGGCCAAAAACATATATTATACTACAGCAAAACTAGTAGATCACCAAATTAACCTCAAGGACTATACTAATTGTCTCTTCAAAACTGAGTGGGAGCACATTGAACTGATTATTATTCTTGATGGTAAATATGACATGGGATAGCTGAGAATTGGCTAAGATAATCTAATAAGACGTCAAAATAATCTCTCCTCCGGGAGTGCGTGGGTTCAAATTTTATCCTCAACAAATGGAATGTTTAGATAGTGTACTTTATTTTTATTGATGGACGAGTAGTCTAAGGCATTCACACTCAAGTTCTACCAAAGCAGTTCCAATTTTTTACTTATTCCCCTGCAAACATTTCCTTTATTTAAATCAATCCAGAGGAAATAGTAGACTTTACATCGGAAAATTTAGAAGTCCAAAGGAACTACCACATATAAGGGCATTTGGTCTAGTAGTATGATTCTTGCTTAGGGTGCGAGAGGTCCCGAGTTCAATTCTCGAAATGCCCTAGTTTTGTATTTGCAACGTTATCAGCAGGGGAGATTCCCGTGCTATCATCTTTGCTTGGGAAATTGGAGACCTTCTATGTTTTGTTATCTTAAAAATGTAATACCTGTAGTTATACTTTTCTCTATGGGATTAAATGCAACTCTGGTCAATCTTCCATTTAAAGAAATTAGAAGAAATATATAATAACAAGGTGAATAGTTGTGCACTTGCAATTCCGGGGAAAAATTTGTGCACTTGCAATTAAAGGGACCACTCTTTCGAAGAAATATACAATAACAAAGTGAATAGTTATGCACTTGCAATTAAAGGGACCATACCTTGTGGTCATACTCCTTATATATATTTCCCACATCACCATACTATAGGCAAACCCATAAGGATAATCGTTAGAAATTGCGTAGGCCAACATGTGATAGAAGGGTAACAACAAAGATCACATGGAAGGGATATAACTAACGCCTACTATATAACAACGAATAGCTACATTATGCACTTGAGCTTAAAGGGTGCACAACAAGAGTTTTGCTTGGAACTTTGAATTAACATGCATTTTGTGTTGCACCTTGAAGTGAACTTTGAATTAACATGCATTTTGTGTTGCACCTTGAAGTGATAGGTATTACATGTGAAGCATGTAGAGCATAGGACTTGAGTATTTGCAACATTATCATCAGGTAAGATTCTCGTGCTTCCATTTGTTGCTTAGGCGTATGAAGCTTCCCAGCAATTGGGAGACCTTCTGTGTTTTGTTTTCCTAAAACAGTAATATATGTAGTTATACTTTGCTCTATTGGATTAAATGTAACTCTGGTCCATCTTCCATCTAAAGAAATTAGAAGAAATATACATAACCATTTACAATAACAAGGTGAATAGTTGTGGACTTGCAATTAAAGGGACCACAACTTGTGGTCATACTCCTTATATATATTTCCCACATCAGCGTACTATAGGCAAATCCATAAGGATAATCTTTAGAAATTGGGTAGGCTAACAAGAAATATCACATGGAAGGGATATAACCAATGCCTACAATACAACAATGAATGGTTACATTATGGACTTGAGCTTAAAGGGTGCACAACAAGAGTTTTACTTGGAACTTTGAATTAACATGTATTTTATGTTGTACCTTGAAGTGATAGGTAATATGTGTGAAGCATGTAGAGCATAGGACTTGAGTGATAGATATTTTGCTTAGAAAATAGATGATAGGTAGGAAGCACATTTGAGGTTTCGATCCATTGTATGGTGAATAATTTTTGCAATGTGTCTAAAGCTTTGTAATGTGGGAGTTGACACTTAAATACATGCAAAATGAAACCAACGAAGAAAATTCCAAAGGAGATTTGATCATCGTTAATGATAAAATGAAAGGTGAAGTAAGTTGTAATCATGGTGTTTGAAGAGAAGCAAGGTCAAGTAGAAAAACTAATAATTCTAACCATAGAAATATATCATTACAAAAGACGGTCACTAAATATGACAAAAGTGGCCTTATATATATTATCCTCACAAAATGGAACTTAAAAAAAACTATTAAGTAAATCACCAACTTACCAATTCAAACTATATGCTTTACATCATACTCATCTTGTGCATGGCTTCATTTAACGAACTTGTGCGAATAATTAGGTCTATCTTATGTCCTGTCTTCCTCATTGATGTCATTTCAACAAATGTATGATGTTGTGTCAATATAGTCTTCCATCAACTTCAATTTGTCGCTTATGTTGGTTCTTCTTCCTTCATTGGTAACCATTGAAACTTCATCCCAATCTTCATAATGGTTTAGGTGTCTTCCTATCATCATGTATTAATGTTTTGTGTCATTATGTTGTGTTATTTCCAACAATAAGTGACAACCATCCATGGGTATAACATTACACAAAATCTCATCCTAGTTTTCTTTTATATTAAACAACACTTTACACATTTTCCATCGTACTAATTTTATATTTGCATCAAAACAACATGTATACCTTTGGATTTTTTTATCATGTTGAATTAATGATCTCTACTATCTCCACATCAATCATGTTCTTTGTCATTGAATTCAAGCTCTTTACTATTTTTGCATTGTCCGTGTTCTCCATATTACCACTATCTAGAATATTTTTTCAACGCTTATTGTCTTAAATATGCTCCCTCAACTAGTGACTCTTCCTTCCAAACTTGTCGCAACTTTAATACTTCTATAATAACTCTATGCATCATCAAGTTTTCACTTTGTTACAATGTTATTTCCATTGTTGCTCTTTCATCTAAGTATCTCTTAGTGCCAATGGATCCCTTTTTTCACTTATCTTTACATTATATCTATGTGGAAATCCAAATGACTTATGTCCTTCCATGCTACATGCGTAGCATATATAATTTATCACCTATAACAATCATATCCTCTTCCTCATCATCTAAAGAATTTGAGACCTCTACCTTTTCCTTTACCTATTGCAACACCCTCTAGTGAATTTTTTGCATTTTCATTGTGTCTTTACTACTTCTCACCATTTAGTCTCTCACACAACTTTTTCTGCCCTGTCTAAATACTTACCATCTCTCCTTGTCTCTCAAAGGTCAATTCTTCTTTAATACCAAAATGGCAAAGTGGGGTGCATGGTGTTCCAACTCTAACTTATATGGCACAAGAAACTTGCAATTCTTTGGTGACATAGAGATAACACTAACACAATAAACAATTGGACTCCACCATCATTGAACTAGACCCACAATCTTGAGGAGAAATGGTCTAGTACTCATGTATGAATTGTCAAAATAGATACTATTATAGATTACAATTTTAATTTCTTAACTCTCATCTCTATTTCTAGGTGTAGCTAATGTGATTGGATAAACCCAATTATGAGCTTCATCCTCAACTATTGTGTGCTCTTTTTTTCCATGCCAAAACAACACATTGCATCAAATTGCATATATACATACATATCGTAGTGAGTTTGCAATGATCCATTAAAGCCTTCTCCATGCATTAATGACATTTCCATCCATCTTGAATTGTCCACATTCTTACTAGATTCTCATGGTTTTTCCTACATCAATAAACAATCAAACCGAAAACTTACTAGATTCTCATGGTTTTTCCTACATCAATAAACAATCAAACCGAAACTTAATGGAGCTACAAAGAGGTGACGATGTCAATAGATAATTATTGTAATTATTGTATGATGCCAATAGATAATTATTGTATTTGAATATGAACAATGAAGAGTATATATATAGTTAGTGTATACTTTAAAAGAGGTAGCCAAGTCAATGGAATATAGAACAATGCTATTAAAATTTTGGGTACACCCTTCTAATTTGTTTTCTCTGATGTATTGCTAGGCTTTACTAGTCCTCACCATGTCTTAATCCTCCAACTTGCAAAATCTATGAGTACAACCTTCTAATTGTATTGCTAGGCTTTACTAGTCCTCACCATGTCTTAATCCTCCAACTTGGCAGAATCTACAGTCTTACTTTCAATAATGAGGATTCCTTTCGCTTGGTTTCTATTACTTCTCTTAACTTTGGTTCAGTCCATGGTACATAAATAACCTTTTACCATTTCTTAATAGTTCTTATACTCATATATGTTTATGAGTTATGTGGGAATTTAATAATCTTAATTCCTAGTTATGCAATCAACTGAGCATGCAACTCTGACTTTGGATTTTATTTATCTCTCATTTACACAATCGCATCAATATTTGGATAATCGGTCAAGGTGCAAGCACATGCCTACAAATGGTACAAATGGTTCTTTTATCTTGAGCACGTTCAGAGTAATTTGAGTATAGATTTTTTTACAGTGATGAGCTAGAGTAATTTGAGTATAGATTTTTTTTACAGTGATGAGCTAGAGTAATTTGAGTATAGATTTTTTTTTTACAGTGATAAGGTATAGTGTCATTGTTTTTGGATTTTCATTTTGTTGTAGTTTAGTAACTGAAGTTTTCAGTGAACACTCCACTTATTTTTAAGGAATTATAATATAGTTTCTTCACTGATATTTCTAGTGAATACTTTACTTATTTTTAAGGAATTACAATGAAGAAACTGCTAATGGTAAGAAAAGAATCAAGCTAAGCATATATAGGAATGAGCAAATTAATTTTTAAGGTGTAAATTTTTTCCAAATGTATACAAAATTTAAGATAAAAAATTACATCTCAGAAAATTGGATTCAGAGTTAGATTCCTATAGATGTAGGTTTAAGATGAATCTATGTTAACAATATTCAACAAACAACTTCAATCTTTGAAATAAATCAAGATTATCTTTCTCCCTTAACTTTCTTTGTAACCACAGTTATTGTTAATTTTATAGTTAGAAGTGTTGATCAGAGAGAAGATCTTGATCTTGTTGATGAGGAAACTATCTAGGCGGTTGCTTCACTCGTAATGCGTGTGAGAATGAACGTTTTTGGAGGTGGAAGACCGTATTGCATTCATTGATTTGAATTTATGAATTCAATATATGTTGGTGTTTTAAAAAATAACAGTTTTGTATAAATAAAAAATCCATGTTGCATCTGAAAAAGCTGCAACCTATACAACCTCTTAACTTGGACAGTGTATTTTTTTTTTTTGGTTCCCCGTAGAATTCTTTGGTCCTCATTTTTTCAACAATGGGATACTTTTAGGGAGTTTCTGAATTTATTGATAGCCACAGTACAAACTGGGTAGCCCAAAGTATGAATTGGCATGCTTTCCATCTGGATAAATGGAAGGTATTTCCAGTGCAAAGAAGGATTGTTCATCTGGCTTTCCTTTATTTTAAGGAGATGAGACGCCTATTACAATTTTCAGTTTAGGTCTAAAGTATAGCTAAAAAAATCTGGTATAATTGCTTACAATCGGTAGAGGAACTTTAGAGAACAAAGGAAATGGCTCGAAAACATTGTTCAAAAAGTAGTTTTACCTGATATGTGGATGACGTTTTTCCTGCTTCTTTTCTTGACAAGAAATACTCTAGGTTAAGGGGCAATAAGTTGATATTTTAGATGCAAGTGAAATGGGGCATTATCACCTTATATATGGATTTTGTAGTGCAACAAAGCAGTAATTTGCTTATTGAAATAATTTCCACTATATATATTATAGTGTAATTAGTATTTTCATAAGATTTTGAAGCTATCCATCTCTAACTGGGATTTTTTTGGGTGGAATATTTCCCCCTTAATCGAGACACTCATTTCTAGGCAAATGACCTTTGCGTCCAACCTACATATGCCTCATATGGCCTATGACAGCCTCCCAACATTGAGGCGTTGTCAAAGGTTGCGTTGAAGGTCAAGGATAACACAACAAAGTTTTACGGTCTCTAAGAAGGCTAAGATAACCTATGTGCAACTAAAGAAAGTTGCTTTGGACTTGTCACAACAGTGAACAAGCTTTAAAAACCCAGAATTAGCAACTCTCTACAATTTTGCAACAATGTAGTTATGTCAGCCATTGATCTCAGAATTCCAATTGTACTCTCTAGAGTTGTTAGCATTCACAAATTGATCAAACCAATTTGCTATAGGTGGGGATGAGGGGCGTTTCAGTATAAGTGCTAATCAAAAGGGGAGCTTGCTATAGGTGGGGGAGAGGGGCGTTTCAGTATAAGCTCTAATCAAAAGGTGAGTAGTATAAGCGCTAACCAAAACGCCCCCGACCCAAATTGCAAGCCGGGCGATTTTGTTGTCTTTTATCCTACGCGGTTCGGTTGCTGGTAAAAAGTGATTTGGGGTAGGTTCTGTTGCTGGTAAAAAGTGATGATTTGGTTGTCTTTTATCATACGCGGTTCTCTGTGGCTGATTTGGGGTAGGTTCTGTTGCTGGTAAAAAGTGATGATTTGGTTGTCTTTTATCATACGCGGTTCTCTGTGGCTGGTAAACAGTGGTAAACATTGTATGTCAGCTGTAGGCACTCAAGAGAATTTAAGCGCGCCAGGTAGGGGTCGAACCTACGACTTTCTGCTTAGGAAACAGACGCTCTATCCACTGAGCTACAGGCGCCGAGATGTTACAATTAGCTCTTTTATTAGGTACTATGCCACTATAAACAACAAATTGTGAAAAAGTATTTAAAGACATTATCTACATGTAATTTGTGATTTATAACATTCAGGGTGGACGTGCCGGAGTGGTTATCGGGCATGACTAGAAATCATGTGGGCTTTGCCCGCGCAGGTTCGAATCCTGCCGTCCACGCTTTTTGTTCAACTAAAACGCCGCCGCTTTTCCAGCCAATAATTTTGATAAAATCAGGTGAAAATTGCTTTTGGAAATTATTTCAGCAATCGTGATTGCTTTACGATTCCAGCAATAATTTATTTGCCTGGTTCCGAAGAGTAATTCAAGGCTTTCAGGTTGAAAAGGGGCATTCCGAAAATCGTAATCTGGCACCTCTCGCACACAAATGAAGAATCATACGAACTGCCTTCGCTTATCTTTCCGTTCCTATCTTTTTCAACCTACAGTTGGAAATCGTAATTAATAGACAAAGAATCCATTTGCGGAGAAGCAAAATGAAAATTAACCAAAACGCTCCGGCTAGGGAGCCTTGTTGAGAGTGGATTTGAACCCACGCCCTTTGACGTACTTTGCTGCATATTGAACGAGTCTTATTCACTACCTTTAAAATCAAATGAAATTAAGCCTGGTGGATGGAGAAGAAGACCTCTAATTTCAAAAGTCAATTGTTTAATTAATGAATTACTACACCATCACCACCAAAACAAGCTTATTGTGCCCACTGATCAAATTTGAACACGTTCCAGCCAGGTTTCAAAAACAAAAAAACGTGTTGACTGATAAGTAAAAATGATATATTAGCTAACATTATAATAAACAACTTAACATGTTTATATAATGTTTATCACAATGTTTATTGGGTAGCTTGGGTGGTTGGGAGATTTGGTTGTTGCGCTCCACCCAGGTTTAGATCTTGTCGGGGACATTTGCTCCTTGGAAGCCTTTATATGTAATGAAATATTATCCATGGTGTAAAATTGGGCTTTCATGATAAACCACTTTAAAAAAAATTTGCTTACACAAATTTAATCAACAATACATTATAATAAACGACCTAAAATGTTTATATAGTGTTTCTAAAACGGATGATTTGTAAATGTTAATAGATTGTCTTTATTATCATTTTCTATCGTTTAGTTGGAATTTCATTTTTTTTAATGTTCATGTTCATGATACTTTGATTATAATTGTTCTTTAAAAGAAAAATTGATGAAAATTTTTCATATGCTTTTATGTGTTTCAATATTGTACTTAGTGTGAACAAAGTTTGGTCTCAACATCAAAAATCTCTTAGAACTTTGATCTTGTCCAATCCTTCATTCATAACTCATTTATACAATAAAATTTGATCACCATATTTTATAGAAAATATGGCCTATTTTTATCATTGCAGTTAATAGTCTCCAGATAACCATTGTACCATTGTGTGTTGCATCAAAAATCTCTTAGAACTTTGATCTTGTCCAATCCTTCATTCATAACTCATTTATACAATAAAATTTGATCACCATATTTTATAGAAAATATGGCCTATTTTTATCATTGCAGTTAATAGTCTCCAGATAACCATTGTACCATTGTGTGTTGCTACCAACTTATTGAAACTTTGTTGATTCTATTAGAGTCATATATTTTTAAATTTATCTTCAAGCTTTGTGAACTATGTGCATTGATTCTCACTTTCAACAAATTCTATTTAAAGCTCAACCTCTCCACCATTTTTTCCAAGAATTTTTTCTACTAATGCTTCTTGTAACAAACAATTGCTCGGTTATTTTTTGGTGCCTTTCATCATGCATTGCACACTTTCATTTGATGATTTAACTATGCATGTTTCATCATTTAACTACTCAAGTTTCTTATGGTGGCTACCGATTCTTGTATATTTCTCTATGGTTTGCCATAGTAGACCAGATTATCTTTCTTGCACTGTGCATATTCAGTGGTTGCACTTGTTCCATGTAGTCCAGATTAATAATATTGGAATATATATTCCAAACTATGTTCATAATTGGTCAATAGAAGGGATACTTCAACCATTGTTCCAGTTACCCAATCTGTGTTCATAATTGAGAGATAAGGGATACTTTCACCATTGTTCCATTTACTCGAGTGCGAGCTTGTGTGATTTTATTTATGTCTTAAGCTCATGTTAACAAGTTTATTGAACATGTAAGCAAGTTCTTAGGATACTTCTTGACATATTTGCATTTATATTTCACCTCACATCATGGTTTCTTCCATCTCGTTTTGAGGGGCGGGGGGGATGGGATGCACGGTCTATTAAGTAATTTTTTTTTTAAATTTTGACTTTATGATGACATGATTTTTTACAAATTGTTAGAATTACAATTTTTAATTATTAAATTACGATAGCATTTTATATTTCTAATAATTTATAAAATTACAAAGTTGTATTGTTAAAATTACAATTTTAACTTGACTAATTCGATAAGAAACCTACAAAAAAATAAAAAAAAATTATATGCTAACTATTGGCATTAAAAAGATATTGACATTAAAAATAAAAGAAAGTTACAAAGTCAATGTGGTTGGTTGGTCACTAACCTCACTAGTCACAAAGCAAAAACTTGTCATCATGAGTTATCCAAACTTTAAATCCAAAAAAAGACGATATAGCATAGTTTGAAAGCCTTAATACTATTTAATGTATTGTAGCATAGTTTGAAATAAGATCTAGAGTAATAACTATGATGGTTGTGATAGAAAAAGAGAAACATAGTGTTGTTAAGCCTTAGAGAAGCAATCTTCATTATCAGAGATAGAGATGAGAAGTACCTCTTCACTTGGATGAGGTGGGAGGGTGAATTTCATTTTATGTCGATTTCTCATTGAATTCTAACCCTAAGGTTTCTCCAATGATCAAGTTGTTTTTTATGTTCATCTCCTTCACATGGCCTTGGAGCTCATTTAGCTAAAGAATAATTTCATTATTTTCCTCTATGGCATCCAGAATCTATTTTCTAAGCAAATATTTGGTATGCAACTAATAGTATAAAAATACTTTGTGTCCCTAGTTCTTGAATTGTTTGTGTTTGGAACCGAGGCCTGCATGTGTTGTTGAACATTCATCCTATCCATTACCCATTGTTTATGCTTCACCCATGACTCTATTTCCTTGATTTCCTTTTGAACCATCTGAAGAGTTTGCTCACGATAGCAGGTTGCAAATGCTTTGACCTCCTTCATTATTTTTGGATGATGACTGAAGAACCTACCTTGTCATCACTCATAACCTACAACATCTTGATGTTTGCTAACCATGATTCCTTGAACCAATTGTGGCATGTTAATTCCTTCTTTGCAAGAAATGTTGCAGGCTGCTTTGATTTTTCCCCTCAAAGGATTGTTGTTTTTTACTAGTTCCGAAACTTTTGGAGCAACAAAAGAACCAGACTATATCTACTATTTCTAAATGTGAACGAACCAACACTATTTCAAATCTTGCAATGGCCAAGCTGTTGGAGTATGTAACTCGTACTTATTGTACTATTGAGCCCATGACCTGTTTAGCAAGTAACATGAAAAAATGACTTGAGATAATAGGTTAGTTTCTAGAAGGTTAAGTAGTTGATAAAGATAAGTTTGCAATAAATATGGTGTTGACTAGAGTAAAGAGAATAGTCTATAAGAGAGGCACTGAAAGCCATTGATTGTGTGTTAAGATCTACACATGAGATTGACTATAAGCATTGTATAAATATGTATGGTTGGTTAGCAATGAATTAATCAAGTAAGAGTCCTTTCTCTTTCATTGTGTCTATCATGTTTTCTATTATGGTACCAGAGTTTGGTGTCTAGGCATAACTCCCTCACGAAGCGCCCAGGAATATGAGAGAGAGTTAGCGATTGCTTATCTTGGTAGGTGTAGAGGATATAATATCATAGTTTTAGAGTATGTTTTACATGGTGTAATAAAGAATAGTTTTTACTAAAGTGGATGAGTCATTTGGGAGATTTAAAAAAGGTGTAGCGCATATATACCACTAAATAACCATCTACATGGATTTCATATTTTTATTTACTTAGAAAATGTATAGGCACATCTAGGAAGTAATATGTAAAACGTCATATCCCCTTCCAATTGTACTTTGGGTATAATGGATACTGACGATTTAGTAGGGTCGTTCTTCTTAATTACCAAGGTCACAGTTTCTTCCGGCCACAACCAATGGTGCATGCTGACCATATAGTGTACTATAGTGTATGATTTATTTTTCTCAAACATGCATATGAGTTGGAAGAGCACAATATTAATATTATATTTATTTAAGGCGTCTGCATTATGATTAACTGCTTGTGGATTGAAATAAATAGTATATGATAATATATTAGGGACTGAATAGACATGTCCTTTTAAAAATGAGAAACATACATTAATTAAATAAAATCTACTGAATAATAATATTAAGATGATATAGAAAATGAATTCTCATGCTTCTCGACTTGAGAAATACTATATGCAACTTGGGCTCAAAGAACGACTGAACTTATCAATACAAACAATAAAAGTTGTTTTAACTTTTAAACACACCACTTTTGTGCATGTTGCTTCGTGTCTTTCAGAGTGGATTTTAGTAGGAAATCTCGTTGCCACCTGCATATCATGCAATCTGGTCGTATACCTAGGTAAACATAAAAAATATTGTATTTTAATTAATTTATGGCACTAAAAAATCAATTATATAGAATTATTACATCTATATCCAGCTTACCAACAAAAATACTACTTTTTTTATTCTAACAAAATGCATAATTATTACATCTACAACTAACGTAGCAGTAAAAATATTTATTTTTATTTTTATTTTATTTTAACAAAGTTATATTTGAGACTCTAATTTATCCCAAAAATTTTCAAAATTCATTAGAATTGATGTCATCTAAATACTGAAAATATCTTAGTACTACCAAGGTTCTACCACTTCGCACAACTCTACAGTCCTCATTTTAGTACTATTAGCATTCAACCAATTCCCACAACTCTACACTCCTCATTTCAAAAATTCTAATATTTCCTAGAACTAAACCCAAATGTTTCACCTTGAATCATCCAATGACTTAGATTTATTCCAATCTGAGTTTCAATGCTTTAAATAGTCTGTCTCTATACTAGCACATCCACAAAATTATAACACTGCATACAATTCACTCATATAACCAAGAGTTACAGAGTTATACAACTTTAGGTTGGGCATATTCCTCCTTCAAAGGACTTGGCCCAACACAAATAAAAGAAATCAAATTCCAGATTCAAGTTTCAACCCAACAAACATAATTACCCAAAAATAAATGCTCTGCCCCAAAGAAGCGTTTCCTTTCACATGACAATTGGTTAAAATGGAATTTGAATTAGATTGATTACTACTTTGCTAACGATCCTAGTTGGGCATTATTCTCTTCCCAATAATTTGATCCACGATTAGAAACCCTTAATTCTTCAGACCTTTAGTTCTCCAACGCAATGGAAAACATTATAAGCAAAACATAATTCATACAAAACATACATAACAAAGTTTCATACGCCAAGGAGATGTACATTGATAGATTATTTAATAACACATTTGAGCTATAGTTCCACAAGATTCCTACAAGAAGGATTTATATCCATATAGTACAAGTTTAGAGCGGTTTATGGACAACATTGTTAACGTTACAATTGCTAAATGTACATGTTGTTCGAATTCATTAGTCTAGTCTTAAATACGAAAACATGGTATGGCAGATAAGAATTTTGCACAGAGATTGTTCGTTACCTCTCGTGGTTTTTATCTCTAGTTTTTTTTAAATGTAATCATCCTATTTGAAAGATTTTTTTGTTTCCTCTTTGTTGATATTTCAAAGGAGAAAACCTATAAATTCTTCGATAGATCTCATGGATAAATAATAGATAAACAAATTATAATGGAAATGTTAAATGTATATATGCGAGGAGTATGGTGTTTGGACAAAAGTAAAGGTTCAATAGGCAAAGAAATATAGAAATAGTGCTACTACCACTGCTACTACTACTAAGATTCATCAAAAAGTGTTTTGGAAGCCAATGGATAATGTCTGTATGCACACCCCAATCGTCGCTCTATATATATCCCTTCCATCTGATATAATACATATAGAGATAGTATGGTGGCTTATTCTGTATTCATTATTGTTTAATGATTATGACTAACTTTAGTAATCATCCTACTTGAAAGATTGTTTGTTTGCTCTTTTTTGTAGGCGATTTTCTAGGGTTTTCAAGAAAGAAAACTTCATCCAGTGAAGGGGAATTGGTAATGTTTTTCATATCTAAGTTTTCATATTTTTTTACTTGCAAGACTAAATTATTACATGAAGCATGGGGTTATTAATATTGGAACCAATGACAATCCCAATAGACTCAACCTCAAATTTTGATGCACTCCTACAAAGAGGCAACAACACAATTCAGGAGTAGTACTTGGAGGGATGCAGACGGGAAAATCACCTTAATTTGTGCCATTGAATTGGTGTAGTTCAGAAGCAATCATATTGGTGTTTCAAAATATGGAACTAAAGGGAAATATGGGTAAATTTGAGAACCTTATTATTGTAAATTTCAGCTCCAACTCCAGGAACATCTTAAGGAGAACCTCGTTCACGAGGCATGTGAAATCCATGTGCTTGCAGAGCAGTGCCAAGCGAATACCTAACGAGGGAAATGTCTTGCAGACATCTTCAACCTTCGACAACAATAACAATAAAAACTCCTCCCTCTCTCAGAAGGAGGCCTGCTTACACAACCATATGTGTGCGCTGAAGGGGATGAATGTGAAGTACCAAACGCTGAAATTGACCTCCATGACGATGGTCCAGCCTCTGAATAAGTCATAGACAAGAACAAGGCACCTGAGAGGAGGCACTGGGAAGAACCTTGGATTTGTAGTATTCGCATCCCGCGATCTCCCTCATGAGAATATTCATGGGATCAAGTGTTTTGTGGAGGAGATCGAATAGCTTGGTCATCATGTTGTGGTAGATATTGTTGAGATCTTGTTGGTGTTCTGACGACCCGACAACATAGGATCTTCGAGTTTAATATGATGGGAAATAATTTAATTTTGCAGTTGAACATACGATTAAGATGTTGATGTCCATTAAGGGCTCATTAAAGGCGAGTTGAACCATGCCATTCTTTTGATCCAAATGAACCATGTTGTAGTTGACACAACAAAATTTGAACCCAAAATTCGGCGAGAAAATCTGAGGAAATTGATTGTGTCATCGGATTTCACATTTAAAATTATGAATTTTGATCTATTTTTTGTTAATTGATGCATTCCATTGTCGGATATTCGATGGTCATCGAAATTGCGATGGTCATCGAAACTGCGATGATCATCAAAACTACGATGATCACTGTCTATTATCCGATGGGAGGTCGTCGTATATCCGACAATGTAGTGTTAACGATAACTATGGTAATAACATCAGATATACGCCGAATTATAAATTTTAAAAACTATAAATTCCATCACATTCTGACATGTTTTCTATACAAGCGACGGGATGTGGAAATTATATTATTTGCATGGACTATTTTCCGTAAAAGAATACACAACTATTTCAATTGTTTTTGTAATTAAAAGTAGTGAAGTGTGGATCTTGATTTTTTAAGATCGATAATCTTCATTCAAACTCTTTATAAGAAAATGTCAAATAACAATATTCCTGATCTAGACAAACAAAATAAAAAATTGCTTGCTAGATTGTGGGATGGACTGAAATGGCAAGGTGATGGGAAATGTTATTGTCCCCGTACTTAGCGCAAAGGCTTTTAAAGGAGAAGAATAAAGATCACAACAACCAGAAAACATTGTAGGGAACATGGAAACGCTGAGGGGGGACATGAATATCGTTCATTTGTAAGTTTTGCATTATATATGTTTTTATATTGATTTATTTTGTAAATGTATGTATTATTTTAATATTTATTATATTAACTAATATCTATTGATGGTTTCATGTAATTATAAAGGAAAGAAATCCTACGGCATATCGTCCGGAGGACGTGCTTTCAGAACAAGTACTAGAGGAACATGGAGCTATGAATAATGGAGAACACATTAATGATCATATTGGAGAAGATGATCATATGTTGGAAAGGGATTGGGGTAAGTTGCACGCATCACAGATGTTGCGCAAGCTCATAAGACACCCTGCAAGACGAATATGGCGCGATAGGAAGAAGAGAGACTACTTTTGATTATTTTATGTCAATTTTTGTACTTGTTGACCATTTTTTTGTGGATATTGGTCATTAGTTAGTTAAATCAATTAGGAGTTAGTTAGAAGTGGACATTGAATGGAAAGGCACAAGCCTATATATAGAAATAAGAATTGTGAATGAAGACATTGATAGATGAATTTTGTAGAGATCAAGTTGATCATTGACATCTGAGGTATCGGTCTGAAGATGAATTGTTATCTGTTTTGATCTATGATTGATTACGTAGAAGTAATATGATAAGACAGATGTTGACTTGAATCGTTGTTATCTCTGTTATCTTTTTCTGTCTTTCTGTCCCTCTAAATTTGATGATGAATGTTAAGTGAATCTGAAATATGGATCTATGATGCGATGTTTACTGTTTCTAAATGCTGCTATATTTTTAGATTTGTTTCTGGTCTGATAGATCTGTTACAGTTAAGAATGAATGATGTACAATGGTGAATGGTTCTAGAAGTTGATATGTTCAGTCATTAAGCTTATGAAGCGTCGATTCCCTAATCCTCTTCTATATTGCGAAAACTTGGTTTCGTCAGCCCTCCCTTGAACATCTTGGGCGAGACTTCATCCGCTCTGCGGGTGTTGCTGGACAGGGTAAAACATTTCTTGGACTATGCTCAAGGAGATCGCGGTGAGTCGAGTGTCGACAGAGTGGGACCCCTATCAACTGGCTCACTATTGGTTGAGGTTTGAGCCAACAAATGGTTTTGTTGCCGAGACCTTATTGCGACTGAGAGTAGGGTATGTGCCATCCGACGCGATTAGAAACTCAAGAGTGGATGTAGCATCTGAGGTGATCATAGATTCAAGATTGGTTTGATCAGAAGCTGTGAGAGTTTGCTGCAGCAGAAAATTAGAATCGTGGATTGACGACCGACAAGTGGTTGGAAAATTACATACACGATGGTCCTCACAGGTATTTTTCTGTGAGTTTCCCATCATATTGTATGAGTGGTTGGCACATTTCACATACAAGAAGACAAATTTCAAAGAAGAAGAACCAATATCCTGGACCCATGAATTGATCCAAGATTTGCAAGAAACTGACAATAGAGTATCATGAATTGTTGAGGTCTGGCTGGATAGTATCCTAGAAGGATATATTACTGAGTCCATAGTTGACACTACTAAGTCATACAATGAAGCATTAAGATAATTATTCAACAGAGCCAAAGGTAGGTTCATGTTATCACTCCAAGTGTCAATTAAAATGCTTGTCTATGAAAAGGGTATACTGAAGATGCACCTAGAGTAGTAGAGCTCTGGTGTGCGGAGGCAGTGGATACTGCGACTAAAGGGGGGAGATGGATGAGAATATAAGGGGTAGATGGGTGCAAGTTTCGACGAGACTATGAGTGAAGATGAAGAAGAAATTGGTTGTATAAGGGGAGGAGCAAGGTTTTGACAAGAGAAGAGGCAGAGGACAGGGGAAGGTCCTATTGCGATCAAAACGCAAAACCACGAAGGACAACCACATGGGAAGAAGCAACCCCATAGTGACGAAGAAGACAACTAGACGTAGACTACGCGCAAGACAACAATAACATCAAACCCTAGCAGCACCGTTCCCACGTATCTGTGCACTACTTCAAACGCAGGGAGAAACACAAATTCCACGTCAACTTTCCCGACGTGTCAACAACAATATAGTAGTAGGTCAACATCTGCAAGAAGAATGACCAGGATGGAAGGTGGTGACACAAAGTTATCTTTGTTCCATGGGAACAAGACTGACGATCCCGAGCAGTATTGGTTTCTCTGAGAGGCATTATGGACTATTAGACAAACCATTGATGATTATGTCAAGAAGGGCCAACTAATGACTACTCTGCAGGGTCGTGTGCTAGATTGGTAAATGAAATTTATATAGGTTCCTACAGGGACCCCTGCAAAAACATTGAATGAAGTTAAGAAGGGACTGATTGAAGAATTTTGGAAGCCTAATTCGGAGGCGCAATACATTACCGAGTTGAAAGAGATCAAGCAGTTTCTGAATGAGATTGTTTGGGATTTCGATCAAAGATTTAAGACGTTGATGGCACAGGTCATCTTTGATATTGTTATAGCTGATTTTACCACTCCAGGTGAATCACACTTTGTATGTCTTTCCCTTATCCCTCTGCAGACTCCTTAGACACCGTGGACCATTTTTTGTCCTTTGATGTTTCCTTGACCATCCCTAAAAACATGTGAAAAATGATACACGTGGCTTTTAAACCCTTAATCGTGTATATACAGGGGTTTGGCCCCTAAAACTGTGTACATCAGGATGTGTACAAAATCCAAATCATTTTGGAGTTTTCCTTGACATGGATCTGACTCACTTGACTCCTAGCCTTCCCTACGCCTTGAGATCACTCGGATTCGACCTTTCATTACCCCTTTGAAAAGCTATATAAGGAACTCTATGGTACATTGAAGGCATATCATTAGAGGAAATTTGGGGTCTAAAATGGGCCTTATAAAAAACTGTGCCATGGATGAGCTGGATTGAGTTGAATTTTAAAACCAATAGAATTTCAATATCTTTGGTCAACCATTATGGTTGAGCTGGACACATAATGCTTATGTGTCATTTTTATTTGATAATAGCTTACTCCATATCAACCTCACCTTGGTTAAGTTCTTGAAAAGATCACCTCGAAATAAGATAAATAAACTTTAACTAATAAATATAGAATATTGTATTTGATCACTACTTCCAACTCCTCTAAAACATAACCTTCGCATTAATTAAACTTGTAGTGGAAGCATTTTGAAATACTAAAAACATTTATTAATCAATTTTTTAAAAAGAAAACTAAATAATATTTAATTTTAAATAGACTTATCTTGAAATACTAAATAAAATATATTTAGTATTTTTAATATTATTAAATAATATTTAATTTTAAATAGACTTATCTTGAAATACTAAATAAAATATATTTAGTATTTTTAATATTATTAAATAGTATTTAAAAAATAAAGATATTTAATTATTACATCCAAAAATAAATAAAACATTTAAATACTAACAAAATAAAAAATAAAAACTATTTTTAATGTTACTAAAATTATAATAAAATTTCATTTTATTTTTTTTCTCTCTTACCTACCTATCCATTAAACCACAATTTTTTTTTTTATATTAATATAAAAAATAATATGAATATACATAGTTTATTGCTTTTTATTTTATGTGAAGTAATATTTTTTAGATGAATTAATATAAAATTATTTAAAAAAATAATAGTGATTTTTTTATTTTTTTAATACTATTATAATTATATTTTTTCATTATAAATGAATATATTTGAGTTTTACATTTATGAAATATATAAAAAGTAGTGGTCTATTCATTTAAAAAAATAATAATATAAAATTCAAAAGTTTCCTATCATTTATTATATGTGCACAAGAATCTAAATATTTCATTAATATTTTTGACCAATATCTCTTAACTCTACATTAACTCAATATAGTTGTAAACTACCATTAATGAGACGATTTAGGTTGATTTTCATTAGATTTAATCTGACATGGAATATTTGTAGTGTGATGTGGGTTTTTTTTTTTCTTCCTTAGGAGGCCCATTTTAGACCCCAAATTTCCTCTAATGGAGAGAATTGAGAGCAAAGAAACTATAGTCCATTGTTGTTGGAACTTATGCTTGAGTCTGCATCCCTTTGTCCCTTGGAGCACTTTTGTGTTCTTCCCAAGCTTGCCTTTTGCTTGTGAGCTTGCTATCGAGAGATGGAGGATTGAGGTGGTGGAGGCCCAAGTGGGGGATTCAGTTTCTCTGATTCGTAGACGTGCCGACAGAGGTTGTATCTATTGTAATCTCTGATTTATATTAATAGAAATATCTTTTCATGTCCAATAATGTGTGTTTGAATGAATATTTTATCCATGGGATGATTTCAAATGCTTATACATTGTTGATTATATGCTAGAATAGATCTAACACCATGATATATAGTATGCTTGTATTGTTTACTTGTTGTCGAGGAAGTAATTTATCAATTCAAGCTGAAGTTGGAAAGCTCAACGGGGATCTCCTTCAACCGTCCGGAATAAGGTACGAGGTCTGATCCTTTAGTGTTAGACATTTACTTTCTATTGCATATTGGAAAGGATTGATTTCTAGAGTCAAGCTGTCTGTTGTGGTACCCCAAGCCATAGGAATTTCTCTTCATAATAGAATTGGAGACTCCACTGGGGAGTTCCTAGTAGTTGTCCTTTCGGGGTTTTTCTATCTGCATTCAATGAATTTGAATTGCTCTTTCTCTGTTGTTTCTATGTCGGGTCTGGGGGCATGTTTGCTTGGTAGTGTCTGATTGGTGTGAAGTTTGTCTCAGCTTGTCTGTTTGCCTTGATTTTTATGCAACTTTCTTCATGTACGCGAGTTTTTAACTCACAGTTGCGTATACACACGGGTTTCTCTGCGATTTCTGCGTATACACGCGGGTTTACTGGGAACAGTTGCGTATGCCCTTAGTTTTTCCTTTTAGTGGAATTCAAATGGTTGATGGGTGAAGTTTGATGATTGTTGAGTCTCCTTTGACACTGCCTGAGTCTGTTTATACCTCTGTTTCTGACCAGAGACGGTTTTTTTTTAGGGTAATTTTTTTTTTTTAAGAAGGTTCTTGTCATGGCATTTTCGATTTTTTGTTTGGGATTAGTGCATTAGATTTATTAGACCTTAGTGCTTTGCTGGAGTGCTATTTGAGTGTGCTTGCAGAGTCTGGGGGTTGTAGAATCATTCTTTTTCTTTTTGTATCTCATTTTATTTCAAAAAATCCAAAAATATTTGCTTATCATCATGCATTGTATTTTGCATTTTGCATAGTACTTGCACTAGATTTGCTTTGGAGTATTAGTCAGGATTTCATATAGGAAAGCTTGCATTCATCATTTGAAGAAAAATTGTGCATTTCACGTAGTAGCATACCCTGTTTTCATGGACACAATGCATTTGAATTGATTGTTAGGTGTGCAAGTTTAATTCATGTTGTGTCATAACACCATTAGTCGCACGGCCATATCCCTCTTTTGAGTAATAAAGCCAATTAAAATCAATGCTTAATTAAAATGAACTACACTCTTTTCTTTTATAGGGTGCACCAACGAGATTAGGTTTTAGGGTCTTGGAATAGTTCATTGTGAGTAAATTCTCCAAGACCACTAAACAACAACATGTATGTGTCTGTCCAGGTGAGTGTGTGAAATCCTTGGTATAACCAGTATTTCTCAGCATCCTCCTCTCAAAAGGGAGTTAAGCATGAGGCAGTGTGAGTGGTTATTGATTGGGATGACCCCTAGTCATAACTGAGTAGCACCAAAGATATTTCTAGGATTGTATTCGTATCTGGGGGCTCTTTCGAGAGTTTCGGGCTTTGCTACCCTGCCCATATGGTCAATCCCGCCTGCGACTATCTGCCTGAGCATTGATTATATTGAGGTGACCTTAGTGGCCTTACCTAGGATATTGAGGGGGTACTCTGCAGGGGTTATTCTGCGGGTGTCCCGACCAGGTTGGGGTCGGACATCACGATCGCTTTACACGTTGAAGCTGAGGGCCACAATAATTGGTTACATACCTCCGCTTGTTGTGTATGGGAGTCTCAAGCCTCTCCTAGGCGAGACATACCTGCTTCATTCAGGAGCTCACTTATCCTACCCTTGATTGCTTGCATTTGGATTTAGATTTTATTGGTGATTGCTTTGTGTACGATAGCTTGCCTAGGGTTTGCATAAATAGAGAGTCTTTTCTATTTTTTGAGTCATTCTGGATTCGGGTGCGGCTCCTCGCTGTTCTCGTCGTTTAGCAGGACTTCCACCTTCTACATCTCCTCCTCCTTTGGGAGAGAGACATAGACAGTCTAGGTGGACTACTTCGCACATTGATTCACACACCATGGGAGACCATATAGAAGGTATTCCTACACCACCTTCTCCCATTCAAGTGGAAGATGGGGAGTTTACTCCTACCTACGATCCTTCACCCAACTTGGCTGAGTTAGGGCCTATGATTTATGAGATAGGAACCTTTCATGATATACCTACTCACTCTAGGGTTGATTCCCCATTGACGCATTATCAGTATGGAATGCCGGAGGATGCCGAGACTCATTTTGAACCCGCGAGCACTAGTTATGGTAGTTATGGTTTCTCTGGTTTTCCCACACATGATTTGGCATTTCATGTCGAATCTGAGTTCGAGCCTAACACTATGCCTAGGGGCACTCTCATTCCTTATGATGCGGAGAGGTTTGGGAGCACTAGTCACATTGCACCTTCCATCCCGGTGGTGGAAGTTACATCACATATTGCTCCTAGGTCTAGGGTTAGTGATTCTATTAGGATACCAGATCCGAGACGAGTGACTATAGGGAATAGTACGTACATAATTACACAGATCCCTCCGTCCTCTATCCGTAGTTCTTCAAATGTTCACCCTCCACCTCATTCACGTGGTCCTTCGGGCTGAAACGTTGCTACGAGTTATGTCCGTACTGCGGTTACTAGACCGGTTGTGTCTTAGCTTCATGTACCGCCCGTTGTTTCGGGAGGTCATGATCATACTTATAGAGGTCACATTCCTACTTCCAGAATGTATATTCCTACTTTCGGAACGTATGTTCCTACTTACAGAGTGTCTCATGCGACATCTCATGCGATGACTTATGGACCCTATTATGGGACATAGTATGGACAGGGTTTTTCACCTTATGGGGGCGGGTATCAACAACCTAATTACTCTCCAAATTACGGCTTTGTAGCTCCTAATAGTCAAGGTCCACCACACTATGGTGCTTCCATGCCATCTTATACGGGTCAAACGGGAGGAGGGCACTATGGTCAAGGCCATGGTGGTAATCAGACCTATATGAATCAGAACTATTAGGGAGTGGTCCATCGACCTCATCATCCTAGGCTCCCTTTCCTCGTGACACTGAATCTTCCTAACTTGTCGAGATTGATGAACGATCCTATATCTCATGACTCGGCTTGGCCGGATTTCCCTACTAAGCTTCCCTCAGACATACCTAAGTTCGAGGGCAAACTGAGAGAGGATCCGAGCGAACATGTTACTACCTTTCACCTATGGTGCTCTTTGAATTCCTTACACCAGGACTCCATCCGTTTAAGGCTATTTCAATGCACCTTTACAGGGCCTGCCGCGAAATGGTATATAGAGCAACCTAGGGGGGCAGTCGCTTTGTTCGATGACCTAGCGATGACTCTTCTTAACCACTTCCAGCTACCAGTACATTATGACATTGGCACTGAACTCTTGTCGACATTTCGGCAGGATAAAGCCACACATATCTCGGATCATATCCAAGAGTGGTGTAGATGAAAGAGGTTAATTAGAGCCTTTATACCGTTTGAGTTCCTCCTCGAATGGTTCCTTAAGTCGTTATTGCCATAAGGATGTTTCTACATCCAGAGTGCAGAATGAGGAACAAGCAATTTTTAGGGTGTAGGAACTGGACTTGATTTATGCTCAGTCCGGTTTGTTATATGAGATTATTCCCAATGCTCCGCGTTCTAGTTTCGACCCCAAAGTCACACCTGGACCACATGTCGATGGCATTATTGGTTTTGCAAGTGCGAAACCTACAGATTCGGTTGCAAAAAAATTTAGTCATTTGTCAATCAACCAATCTGCTTCGGGACAAGCTATGGCTTCATCTCAACCCGCCCAAACAACGTGTCTACTTTTAGTGCAATTGTCGGACCAGAAGGGTAACCGACAGCCAGGACGAAATAGAAAAAAGGGTAAGAATAATCGTAAGGGTGGGAATAAGAATGAGAATGCTAATAGTAATGACAAGAAAAACCGTAATGCTGGGGGGGACAAGTAAGCTAAACATAAGGTTAAGTTCCCTTGCAAGTTATGTAAGGACGATCACCTCACTTGTGCCCTCGTATCGATGAAGCCTCGAGATTCTTGGCACAGGGCCCAACTGTGCTAACTAAAATTTTACCTCACAATCAAAATATGAACTCGAGGACCCATGATCAGTCTGGTGGTGATTAAGATCCGCCGGAGGGTAGTGGTCATGGTTGCATTAACATGGTACATGCTGCGAAAGTTGTGACCCATGCGAAAGACTATGGTTCATCACAACCCAGCCCAGGAAAAGAACCTGATCCACTAGGGTCCCCTTTGTGTATTGAGAAAACTCTGTATAAACCTGAAGCTGTACCTCACATTCCTAAGGGAGTCCTTAAGCGTTCAGGGCACAATCCTAATGCCTGAGCCGCCCAGAACTATTCGGTTGTCGAGGATTTGGGCCACACTCCTTGTGTGATGTCTGCATTGGAAGTGCTTCAGAGTTGTCCTTCCCAAAGGAAGGTGTTGTTTTCTACCCTTGGTGTGAATGATGATGATTCTTCCTCCATGATTAATTTTGAAACCGTAGGACTTCAGCCTCGCTTGCCTTACTATGTGTCTCTTTTGATTCACGTAGAATGTCTTAATATGACCATCAAGCGCACTGTGATTAATGAAGGTGCTGCCGCTTTTGTGATGTCTTTATCGTGTTGGAAGGGTTTAGGTTCCCCTGAGCTGTCTAAATCAGTGACCATGTTAACTACGTTCGATGGGAGATTATTTAGGCGGCATGGCATCCTTCCTTCCCTTAAAGTCCGTTTGGGAGGGAAGACCGTTGCGATAGAGGTCAAGGTGGTTGATGCGCTCCTTGACTATAATCTCTTGTTGGGTAGGAATTGGATGTATAGTATGCAAGCCGTTGCTTCTTCCCTATTTCACATTGCATGCTTTCCATTTAACGGGAAGATAGTCACGATTGATTAAATGACATTCAAGAATCCATCTGTTACTGCATCTTCGGGAGCTTCGATCCCGATCATTGAAAAATCTCAGTTGGCAACTGGAAGTGTGGGTGTAGGCATGTATCCATCTCTCATGGGAAGCTTTAGTTGTCCTACACCGATTCTTATGATAGGGTCTAGTTTCGGTGAGGCTTCGACATCTATGAGATCGGTGTCTTTTCGCACGAGTCATATGGAATATCCTTGGATTCTTCCTACACCGAGTACTCCGAGTGAGCCCATCGTGACGGACGTGCCATTGCCTACAACTATGATAGCTTATCAAGCTAATCTCAAGTGTGTTACAGAGCCTAGTCCTTCCTCTTCGCGGACGGAGGAGGAGGACCCTTATGTGCTTCCGGCATGGGCAGTGCAGTCTTCTCACACGCACGACTACCTTGATACGGTTTTCCCTTCAGATGAAGCGATTATTGAGGCTATTTCAGGAGTTGATCCACCATGGGAGGAACTCCATCACAGATCTTACTTTCTTCCCAAGATTGATCACTTGGAGCATGAGGACTTTAGGGCGGTTCTTAGTGAGAGAGTTGGTAGTCCTATGGTTCCATTAAGATCTCCTGGTTCGATGGCTGATGTAAACATGGAAAACATATCTTCAACGATTCCTATCAATATCTCTCGCGATCCTGGCAGGATAGAGAATGTCTATATTGGGGAGAAATGTTCCCATGCTGAGATTCAAGAATACACTGAGCTATTTAAGGAATTTCGTGATATCTTTGCTTGGTATTATGATGAAATGCCAGGTATCAACCCTCGTATTGTCGAGCACGAGATTAAGACTCATCCCAATGCTAAGCCTGTTCGACAATGCTTGCATGTGGTGAATCCTAGGAAAGCACCTGCGATTAAGGCAGAGATAGAGAAACTATTAAAAGCTGATTTTATCTATCCCATTCCCTTGATGGAGTGAGTTTCAAACCCCATTCTGGTGGATAAGAAGCAAGGAGTGATCCACATATGTACTGATTTCCATGATTTGAATCGTGCCTGTCCTAAGGACAATTTCCCCACACCATTTATTGATCAGATTTTGGATGAGTGTGCGGGTAGTGAGGTTTTTTCCTTTATGGACGGCTTTTTCGGATATAATCAGATACAAATTAAACCTAAGGACCAACATAAGACTGCATTTATTTGTCCTTGGGGAACTTTTGCATATTGAAAAATGCCTTTCGGCCTTAAAAACGCCAGAGCTACATTTCAGCGGGCAATGACCTTGATCTTCCATGATCTCAAGTCGATGATCGAAGTATTTTTGGATGACCTTGTTTCTCATTCTCGTATGGGAATGCATCATCCCTATCACTTGAGATTGGTATTCGAAATATGCCAGCATTATTTGGTTAGGTTAAATCCTCATAAGTGCATCTTTTGTGTGAAGTCAGGTCGTTTGTTAGGATTCCTCATTTTTAAAGAGGGTATAAGAGTCGAACCTTTGAAGGTTGAGGCAATACTTCAGTTGTCTCCCCCGAAGAATATTCGTCATCTTCAATGTTTGCAAGGCATGGAAAACTTCTTACGGAGATTTGTTGTCAACTTTTCCAATTTGACTAGAGGCTTCATGCATCTATTGAAGAAGGACACCACCTTTTGTTAGGATGAGAGAGGCCAGGAGTCCTTTGATGCACTCAAGTGAGCCCTAGCATCAGCCCCGATGATTAGTCCCCCAGACTATAGCCGTGATTTTCTACTTTATGTGGCCGCGTCCATGGAGACGATTGGTATGGTTTTGGTTCAAGAGGATGAGGAGTTCCAAGAGCATGCCATATACTATCTGAGCCAAAACCTTATTGATGCAGAGATTTATTATTCTCATGTAGAGAAGCTTGCTTTAGCGATCGTACATGCGGTTCAATGGTTGAGATGTTATATTCTCCTTCGCCAGACCTTGGTTGTAGCCCATGTCAATCCGTTTAAATTTGTCCTCACTCGAAGGATGATTGGTGGAAAATATAATAAATGGATTGTCATTCTGCAAGAATTCGATCTCGAATTTGTTTTGGAAAAATCGAAGAAGTCTTTAATTTTTGTAGAGCTTATATCGGATTTCCCGAGCGAGGCTGAGGAGTTGGTTTGTGAAGATACGTTTGTCAATGAACACATATTCTTAATATCAAATTTAGACCCATGGTATGGGGATATCATAATGTATTTACAAACATTGAAGATCCCTACTCACCTCTCACAGGATGAACGACAACGATTACGTCACGTGTCTAAAAACTACCTCATACTGGATAACACTTTATACCGCTGTGGGGTAGATTCCATTTTACGATGTTGTTTAACTCATGAAGAGTCTGAGGTAGTGCTGAATGATTTCCACGGAGGGGCGTGTGGTGGTCATTTATCTGGGCTTTCTACAACCCAAAATATCTTAAGAGCAGGTTATTTCTGGACGTCGATCTTTAAGGATTGTGTAGATGCAGTCAAGAGGTGCCACCCTTGATAGGTGTTCACACGCAATATGCACTCGAAACCTGCCTCGTTAGATCCCATTATCACCATCGGTCCCTTCACTAAGTGGGGGCTCGATTTTATGGATTGCAACCCAGCTTTGGATGGGGGGAATCATCATATCATAGTGGCTGTTGATTACTTCATGAAATGGGCTAAGGCTATGCCTATAGTTAAATCCAACGGTGAGACAGCTTCCCACTTTGTATTCAACCAGATTATTACTCAGTTCGGAATTTCGAAAGAGCTTGTCACTAACCATGGCTCGCACTTTCAGAACCGTATGATGGAAGAGTTGGCATCAAAGTTAGGGTACAAGCAAGAGCATTCATCCTCTTACTACCCTCAAGTGAATGGACAGGTAGAAGCAGTGAATAAATCACTCAAATCCATTCTCCATTGAACCTTCACACAAAGCAAGAATAATTGGCACATCATGTTATATCCTGCTTTGTGGGCATATAGAACCACTGTTAAGACTGCCACAGGTTTTTCTCCATATCAAATTGTACATGGAGTGGAGTCGATATTGCCGGTTGAATGCGAGATTCCTTCTTTGAAGCTAGTTGTAGAACTCTTACCAAACAATTCACCATTGGAGAAGCTTTTGGTCCACCTTGACCAACTTGATGAGCAGTGTCGGGATGCCTTGGTGGCTCTAGAAGTAAATAAATGTCGCGTAAAGGTCCAGTACAATAAGTTTGTCTATCTAAGGAGGTTTAGTGAGGGAGACTTGGTCCTTTTGTGGGATGAACCGAAAGAACCCTTGGGGGCAGGAAAATTTAATCCCATGTGGCGAGGTCCTTACGTGGTCAAACGTGTGTTAGAGAAGGGTGCTTATGAGTTAGTGGATTACGAGGGAACGACCTTAGCGGAGCCTAGAAATGGGCTCTATCTCAAGAAGTACTATGCATGATTTTCAGCCAAGACTGGTTATTGTATATTATTGTACAGTATTGCATAGTTAGGTCATTTTCTTATAGTGATCGGGTTTGTGATTAGTTTCCGTTTCTTTTGGCATATGTCAATGGAATCTTCCACTTACATAGGATTCACGGATGGTGCGAGCCGCCACACTCAACACTCAGCCTCTGCTGCTTGGGTGATTTATACTCCTATGGGTTAGGTACTGTCTTCAGGAGGCGTATGTTTGTGGCCATCTTCCAACAATGTTGCTGAATATAGTGCTGTTATTGAACTTCTACGGGATGCCATTTTACATGGCGTTCTCTCTCTTGAGGTACGTCTTGATTTGGAGTTAGTAGTGTCACAGCTTAATGGTTTGTACCATGTTAGAGATCCGATGTTATTAATAAGATTCTTATGTGTGAGATTATTAGAACGACAATTTGACAATATAACATACATACACATTCCAAGAATTAATAATCAAGTTGCTGACTCATATGCTAACTACGTGTTAGATTGGCATTTGTTTCATACACAATAAATTCATCACAAACACAATTTTTACACATTTAAATAAATAAATCGATCACCATAAAACTTTTTATATAACATCCAAAATGTGGTAATACATATTGTCATGATACAAAAATGGGTCTCTCAAGCCACCAACATATAATACATGGTAATACAAAATGTATAGACTCCTAAGTATCTAATCCTATGGAGGAGGAGGGGGGTTGTGATCATGGAAGGTCACTACGGCTCTAGCTAGCTGTCGGAATAATCGCACCCATGCTCGTGGTACACCCACCACTTAGCGCTGCATAGCCTCAGGTAAGTCCTCGACTTGCGCCATGGGAACCCTATGTGTCAGCCTCACAAAATTGGTATGAATGCTCTGGAGCATCCGCTCCGCATCCACACCCGTGATATCATCTCCTCTTCCCCTCCGTTTGTGACGAGGGAAGCCTTCCAGTCGCTGTGGTCCCACATATGCACACAAATGGTAGATGTCACTATGTATTGTCATGCAAAAAAATGTCTTTTGATTCCATATAATTATAAAACACAAAAAAATTAAAACAACTCAAAATTTTAAAAAAAAAAGAGAGGGTCGAGATTCGTTACCTATATCGCCATAGGCCGATCCTGGTGGTAGCGGCATGTCCGGGTTCCCCTGGAAATATATCCCCGCATAGGGGTAGTCATCGATGGCAACTATCTATCGTCCCCACCATGGAAATAAGTCAGCTGGATAGGGGTTGGCCACCTTACCTCCCCCCAGTCTACGCATCGTATCTTCCCAATACCGTTGGGCTGGATCTCGAACCCCATGAAGAGGAACGTCAACTCTGGGGTTCAATCCTGGAACACACTCGAAGAAAAACGTGCTCAATATATTGCTGAACCCAAAGTTTCGCACTCTACCTACCTTACACTCACTGAGCTGATGTTTCATGTTGCTCAGTAGTGTAGTGCTCCAGTCATAAATCGTGGGTCTCATGCACTCCACTGCATAGAACATCAAAGGACGCGAGGCCTGGTGGAGTGATGCTAAGCCTTCTATGCTACCCAATGTCAATAGTATGGCCTTTTGGCCCATCACCTATATAGCGTTGGTAGGGACCTGACTCCCCACCTTCTCTGTGTCTGGATAGCAGTACACCACAATGTACTCATCGATAGTCAGGTCACCTCTTGGCCCACCACGAGAACGAAGGTTCACTACTTCCCCCCGTCAAGAAAGCCTAGTAATGAAGTATATATCCTCCACCTCTATAGTGAGGGACATCCCATCTATCTGGAAGGACTCAGAGTCTGGATCCTAGTAATCCACCAGCATCTGCAATAGTCTTGGTTTAGCTCTCAAGCCACCAAGACACCAAAACTTATAGATTCCACATGCACGTAGAGCTTGTTGAGCCATTAGATTGGCCCTTACTGCCTCCTCTACCTCACCATGTTCATGCTCTCTCCACTCTAGGACCATCCTATACAAGAAATTGCAAATTTTCCCATTAGATTACTTAAAAAACCTTATGCGTGACCTCATACGCGACTGTTTTCCAAACAGCCGCGTATGTACGTGACTATGGGGGCATTTTCTGTGTATATCCAGCCCTATACGTGGAAAAACGCTCAATTGCCGCGTGGGCTACAGTGCCCTTTTTAGTTTGGCCTAGAAAACTCAAATGACCATGGAATTTGATAAAAATTGCATCAAAATGGAAGTGAAGAGAATGGGTAAGTACCTGGAAGAAACGGTAGTGGATTCTGCCGGGTGGATCTCTTGGAATTCGCTGTTGAAAATCTGAGCTTAAATGGGTAAAAATTTCAAATGTTTTATAATATTTTGAATTGTTTACTATTTATAGAAATTTTTCAAATTTTTGAAAATTTTTACCCCCTTTCCTATAGTTTCGACAATTTCTAATCATTTTGGACCGTTTTTTGACCTAACTCATGATGTAGGAGCCTTTTTTCCAGTGCTGTTTCAGTCGTTGGATTGATCCGTTCATTCCGATCTCAGGTATCATGTCTTAACTGGCATATAGGTTAGGTTTCATCACCGTTTACATTTTGCATGACCTTATGACCGTTTCATCATAACCTTAGGTACAAACCCACTATATTATGTCACGAAACCTTCTTGCTGTTTTAGAAGTGGCATGATATGAGTGGTAGAGCTTCACCTTACATGGGTACCCTAGTTAGCGCCTTATTTGCATTTGGTGCCCATGCTGATGTTTTCTCCTTTAGGGTGTGGGAGTCTATTGTATAGTACTGCCATGACATTTTGCAAGAGCCTCATGCTCCTTTTGATCTTTTGCTGGCCTATTTCCCTCAGGACTCCCTCATGTCAAGTTGTGAATGCATTATCATGAGCTTTGCCTGCCTTATTGAGCTTTATGCCAGTTTCCCTGACATTGCGTTTCAGCCATATAGCCCGAACTTGTCTCATGCCTGGCCATGCAGAGCCATTTTTTATATCCTTTGCAGCTTGATTCCCTTTTTACCGGGAGGGGACTTTCCCCTGAGTGTCGATATCCTACACATGTATCCTTGCATTGAGAATAGGTATGTTCCACTGCTTGGAACTAGTTTGTTTTCCCTTATGACACTCGTCTCCTCCTAGTATATAACTATAAATCAATTTTATTCTTTTTCAATCTTTTTAAATATTTGAAAAAGTCCAAAAAAATAAAAAAACCAAAAAGTTGGACAAGGAAATATGTTATCTTTGGCAGCTGTCGAGTCGTGCCGCCTTCAAACAGAGCACTATATATCACATCCATTGGTTGGGTCTATAGTTTGACTTTAGGAGCTGTACTCGTTTATTTGAGTTTATCTCCATCGACTGGTTAAGCTTCCAATCCCCATGGAGCCTCTATCAATACCTCATGTGTTGCAGAGATGTCCCAGTTTGTATATTGAGTCTATGCTACCTTTATTTAGTCACCATATGTCGTTATGCTCTTGTTCAAAGGAAGTTGAAGCCTGAGTCGGCCATTCCTCAGTTATCTTGACTTTGCATGTCAGCCATTCCCGGTACAGTTACTGGTTCGTGCACCTTATGATCGAGTCCTTCCACATTATACATCTTTTCTGAGTACCTCGTGTTGGATGATGGGGGATGCCTTAATGCCCTCCTTCCAATGGATTTCATCCCATCGACTCCAGATCATTTATTTTGGGATTGGAATCTAAAGTCAGTTTGAGTGCCTTGAGACTTGCAGTCATTAGTGGCAGGTTCTCTCACCATCGACAGTCTTTGGGAATACATCAATGTCCCCTGATCGATGGATCCTCTCAAGTGTTCGAGCTCAACACATTTATTCACACTTGTTAGTTTGCACTCTAGTACCTTGATTCCCATTTTCATTATTGGTGGGTGATCTCGCATCTGTTAACGGTATACATTAATGATTGGTAATCAGACGATGGACTACTATGTTCGATCTCAACACCTCTATTCACATAGTAGGACATGTACTCGTAGCGGTTTGTGTAGAATACTTTCCAGATTGGTGATATCTCTTATATGCTACCTCCTTGATCGTGCCAGTGTTCATGAGATTTCAGCTCTCGTGACTTGATTCCAGTATAGGTCAGACATTTCCAGCCACTATGGAGATCTTGATCTGTTATATATTTTCAGCCATTATGGAGATCATGGTCCTTTGTATATATTCATCATGGATATTCTGATCTATGTATATTGTACGTGGCGATGACCACTTATGTGATATCTTGTATCATGCCTATTCATGGCCATTATACTTTTATGTATCTGGGATTGATATATGTATTTATAGTTATGTGCAGAGTTGTTTCATTGTACTATGCTGATTAGGTGGCTGGTCTTCCATTTGGGATTCTTCATCACTCCACTTCTGGGATGGACTTATAATGTATTTTGGCCATCGTATGACCCCTCTAACCTCACACATTAGGGGGCATCTGTTATAGCTGATTTTACCACTCTAGGTGAATCACACTTTGTATGGCCTTCCCCTGTCCCTCTGTAGACTCCTTAGACCCCGTGGACCATTTTTTGTCCTTTGATGTTTCCTTGACCATCCCTAAAAACATGTGAAAAATGATACACGTGACTTTTAAACCCTTAATCACGTATATACGTGGGTTTGACCCCTAAAACCACGTACATCGGGATGTGTACAAAATCCAAATCCTTTTGGAGTTTTCCTTGACATGGATCCGACTCACTTGACTCCTGGCCTTCCCTATGCCTTGAGATCGCTCGGATTTGACCTTTCATTACCCCTTTGAAAAGCTATATAAGGAACTCTATGGTACATTGAAGGCATATGAGAGAGTTGAGAGAAAAGAAACTATAGTCCATTGTTTCCGGAACTTATGCTTGAGTCTGCATCCCTTTGTCCCTTGGAGCACTTTTGTGTTCTTCCCAAGCTTTCCTTTTGCTTGTGAGCTTGCTATTGAGAGATGGAGGATTGAGGTGGTGGAGGCCCAAGTGGGAATTCAGTTTCTTCGATTCGTAGACGTGCCGACAGAGGTTGTATCTTTTGTAATCTCTGATTTATATTAATAGAAATATCTTTTCCCGTGCAATAATGTGTGTTTGAATGAATATTTTATCCATGGGATGATTTCAAATGCTTATACATTGTTGATTATATATGCTAGAATAGATCTAACATCATGATATATAGTATGCTTGTATTGTTTACTTGTTGTTGAGGAAGTAATTTATCAATTCAAGTTGAAGTTGGAAAGCTCAATGGGGATCAAATTCAACCATCCGGAATAAGGTACGAGGTCTGATCCTTTAGTGTTAGACATTTACTTTCTATTGCATATTGGAAAGGATTGATTTCTGGAGTCAAGCTGTCTGTTGTGGTACCCCAAGCCATAGGAATTTCTCTCCGTAACAGATATGAGCGATGTTCAACATAAAGAGTGGTTTATTGCAACCTTGGTACCTCATATCTGGAAACCACTGATGCAACAGAATATTGTGACACAGAGCAAGGCTCTAGAGATTGCAATGAAGTTAGAAGCTTCACCTGTTGGAGAGAATGCAGTTGGTATGAATAAAATCCATGCGCAGCTGGAAAATTGAATTCTTCAGTTACAAGACATCAAGAAGGAGAAAGAGGACCGTGATGATCTTTGGTGCACTCGGTGTCATGCAGATGGGAACAACAAAGATAACTTCCCCAGTTTCCAAAATTATTTGATCTCAGGAGCATCAAACCCATTAAGTTGTGGCAGTGTACCATGGTGTCTCATATGTCAAGTCTATGGGCACTGACATGAAGAGTGTAGCTACATGCAGAAGATAGTGTCAAAACCATCCAATATATATTGTTCCTTTTGCAAATCGGTGGGACATGAAGACAAAGACTGTCAAGCATATGATCTGCTGTAGGAAAGAACATATGATTCATACTTTGTGAAGGGCGAATATCATTGCGTAGTATAGAAACTGTAGCCTCAAATGGTAAAATCCCAACCTCAACTGCAGTATACACCACCGCCACAGATGCAATTTATACCATCGCAGCCGCAGCCACAGTTTGCACCACATCCACAATTTGCGTCGAAGCTGTAGCCGCAGTACAATTAGATGGTGACACCTCAGCTACCACCGTAGTATGTTCAAGCTGCACACTATGTTCAACAGTAGCTGAATCCCCCCCCACATTAGATGGCTCAGTTGCAATATCAACAACACGGAGGATTTCATAGAGAATTTCGAGGAAGAGGAGGAGGATTTGGAAGAGGAGGAGGACAAGGTCGCGGATCAGTCCAGTGTTATAATTGTGGGGTATTTGGGCACTACCAGAGGGACTTTCCACACTTGAAGTGCTCACGTACCTATTGCACGACGATTGACCAGTCTGTCGAAAACTGCCCATAGCTAATTGCGAGATGCCAGGATGAGAATGTTCCTCAATTGCAGAACCAGAATCAAATATAGAATCAGAATCAACTGCAGAACCAGAATCCGATACAGACTCAGAATCAACTTCAAAACCAGAACCAGTTGTAGACCCAGAATCAAGTTGCAATCAAGAATCATACTATGAATCAACCTATTAACCCTCTATTGAACCAAAATCCGTCGTTGACTCAGAATCCACCAATAAACCAAAATCAAGGGCCGATGGTTGCGATAATCTCAGTAGATCCCAGAACAACGGATGTTGAAATTATCGTTGTCACTCGCGCAGGGGCCACAATAGGAGAGGATGGGCCCCTCCCACAGATTCAACTAGATGGATAGAAGAATCCATTGTTTGACATCACAACCAAAAAGGAGACATTTTTTGGAGCCCAGGATGCGGTCGAAATAAATCTTGGTAAGTCACCTGTCTATGAAATGCCTCCCACTTTTGATTCTACACTAGAGGAAGGACTATTGCGGTATCATGGTACCTTGAAACACTTATTTGAGAGTTTCTTATCATTGGAAAGAGACCCAGACGCCTTAGTCGCATATTGAAAATTTGTTGCACCACCCGGGTAAGGAATGAAAGGAGTTTGTGGTGAACTCTTTACACAAGAAAAAGATAGGCAAGGAGATGCGTATGAATATTTATATTGGAGACTATGAATTCGACTCGGTCATTTTGGATCTGGGATTTGATGTGAACATCTTAACAAAGAAGACCTGGCAAAAGATGGGGAGGTTGACATTGGGTTGGTCCTCGATGCAATTGCGATTGGCTAATCAAGGTAAAGTGCAACCAATTGAACGAGTATACAACCTAGTTGTGGAAGTGGAAGGTATGAAAAATTATGCCGACTTTGATGTGATTGAAGTTGTTAATGGTGAAGGAACCTATCCTGCACTGCTGAGGGTTGGATGTGCCAACGATAGTATGGCAATCATTAACGTAAAGAAGCGGATGATGACTTTTGAAAACCAAGATATTAGGGTCATCACGCCTATGGATCCTAATGAAGGTAGGCTATACATTGAACTAGTAAAGGATGAAGTTGTTAGGGGGTGGGATCATGCCTACAACATATCTGAAGATTATATCCACCCCATTGCTAATGGAGAACTCGATTGGCGCAGTGCTAGTTCTGCATCTTATGATTCTGAGGATGTACTAGAAAATTGACAAAACTGCATGCATGAGGTGTCACTTAGGAAGTTTGTTTTGATCACGCAGTCGCTATGCCATGTCATGAATGAGATTGTAGAATTACCAATTTATGAAGGGATACCTAAAATTTATGCATTCTTAATAGAATTTGAATAAAATATCTTGGAACTGCAACGATTATTGGCAATGGAGGAAGCACTGAAGGCTAATCCAGCACACTGGTGGGAAACTCATAAAAATACAATTACTGGATGGGCACACTGTCAACGCTTGATGATAGTTCGCTTTGGAAACACAGAGGTGTGCCACGCTGGGAAGTATGATGGATGGAATGACCCTAGTGACCATTTGATGGAATTCTAAGCATTGTGGGCATCACGCCCAAAGGATAAATGGGTCCATGCCTTTATTCACACCCTGGATGAAATGCCAAGATCATGGTATGTATCAGCAGAGCTACGCAAGGAAATAACCACTTGGGAGGAGATGATGATTTGCTTTGCACAGAATTTTAGTTTTGCAGATGCCAATGTTGATGTCAACAACGCACTTCAGATTCTTCGGGACGTGGTCCTAAAAGTTGTACCAATCGCATACCCCGTGGATCCACATGCGCATTACCACATGCAGTTGATAATGGAATAATATAACATATCTGGAGAACCTAAAGACGATGATGAGCTACAAAATATCAATATTTCGGAGACAAAAGGAAGCAAGGACATTGCAGCACTAGATGTACCGATTGATCCCATGAGTCAGCCACTAAAGATCAAAAAGGTTAACATTGGGACATAAGATAACCCAAATTTTGCAAGTGTTGGGGACTATTGGGACGAGGAGACCATGGAAAAAATCATAGACCTACTACATGAATTTCAACATCTCTTTCCAATAAAGTTTTCAGAAATGAAGGGGATACTAGGTGATATAGGATAAATGAAGATTCCATTAAAGCTAGATGCAAAATTAGTATGATAGAGGCCATATCGCTTAAATCCACGATACAAAGAAAGAGTCAAGATTGCACTTGACCAGATGCTGGATGCTGGAATCATTGATCCAGTGGAAGAACTAGAATGGATCAGTCCCATGGTAGTCCAAGTCAAGAAAATGGGTGAAGTTCAGATCTGTGTCAACTTAAGAAAACTAAATGATTCTTGTATGCATGACCCATTTTTGATGCCATTCACAGATGAAGTACTACAAGGAGTAGGTGGTCAAGAGATGTACACATTTATAGATGGATTTTCTTGGTACCACCAGATCAGAATCGCCAAGAAGGATCGACATAAAACAACATTTGTCATCGAGTGGGGCTGCTTCCAATACATGGTGATGCCTTTTGGGCTAAAGAATGTGCATGCAATATTTTCACAAGTTGTTTTCGTGACATTTAAAGATTTCATTCAGAAGTTTGTACAGGTGTATATGGATGATTAGACAATGTACAGTCGAATCAAGGATCATTTAGCCAACCTTCGACTAATGCTGGAAAGGTGTCGACAACATCAGATCGCGTTGAACTCCAAGAAGTGCATTTTTTACACACCATTTGGGATACTATTGGGTCACATTGTGTGAAAGCAAGGATTATTGGTTGATCTTGCGAAGATAGCACTCATTTTGAGCTTTCCAACATCGAAAAATGTGAAGATGCTTTGACTGACACTAGGGTACACTGGGTACTACTGTAAATTCATTAGAGGATATGCTGCAATTATGGCTCCTATGGAGAAACTACTGAAGAAAGATGTTGTCTTTATATGGAGTCCAGAATGTCAAGGTAGCTTTGACACGCTGAAGGCCAAGATGACTTCGATGCCAATACTTGTGTTCCTTGACTGGAACAAGGAATTACATGTTCATGTTGATGCATCTTCTATTGTGCTCGGAGTAGTGCTCGTGCAGCCAGGAGAAGGATATCTAGATCACCTGATTGCTTTCGCTAGTTGAAAGTTGTCCTTTGCAGAGAGGAACTACACGACCACAGAGCATGAAGGACTGGTAATGGTATATGCATTGTAGAAATTCAGACATTACCTTCTAGGTGGTCACTTCAATATGTTTACTGATCATTCTTCGTTGAAGTATTTGGTCAATAAGTCTGTGTTGGGGGACAAGATATGCCGCCGGTTACTTCTCTTTTAGGAATTTGATTTTGAAATAATTGTGAAGCTGGGTGGCTTGAATGTTGGCCTCGATCATTTATCCAGAATTGAGATAGGCAAAGAGCCTACTAATATTGAAGATGGTCTGCCTGATGCACAGTTATTCTGAGTTGACATGATCGATGACCATTATGCTCCAATAATCTAGTTTTTGGCAACGGGAGTCACACCAAAAGAACTTTCCATAATTCAAAAGAAGCAGTTGGCAGTTAAAGCTTCTGATTATCAGTTGATTGTTGGACACCTGTATAAGCTAGGACCAGATGAAATCTTACGGCGATGTGTCCTACCACATGAGGAAGGGAAGATCTTAGCAGAAGCTCATGTGGGAATATTTGGGGTACACTATAGTGGGCGCAAAAAGACAAGGAAGGTGCTTCGCACAGGTCTTTGGTGGCCTACATTACACATTGATGTGACAGATTATGCACGAACCTGTGACATATGCCAATGCGTCGGGAAACCATCATGGCAAGATGAAATGCTGCTAGTACCACAGGTAACTTTGCAATTGTTTGATAAATGGGCTATGGATTTTGTGGGTCCAATCAACCCAGCTGGGAAAATAATTGGTGTGTGATACATAATCACAGAAATCGACTACATGACAAGATGGGCGGAGGCTGCACCCATTATGGATTGCACTGTTGCGACAACAAAAAGATTTCTATTTGATAACATTGTGACACGATTCAGATGCCCAAGGATATTGATGAGTGACCAAGGAAGCCACTTTATCAATCGCACAGTAAAAGAGTTGACGGAGAAACTATAGATACAACATAAGAAAAGTACACCATATCATCCGTAGGAAAATGGAACTGTTGAAGCATTTGACAAAATCTTGGAGCATGCACTTACAAAGGTATGTAACGTTAACTAAGATGACTGGGATTTGAAGATTCTAGCATTGTTGTGGGTGTATTGCACCACCTGCAAAAGATTGACGGGTAAAACACCGTTCAAATTGGTATACGGGAAAGAAGCAGTCATGCCTATGGAATACATTGTTCCCAGCTTACACATTGCAGCAACGACGAGCATCGATGATGAAGCAACGCTTGAGGAGCGCACAATGCAGTTGATAAAGCTTGAAGAAGGTTGTTTTATTGCAGGGTTCCATCAGTGCATCGAGAAGGATCGACAAAAGGCTTGGCATGATATCCATATAAAAAACAAATAGTTTCACTAAGGAGATTTGGTGTTTCTATACGATAGCAATTTCTTGAAGCATCCAGGTAAGTTATAGATTCACTGGTTAGGTCCATATCTTGTTAATTCTATTACCTCTGGGGGTGTAGTTCAATTGCAGCCATTAGATGAAGCAGTGTTGCCAAAGCTTGTGAATGGTGACCACTTGAAGCCCCACCAGACGGGGGAAGAGACTCACAATGCCTAAGGCACTACGCAATAAAAAAAAAGGTAGGATAGACAGGAAGAGGAAGGGCATGCCAGAAGGAAGTGGCTGCACAAGAATATGAGTCATTGGAGTAGTTAGATAGACGGGTCGTGATAGCCGTAGGGATGTGATTTATTCAAATTAGAAATAAATACAGAAGTTAAAAGCAGTTAGCCAATGACGCTTATTGACGTGACGCGCATTTATGGCCGATCCAACCATTAGATTGACAGGATCACTGATGGATTTGGGTCCTTAATGATAGATTTGTTCATGATAGCCATGACCGATTTGGTAATGATGAAGGATGGATCGATGAAATTTTATAAGAGGACGCTCGAAGTGGGTTGAGAGTGTCACTGTGCTAAGCAAGTTATTGAGATAGAAGAATTGAGTGAATTGTGTGAGTTGCAGAGTGAAGTGGAGGGTGTGTGATAGCCAGATAGGTGAGGTGTATTAGTGTTGATGTAATTGTAACTTTGGAATGTATTCACTTGTATATTTTATGTATTGTACCCCAATGCTTATTCCGGGAAGTATCTGTAATGTAATTGAGTCATGTCATACCTCGATGTTCCTATCGGGAGATTCAATAATTTAAACAAGTCATGTAAAGTCATTGTGGGTAACCCTCCTTATTGATCAAGGGTTAAAGTCCCTATAGTTGTGGGGCCTAGGGTTACTAGACTCTCCTAGAGAATTCGAACCTAGTGAGTTATTGCCAAGTCAAGAATTAGTATAAATAGAGAGTGAGCCTCTCTATTTATCACACACTCACTCACTCTCAGTTGTAGCGCATAAATGAGAGAGAAGAAGTTGTTGGGACAAGAGAGAGAGAGACTACTGTTGTCGAGAGATCATCTTACCATTTTGGGGTTTTAATTTTGGTGTTGATTCTATCTCTGAGGAAGTTGCAGGGTTTTCTCCTTTATGGTTTTCTCCTTTGATTTTTGTGCTTGTTATTCTCTCAGGTAAATATCCTAAGATAATGCTAGCTTGAATGATAAAAATCTAACATGGTATCAAAGCTAACCTGAGAAGAAGACACTGTGCAGCTGCGGAAACTAGGGATTCCTACTTTTTGGATCTCTCTCCACAAATTTTCAGCAAAAGAAGGTTGGGATGACTCTCCTCTCTAGGGCGCATATTTCTATTGAAGTAGAATCTGATTCTGAGCATTTTCAGTTTTTGGCCCGACAATATTGCTGTAAATTAGGGCTTTCCACAGAAGTGGAATTTTTGAGTGAGCCCAGGCCTGGATTGATCTCCTCCTCAAAATAGAAGTTTAGAGATCAATATCAAATTTTTTTGTTGGGCAAAACTCCAGGAAAGTCAAACCCTAATCTGCTCCTGAACCAACACTGCAGAAATTCAGCTCTAGATCCAGTTCCAACATCTTGACCTGGTAAGATCTAGATATTTTGTATTTCCATTTAATGTTCTTTGTTAATATGTCTCATCATACCAATCTTGATGAAAATCTTGAGGGAGCTGATAACTTTCGAGCTTGAAAGTATAGGATCTCCCTGGTTTTGGGAGAAAATGAGTTGGACTCTTACATCACTGAAGAGGTTCCAGTTCTAGAGGGAGATGAGGCTAAGGCCTTACACAAGAAGAAATTGGTCATGGCTAAGAGGATTATTGCTAATTCAATCAAGGATTAGCTCACACCGCAGGTGTCCTCCCTAAAGACACCTAAAGCTATGTTTGATGCCCTGACCAAACTGTTTGAAGGGAAGAACATAAACCGAAAGATGAATTTGAGGAACCAGTTGAAGAATGTAAAGATCTAGAATGAGGAGACCATACAGTCATACTTTACAAGGGTCTCCCATATCAAAGAACAAATTGAAGCATTGGATGAAGAAGTGGAGAATGCAGAAATTGTGATGACCACCTTGAATGGTCTCCCTAGGTCATGGGATTCTTTCATCCAAGGAATCTATGCTAGAAAGAAGCCGATCAAGTTCAGTAGGCTATGGGAAGAATGTTCACAAGAAGAAGCTGGAATAATATCTCAATAAGAAAAGATGGGAAATGAAGATCAAGCTCTCACGGTACACTCCAAGAAAAGCAGAAGGGACAATCATCATCACCAAGGTAAGCATTCTCACTAGAAAGATAATTATGTAAGAACAAACAAGGATCTATCCAAACTCAGTTGGTATACATGTGATGAAAGAGGACACTTTGCTAGAAATTGTCCCATGAATAAGAGTGGTTCTAAGAAGAAGAAGAACTTCAAAAGAAGACATCATGCTCACACTGCTGAGGATGATGATCCTCCCAGAAAAAGAGTCAAACAAGAAAGTGAATACTCTTCAAGTGATGAAGAATATGTTCTAATCTCTGCTCTCATGGGAACTGTCACACATGGAAGAAAAGATTGGCTTATTGATAGTGGGGCTTCCAAGCACATGACAGGATTCAAGGAATCTTTTGAGAAACTATCTGAACATAAGTCACCCCATAAGGTGAAACTTGGGGATGACTACGGATATCCCATAAAAGGTAGTGGTGAAACCTCCTACAAGCTAGACTCTAGAAAGTCTATGAAAATGAAGGATGTCTGGTTTGTACCAGGACTAAAGAAGAATCTTCTCTCCATATCGACATTAGATGCAAAAGGAATGAGGGTTGCATTTGTAGACGGCCAAGTCCTGATGTGGCCAAAAGGAAAGACTATTGATGATGCAATAGTAATCGAAGAACAAGAGGGAGGATTATAAAAATTGAAGGGCCAATCAGAACAAGCTTTGGTTCATGACTCAGTAGAGCCAAATGAAATTTGGCATAGAAGGATTGCACATGTACACTACAGAGCACTACCACTTGCAAGCAAAGCCGTTGAAGGACTTCCAGAAATGCAAACAAAACATGAAGGAGTTTTCAAAGGATGCGCGAACAGAAAGAACACAAAGAAGACATTTCCAAGTAGAAAAAGCAAAGCAAAAGGAATCTTGGAAATCATTCACTCCGATATATGCGGTCTGATGTCATCCAGCTCACTAAGAGGGTATGTATACTATGTTTCTTTCATTGGTGATTTTTCTAGGAAAAAATGGATATACTTCATGAAAAACAAGGATGAAGTATTCAACAAGTTCAAAGAGTTCAAAGCTTTTATCAAGAATCATACAGAAAAGAAAATCAAGACATTTCGATCAGACAATGGCAGAGAATTCACATCAAATGAATTCAAATAATTATGCAGAGATTCAGGGATTAAGACGGAGTTAACCACTCCATATAATCCATAATAGAATGGGGTTGCAAAAAGAAAGAATAGAATGATTATGGAAGTTGCAAGGGCAATGCTTCATGATCAAGATCTTTGTATGCATCTACGGGAAGAAACTGCTAGAATAGCTATGTATGTACAGAACTGTACTCTGCATAAAGTACTCAAGAACAAAACACCTGAAGAAGTCTTCTCTGAAAAGAAACCAGAAATCAGCCATCTCAGAATATTTGGCTATCGAGTGTAGATACACATTCGAAAAGAAAAGAGGACAAAGTTAGATTCTTAAGGAAAGAAGGGTATAATTGTGGAATACTCTGAAAGCTCGAAGGCTTACAGAATATACTTCCCAGGATTCAAGAAGATCGACATCAGCAGAGACGTAACATTTGATGAGGACTCAGCTTACAAAAAATATAGAAAGAGACCAGTTGAAGACTCTGAAGAAACATAAGTACCCAGAATTCAAGATACAACTATGAAAGATGTAATTCAAGAAGAAGATCGAGAAATAGAAGAACCTCAAGAACCTGTAAATCCACCTAAGGAGAAGAATCCTCACAGGAGGAAACTTGCTTGGGTATGAGAAGCTATCCAAGGTGCAGAAAGATATGGGGCTCCAGAAGAAAATCACAGAGAAAGGAAAAGAACTAGGTCTTGCTCCGGTTATGTAGCCTTATTATGTGACTTCATCGATAAAGAACCTTCCAACTATGAAGAAGCGACAGAAAGGAAAGAATGGAAGGATGCTATGATCGAAGAGTATCAATCGATCATAAAGAATGATGTATGGGATGTTGTCCCAAGACCAAAGGGGAAGTCTATTGTAACTTCCAAATGGTTCTACAAGATCAAGCATACTGCAGATGGTAGCATAGAAAAATATAAAGCAAGATTTGTGGCTCGTGGCTTCTCCCAGAAAGAAGGAGTAGATTGTGAAGAAACGTTTGCACCTGTAGCCAGATAGACTTCCATCAGATCAATACTTGCTCTGGCTATAGTGATGAAATGGAAGATACACCAGATGGTTGTCAAGACTACTTTCTTGAATGGTGTAGTGGAAGAGGAAGTGTATGTGGAGCAGCCACTCGGTTTTGAGACACATGACAGGGAGTCTCATGTGTGTAAGTTGAATAAAGCCCTGTACGGTTTGAAACAGGAACCCATGACATGGTATGGTATAATTGATGGCTTTCTATCCAATTTGGGCTTTACCAAAAGTAAAGAAGATTCCAACCTTTACTACAAGGTTGAAGAAGGGAACCCAGTGATACTCCTACTGTATGTAGATGACCTATTTGTAATAGGTGGAGATGGGTTGATTACTGATACAAAGAGGAAGATTGCTGCTGAGTTCAAAATGAAGGAATTGGGTATGATGCACTATTTTCTAGGCATGGAGGTGTGGTAGAATTCGGATGGAATCTCCATCGGATAAGGGAAGTATGTAGTAGAGTTCCTGAAGAGGTTCAGGATGATGGACTGCAAGACCATGACCACACCCATGGCATCGAATAGTGATGCTTCATCAGAGACAGTTGATGCTACGATGTATCATCAGATGATTGGGTCCTTGATGTACCTGACGAATACGGACCAAATATTTGCTTTGTTGTGAATAGCTTGAGCCAGTTCCTGACATATCCGAGACATGTTCACTTGATTGCTGCAAAGAATATTCTGAGGTACCTAAAGGGTACAATTGATTATGGGCTCAAGTATAAGGCTGATCAGAAGATTAACCTAGAAGGTTATGTTGATTCATATTGGACAGGCAGTACCATCGATAGAAAGAGAACCTCAGGGTGTTGCTTTAGTATGGGATCAGGTGTGATATCTTGGTTTAGCAGGAAGCAGTCCTGTGTGGCACCGAGTACAGCTGAAGCAGAGTATGTTGCAGCTTGTTCAACTAGTTGTGAGGTAGTATGGCTGAGGAAGCTACTGTCTGATTTTTTTGATCTCTAGTTAGACGCTACTTGTATATATTGCGACAACCATAGTTGTATGAAGTTGTCGGAGAACCCAATGTTCCATGACAAGTCAAAGCATATCGAGATCAAATATCACTATATCGGGGATATGGTGCAGAGAGGATCAGTGAAGCTCTAGTATGTTGTGACAGATGAACATATAGCTGATGTGTTGAACAAGCCATTGGCTAGAGTGAAGTTTGAGTACTTCAGGGAGAAGCTTGGTGTTCTCCAGATAGAGGTTCCCTCCAAGGGGAAGTGATGAGTCCATGAGCCATTCTGACATGGTGAGAGGATTGGTTCCTTCCATGGTCAGATGCAAGTGCTGAGCCATTCTGATGTGATTGAGGGATGTGTTCCCACATGATTAGATATAAGTGATAAAGGCCATTCTCTGGGAGAATGGAGGCACCTGGTTAGTTACCAGGAATACTCAACCTAGAGCTGAGGGAAATTCTGATATGACTATGGGATGTGTTCCCACATGATCATATGTAAGTGCAGGGCCATTCTGATATGACTGTGGGATGTGTTCCCACACGATCATATCTAAGTGCAGGGCCATTCTGATATGACTATGGGATGTGTTCCCACATGATCATATGTAAGTGCAGAGCCCTTCTGACATGTATGCTGGAATGGTTCCTTGCATGGGTAGATGTAAGTGCAGAGCCCTTCTGACATGTATTATGGATTGGTTCCTCGCATGGGCAGATGTAAGTGCAGAGACCTTTCAATGTAGGTTTGATTGGTTCCTCACATGGTCGAATGTAAGTGCAGATCCCTTTCAACATGTATGTTGGATTGGTTCCTCGCATGGTCGAATGTAAGTGCAGAGCCTTTCTGACATGAATGATAGATTGGTTCCTCTCATGATCATATGTGAGTGCTGGGCCTTTCTGACATAGATGACTAGATTGGTTCCTCTCATAGCCAGATGTGAGTGCTGGGCGTTCCTTTCTGACATGTATGTTGGATTTGTTCCTCGCATGGTCAGATGTAGGTGATGGGTGGGCCATTCTGACTTAGGGTCAGATATAAGTGCTGAAGAAGACCTACATGGAGGCCAGGACTACAACCAGCATGAAAAAGGGCTGGCTCTATAGAACTTCCTATGATGAGAAGAATTGATAGATAGCACCTGTGATGATGATCCAACAGAGATGTTCCAGATCCAGAGATGATCCAGATCCAGAGATGATCTAGATCCAGAGATGATCCAGATCGAGTGATGATCCAAATCCAGTAATGAAGATGACTTGAAGATGAAGATGACGAGAACTTGACGATGATCCAGATGATAAAGATCAGAAGACTTATGCTGATAAATTGTGTCGAGAGAATACCTTCCTAGTTAAGAGAGAGTGTTGATGTAATTGTAACTTCAGAATGTATTCACTTGTATATTTTATGTATTGTACCCTGATGTTTATTCCGGGAAGTATCTGTAATGTAATTGAGTCATGTCATACCCTGATGTTCCTATTAGGAGATTCAATAATGTAAAAAAGTCATGTAAAGTCATTGTGGGTAACCCTCCTTATTGATCAAGGGTTAAAGTCTCCGCAGTTATGGGGCCCTAGGGTTATTAGACTCTCCTAGAGAAGTTGGCCCTAGTGAGTTATTGTCAAGTTTGGAATTATTATAAATAGAGAGTGAGCCTCTCTATTTATCACACACTCACTCACACTCATTTGTAGCACATAAATGAGAGAGAATAATTTGTTGGGACAAGAGAGAGAGAGACTACTGCTGTCGGGAGATCATCTTACTATTTCGAGGTTTTACTTTTGGTGCTGATTCTATCTTTGAGGAAGTTGTGAGGTTTTCTCCTTTATGGTTTCCCTGAGGAAAATATTTGTGTCCATTGTCTCTTATGTTTGATTGCTGTGCTTGTTATTCTCTCAGTTAAAGATCCTAAGATAATGCTAGCTTGAATGATAAAAATCTAACAATTAGTATGACATGTCGAGTAACCTTGACACTGTGGATATTTCGAGTGAGTGGGAGTCACCAGTTTGACCAACTGCCATTATTGAAGAAGTCATGAGCATGTTGGTCGGATCATCATTGATTCCACAGGGGAAGCGGAAGGGCCAGAAGTTGAGCTCCACGCCACCGTAGAAGAGGCAAACAAGAACTTCCATCAAGGCACAAGGGGAAGGAACTATGCAGACGAGGCCATCCAGCTCTAGGGATGTGGAATCTACATCTCCCAAGGGAGTTTCCATTAGAAATATCTCAGGATATATCACTCCCAAGTGACCTGGTGCCAAGCCTCGATGCCTGACAAAAAATCAGAAGTATCATCCGAAAATTCCACCGTTGTCGAAAGGGATGATGTGCACCACTGACATTGTCCCTGCATTGATGAGGATGAAATACGAGTACCATGATATTTTTCTATGGAAGGATGTAGCAGATGATTCCTACGAATCATTGCCTTTGGTTGCAGGATGGCCCATAGTGCGTATTCCGTAGCCGTGGGCGCAAGGGCTCGACAAATCTGGGTTCTTGGGGCTCATCAACATGTTGCATTTTGGGCGACTGAATGAAGCAAATGCATGCGTCAACCAAATTTTGATGTGTTTTCATGGAGGAATGCTATGGTTGGACACACCAATTGTGATTACAGTGTACTTGATCTCAAAGATCATGAGGTTTCCAAAGGATGGGCCAAAACCATCACAATATTTCAAAGGAAGGGATAATGACAAGTGGCTTGCTGCACGATTGAAGGAGAAGTATGATTTGCAGTGTGACGACATAGCATATCACATTGAAAACATTAATGATAAGACGATGCGTATTGGTGCACTGATTTCGGCAACTAAAATTGTCAGAAATAATTGCCATGTTTAGTACAATTCAGGGGCGATTTCATGTGCTTAGCAATGTGTCGAGGATGTTCAAATGAACTAGTCCCTCTTTTTGTTGAATCAGTTGACGAAGGATGTAGTCACAGTTCAGGATGGGAAGTGGCCTTTCACTTATAGCTAGCTATTGATCTTAATTGCATTGGTGGCTTGGATGGAGCTAAAGGACGACCAAAGAAAGACTGTCGAAGCTGTTAAGGTGTGCAAAGGCACATGGTATCAAAATTTATGGTGGGTAGAGGAGTCCAATCGCCAAGCATATTGCATGATCAACTTCCGGGTCTACTGGGAGGCATTACAGGAAGCAGTGGTTAAAGTTCCTTGGTTATCCGATGCAACAATTATAAAATATTATCGGATTATACAACAAAATAGACATCCTAAATTCATTAAAATATATGGATGATTGATCCATGTATTTGGGTTAGAGTTCACCATCACGCCACATACTATTCAGATCCAAGCTTGGTGCACCCCTAACAAGCAATGAATGCCAATGGGCTATAAGCTGATAGATGAAGAACTGGATGAAGTGGTTCATTATTGGGCTATACATTGGTGCGAACTAGTAAGCATGAAGGACATATCGATGAGGCCATCAACAGATTCCCCTAAAGAGCCTATGCGCAAGGGGCAGAGTCATCATGATTATGGTGGAGAGTCATCGATAGACACCGATCCTGAAGCACAATGCATCCTAGAAGAGAGCAGGACCAACCATCGAATGGAGCAGGATGTGGGTAGTAGCACCAGATCAGTGATGGAGGCACAACTATAGTGACTCATTAAGGCTGTCACCAACTCATCTGATACAACAGCAAAAGAGATGCGATAGATTTCCCAGGAATATTTTTTAGAGGTAAGTACCTAGTTAGATTCAATATATAATGTGGTTTCAAGAAGGGCACTAGAGAGTGCAGTTGTGCAGGATTTCACAATGATTAGCACTAAGCCGTGGGCCAGGAATGTTTAGGATCCCCTGACTGCAATCGACGCTGGAAACAGAGATTTGAACTCTGCACTATAGAACATCGTGGTGGACATCAACAAGATATCGACCCAAACATTAGTCCACATGCAGCGAGTCGCCAACCAGGAGTTAGATGATAGAAAAAAGGAGCTTAGCGACCAGTACTTGTGATCGTAAACTGAAGAAGAGGCAATGAAGAAAGGAATTGAGGAATTACGACTAGTACGGGAGTAGCTAACAGCATAAAAAATGTAGGATATCGCAACATTGAAGACAACATAGGAAGAGATGAAGATGAAGGGCGCAGAAGAAATCATAGAGCTGAAGAAAGAAACTAACCTCCTTATTGTTGAGAAGGTGCAACTCTTCACTAGTCAGGGGATGGTAGAAGAGGCCATTACAAATTCTTGCCAGTAAATACATGAAATAACATTAGATCTGGATGGAGTCTCCAAGGCCAAGTGACTTGGAGAAGTCATTGTGCAGCTCCAGTTGGAAAAAAACCTGTTGAACGCCATGGTTTACCCTGGGACACCACCAGAGTAGGATGTAGAATGAAATACTTGCATTGAGGAAATTGCAACACAGTTTGATGAAATGGAGTAGGATGTGAAGAAGATCACAGAGGAAATGACACAATTCTGGGGTAGTGTTGTTCACGATGGATAACTAGAAAAACTTACTGCGTAGTTGCAGGAGGCTGAGAACCAGTTGGAAACATTGAAGACAACACTAAGGACAATGCCGCCATTTGTGTCAATCATGAGGTCCGCAGAGCTGTAGGAGCTACAACAGTGAGTGGGAAAAGCACAAGAGTGACAATAGAAACACATTGACCAACTCGATGAGTTCCAAGAAATTGGAGCCCAATTGTCAGTAAAAGAAGTCGTTGTGCTGCACGATGTGCAGGACAGTAAGAAGGAAGTTAATGTGAATATGGTGGAGCACCTGTTGAAATAGGATCGCCTTATGTTTCAGGGTGTTGCTAAGAAATTCAAAGCGCAGGTTGCCAAAATTTCTCAGCAATACGAATAATTCAAGATAAAAATCAACCAGTACTAGATGTCCACCTCATGTGGCTCGAGGACGAGCCACAAGACTGTGTTGGGGGCCTATTGGAAAGGGGTTAGGGTAAGTTGTACAACATCATGGATGATGCACAAGCTCAGAAGACATCACACAAGACAAAGATGGTGCGATAGGTGGAAGATAGACTACTTTTGATTATTTTATGTCAATTTTTGTACTTGTTGACCATTTTTTGTGGATATTGGTCATTAGTGAGTTAAATCAGTTAGGAGTTAGTTAGAATTGGACAATGAATGTAAAGGATCAAGCATATATATAGAAAGAATAATTGTGAATGATGACATCGATAGATGAATTTTGTAGAGCTCAAGTTGATCATTGACATCTAAGGTATCGGTCTGAAGATGAATTGTTATCTGTTTTGATTTGTAATTGATTGCACAGAAGTAATGTGATAAGACAGATGTTGAATTGAATCACTGTTATCTTTGTTATCTTTTTTTGTCTTTCTGTCCCTCCAAATTCGATGATGAATGCTAAGTGAATCCGAAATATGGATCTATGATGCGATGTTTATTGTTTATGAATGCTGCTATATTTTTAGATCTATTTCTACTCTAATAGATCTATTACAATTTATAAGGAATGATGCGCAATGGTGAATGGATCTATAAGTTGATCTATTCGGGTCATTAAGATGATGAAGCGTTGATGCCCTAATCCTCTTCCTATACTGTAGAAACTTGGTTCCGTCATCCCTCCCTTGAACATCTCGGGTGAGACTTCATCCGCTCTACGGGTGTTTCTAGATAGGGTAAAACTTGTCTGGACCGATGCTCAGGGAGATCACAGTGAGTTAAGTGTTGACAGAGTGGGACCCCTATCGACTAGGTTTTGTTGGTTGAGGTTTGAGCCAACATCATACTAATAACATAGTTGAAGATGATGGTAGAAATACATTGATCCATGATACACTTAATGTTAGAATGGATGATGATCATGATGATCATGAAAATGACAAGTTTTATGGTGTTCATGGTTTACCTCTTCTTTAGAAGGCATATGACCCCTTTATGAGGTCTCCAACACAAATCTTTTCTCTGCTGTATTGTTGATAGTGAACTTGAAGGTTATGAATGGTATTTCAAACACATCGGTCACACAGATGTTAAGGTATGTAATATATTCAATCACATATATACGATTGCACTAAAGTTTATCATTGTTCGTCTAGTAAAATTATTGTTAATTCAGAAGTCAAATTAATATGGATGAAATGTGTTTTATTAATATTCTTTATATATATTATATTAACTAGTTTTCATTTTAATTTGTTGTAGATTGATAGTAGAATTTTAGTTACCACTGTCAAATATTTTACCTCACACATATTGAGATTTATCTGCCATCATGAAAGAAACTAGAATGCAACATGAAGCAATTCATGCATGCCCCGATGACCATGTTAAATATTATAATCAACATGAATTTGAAACTAAATGTCTGGAATGTCATATAAGTAGATATCAAACAGATTAAGTAACAAAAAAGGTGCCTCACAAGGTTCTTCGTTATATTCCCATTATTACACATTTTCAATGACTTTTTAGGTGCAAAAACATAGCACAATTTATGGATTACCATGCATGGAAAAGAAGGCTAGATGAAATTATTCGAATTCCTGCAGATGGTTACACATTTAGAGATATGGAGGAAAAATGAACTCACTTTAAAGAGGAACCTCGTAATCTTGGGATTTCTTTAGAAACAGATGGTGTCAATCCATTTGTAGAGATAAGATCCATTTACACGATGTGGCCTATTTTTGCTATCAACAATAACATTCCTCCATGGTTGTCAATAAAGAGGGAGCACATAATGTTGTCTATGATTATTCCAAGTATTTGTCTACAATTTTTTTTTAATGTAGTGGCATCTCATTTGTCGTATTTTGTTACATAATGTCACATATATATATTTTTATTTTTCTCTTGTTCATGGTTTATATATCTAAATGGTTGCAATAATTATATATTTTATATGTTCAAATCAATTAGGTAAGTACCAAATTAAAGATATGAATTCATATATCGAACCTCTTATTGACGAGCTACTAAAGTTATGGAATGGAATCACTATGTATGACGTATATATACCAATATGACAAAGGCAATTTCAATTCCATGCAATGCTTGTATGGAAAATACATGATGCCCCAGGGTTAACCCATTTTTGTAGTTTGTAATTATAAGTTTCACTTTAATTGCATTTATTTTTATGAACTAGTTAATATATTAAGCACACATGTTTTTTTAAATAATCCATTCATTATATACATTATTATAATTGACATAGATAATCCATCTATTTATGTAGGTCTTTAGACAAAGGGAAAATTTGCATGTCCAGTTTGTGGTCCTAAGATCAAATCTCATCGTTCCAAACATTTAGGAAAGGAGGTGTTTGATGAGTATAGGAACTTCCTTTCTAAGAATCATAGGTATCGAACTGCCAAAAAACATTTGTTCAATGAGAAGCAAGAGACTGCATTAAAACCGCAGAGAATGACACCTCACCTATGGAAGTTGCAATATAATAGAAATCTTCAAGGTACATATGAATCATCGTATATGAAATGTTTTGAAATTTTGTTTATTGTGTGTTTTTTACTGTAATTGACGTTGATTTATGTAATTTCTTTATAAACTATTATTCATGATGGTCGTCATGATCATGAAGGAATTAATGGGATTCCACGAGGAATGAAAAGTTATCCTAAAAAATTCAGTAGGTTTCCCTACTATGGGCACCTACAAATTGCTCATCTGTTTGATACATTGCATATTGGAAAGAATGTGGCTGAAACATTATGGTGGATATTGGATGGAAGGAGTGAGAAAGAAAAAAATGTCAAAATTTGCAATGATATTCAAGAATCCAACTATGAAATGAAATACGTCATTCAATTTCATAGAAACAGAGACCAAATTAATATAAAATCACTTCCATGGATGTTAATGAAGCAACAAAGTCATGCGAAAATTAAATTTTCCCCTGGATTTTGTGCGAAAATGAAGAATATCATAACAAAGAAAGGTGATTTTGCAGGGGTGAAAACACATGATTGACATATCTTCAAGAAGGTAATTATTATGGTTTGCATGTAATTATTTCTATGTTAAAAATATTCTAGTGCATGTTGTTGGTATATTTTGTCTACTTTTTGTAAAAAAAATGAAACCATTTGTATATTGTTACAGTATGTTCTACCTCTCTCTCTCTCCCAAACAACTTCGATAACAATGTCAAACACATCATATATAATCTTGAGAAATACATGACGTAAGTAATGATTTTTTGCATGATCTTAGTGTTTGTTTAATTCCTTGTAGAACTTATATTTGATTTTTGTGCACTAATTCATGTTATGTAATATAATGTTTTTTTTTGTTAAATCTCGTGATTGGTTTGGATCACTTGTAGATGGTTGTCATCTAAAGAAATCCATAAAGAAGATATACAGTATTGGAGGAGAGAAATTCATTGTCTCATGTTTGAAATGCAGAAGCATCTACCTTCGACATTTTTCAATGCACAAGAACGCTACCTCATACACCAAGTTGAGGAGATTGAATTGTGTGGACATGTACACTCAAGGTCCATGTGGATGCTTGAGAGGCACTTGAAAGTTTTGAATGGTTTGGTCAGAAAATGAGCACATCCTAAGGGTTCTATGATGGAAGGATATATGGTATACCAAAATATGATGTATATTAGTGAATATATTCCTAAATTAGTGTCAAAGCTCAATTTAGGTCACATTTGTGATCTGCACTCCAATAACAATTTCGAAGGGTAGTACCCGAAGGGGAAAGGTAGATCAAGGAAGGTGAAAGGTAATTATTAACTAGTGGAGATTAATTAGTATAATACAATTTATTGTTGATTTTATGTATATATCATACATATTATATTTGTAATATTCAATATGCATCAATTAAAAGTGTATACTTTGTTAAGTGAATATACATTTGTATTGAATTTTATTTTTATTTTTATCAAACAGTTGGTCAAGAGTGGGATGCAATTCATTTATACATCACAAACAATATTGATTGGATGAAGGTATGGATTGAGCGATGTGAACAATCTGGTCATGGAATATCATGGGAATATGTGGCTTGATTTGTTAAAGCAACACATCACAATGGAGATACCAATCTTATACAAAGGGAAATCGATTTAGCATATGGGTTAAAAGATAAGCAGACAAACATATTAATCAACCACACTATTTTTTTGTTGCAAACATATTGATATACACGTTGATTTTTTCCCTGTAGGGAATAAACATGCACTTAATCATAAATGGATCATGATGTAATCTTTATGTGTAGGCTTGTTGTATGTAAAACATCATAAGGCTATGTGGTGCAATGAAGGGAAATATCACATCAAAAACTTGGATGAAATGAAAAAAACATCAAATCGTGGGATATCTATAGTTTTTGAGGTAACCAACGTTTCCTCTAGAAGTGACGTACATACATAACTCTCAGAAAATTGATACTATGGGTATTTGGAAGATATTCTTCAATGTGACTTTAACTCCTTCAAGGTAGTTCTATTTGTTGTCAAATGGTACAGGTTACCATTGAATAAACATGATCCCGATAAAACTATTATTGAACATGATAATGGATTTACCATGGTTAATACAAGGTTGTATGACCCAGAAACAAATCCCTATGTTCTTCCATCCCAAAGTGAACATGTATTTTACTCTGAGGTTCAAAGTAGAGGGGGTTGGTCATTTTTTGTGAGATACGATCCAAGGGGAAGGTCGGTAACGTATAACGTGGAGGAAGGTAATGAAGTGGGTATCGAAGAAGAAGACGATGTTGAAGAGGATCAACATGAGTTAGATGATCATGTTCCAGAATAATATGTGAAAGAATTAGTTGAATCAGATGATGTAGCACACAATGTCCATGAAGATGATATCGACGATGAAATGGCGATCGTAACTGACATCAATGACGATGATGACATGGCCAATCCTTACAATGTTGACTCTAGATCGAATGATATCGATGATGACTTGGTTGAAGAAGATGATGAAGTCCATTGAAGTGTATGGGGTATGCCTTAATATATCTACTCTATATACCTTGATTTAATATTGCGATAGAATTATTGAATTTAATTGGTACATATAAATTAACTTTTTCTTAGTGTTTTTTTCATTTTCCTTGTATGTTGGCATATGATATAATAATAGACATTGCTTCTTAAGTATGAAAAAAAACATTTTCTTTTACATAGATTTTGTCGGGTTATGGGGAATTGAGAGTTATGTGAGGGGGGGTGGGGGAGGGGCCATCAGAGCCTCCACCTTCATGTGGTTGGCCCTGTTCATTAGAGAATATTAAATTATTCTCGAAACAAAGAGAATCTCAATAAGGAAATTCACAATTATCATGCTAACACAAATGGTGTGCTTGATCATGTACTGCACTGGGACAACATTGAAATTTTTTAAATGTGTTCCTTCTTGGAGTGAAATTTGGCATGGTTAGAAAAGACACATGCATTGACGCTATGGGAGGGTTTCCAAAATCAAATATGACTGGCACTCACTCATGGAAGAGGGCACATATGAACTTGTGGGAGGATTTCCAGACTCAAACATGTTTGACACTAACAATTCGAGCATCAAAAACCATACCTATAGACTAATTAATGTGCTTCATGGGGCCAACATTGAAATTTTTAAATTTTTTTTTTCTTGGAATGAAATTTGGCATGGTTAGATTAGACGCATGCATTTCCACTGTGGGAGAGTTTCCAGAATCAAACATGACTGACACGAACAATTCAAGCATCAAAAACCATAACTATAGATTAATTAATGTGTTACACGTGGCCAACTTTGATTTTTTAAAAATTTGAGCTTGTTTGGATTGAAAATTTGGCATGGTTAGATTAGACACTCACATTGACCCATTGACTTTGTGATAAGGGTCATAATTAAACGATGTGTATTTTAAGGTGGGGGATAGGGGTTACAAGTTATGTAGTTAGGGATAAGAAGTTAAGGAGTTTTGGTTGGTAGGGGTTAAGGGGTACCACAAGTATATTTTAACCCAAAACACAATGACTCCATCTAACGAAACCCCCAAAAAATGAATGTGTCGTCAGAATTTTGGTTCAAAATTTTGGATTTCATTTGGGTTTAATTATGCATATAAAATCCAATGTTATATATGAAAGTGGTGAAATATATGATGTTATATCTCATTTTTTATTCAATGGAATAGATCAAAATAGTAATCCATGGTGTTCTATAACTTGACATGATGGCCATATCCCACTTATGGGCTAATGATTCCATATGTAGGAAATGCATGATAAATTGGGGTTCTGCACATTTTCCGTGGGGTCACGTGCATGGGCCTAACCCATGGATGCATATAATTGAAAAACATAACCCGTAATCCCAAACTTGTATCTCTAGGTACACACCCTTTATCCCTTATTCCTAACTACATACCCCTTAACCCCTTATCCCTAACCCCGACCCTAGATAAATCCGTACAGAAAATCCTCTTTTAAGATCATAGTTGGTTAGGGGGTTACAAAAAACCATGACTATGAAGACCTAGCCTCTACCCATGAGTTGATTAACGCTTATCCCAAATTCCATACCACATCAACCCAATCTTAAAGCCATGTAGTCTCTCTATATGTTTACATATAATAGATATCATTTTAAAACCCTACCTATCTATTTATGAAATCTATTCACAATAAATATGTCTTTTTTTACTATATTGTGTCATATTCTCTTAGGATCCATTCTTATAGTATCCTAATTGTTTAGGGGTTATAGGGTTAGGGACTAACCTTGGTTGTGAATCCCTAACCTCTATCCATGCCCTATAATTGTGAACCATTAAATTCTATCCATACCCCCTAACTATGAACCTTTAACCTCTACCCATACAACCTTACTTATATGAACCATTGGGGGGTTTTATAATCTTATTACATGATGCTATATAATAATGCGGATCATAGGTTTTACACCCAGGTTTTATTGATATCTTGCATGCCATTCCAACACCACATAGATAGTTAGTGCTCGGGTGCCAACACCTATCCAGAAGTCGAGTTTGATAGGGGCTCCAACACTCTTCTTTGGGAGGATTTAGGTCGAGCTCCAACACTCCTTCCCCCTCACCAGAGCATTTAGAGGTCATAGAGGTCGCATAAGAGGTGGATCTAGGAGGTCGCAGAGGTCACCATAGAGGATGCAGAAGAGGTCAAGTAGTACACAAAGGAGTCCAAGGAGGTCAAGGAGTTCATAGAGTAGGTTGGGGAGGCTAAGGAGTTTGTAGAGGTCACCATGAAGGTTGCAGAGGTCACCACAGAGGACACAGAGGAGGTGAAATAGTTCACAAAGGAGGCCGAGGAGGTTGAGGAGTTCATAGACAAGGTTTGGGAGGTTAAGGAGTTTGCAAAGGTCACCACGAAGTTTGAAAAAGAGGTCGAGGAATTCACATAGGATGTTAAGGATATTGAGGACTTCATAGAGGAGGTCGAGGAGGTTGAGGAGGTTGTCGAGGCGATTGAGAATCTACAAAGGAAACAATTCCAGTTAAGCATCAACAAGAATATCACTGATCAATTCAATGTTTAACAATAAACCATGGACACGTAGCTATGGATGGAAAAAGATTAGATTGAAAAGATAATTTTATCAATTCCCATTGAATCAACACAATAGTAGGTCAATAAACCCTAGGGTTGCAGCTAGGACATAAACCCTAGTTGTGGGCACAAACCAATAGACAAATGAGTAAGAGATTCCCACAATATATTGTATACCATGATGAGGTTCATAAGAGACCACAAGGATGAAATTGAATCAACCAAAAAACCCCAATTCCTATAATAAACAAGGAGAAAAACAATGTTAGGGTATCATAACATTACAACCTAAGAAGTGTATTGGATATGATTTATGGGCGCGTACTATAGGGAGAATTGATAAGTGTGTTAGAGAGAAGTATTAAATTGAACTCACAAGAATCTTTGAACCAAGAAAAAACTCACAAATAGATCTCACAAACAATTTACTTAGAATTTGATATGAAACAGTGAAAAAAATGAGTTGCAACTATATAATGCTTTCATTAATAAAAAACTAAATGGATACAATCTGGATAATTGTTGCAATGCAATACAATGGCATTAATAGCCTGAAAATTTGAATTTATGAGAGGTAATTCAAATTGATTAACTCAATATGACTGCATGGCTAACTAGACATGTCTAAATCACTATGGGAGCTTAACTAGCTGTCTCTAGTTGTCTAATTCAGTATGTCAATCAGTTATAATAAGTTAAACTAGTATAACTGATGTGGTAGGTGAGAAAAGGTGCCTTAACACATGCATCCATACAAATACTGGCACTAACTGAACTCAAGGACATCTAACTGAATGTAACTGACTCATAACTAGGCTTGACTAGTCACTAACTTCCAACAACTGAAGGAGGTTGGTGCCAACACTCCTAATGGCTCCCAAATTATAAGGATTGGTCTAGGAGGCTCCTAAAATAATGCATGCAAGTGTGGCCATTAGAAGTTATCCTCAATATATGTTCCCCACACTCTAGTGACTGGTAGATGTGGCCCCATTAGGCCAAGAGGACCCAATCGTACTAACGACTCAATAATGACTAAAAAGACTCCTAAGTTAGGTAGGATTGACCAGTTTGGATAAGGGAAGATTATAATCCTAAAATCCCCCCTAAATGATAACTTGAACAACTATGGGCCCTGGTAACTAAGACCATAGGTCACCCATTACCGATAAAATTTAAAAAGTAATTGCTTAATACAAACAAGGAAATGAGGAAAAACCTCATTGGAAAATTACCCCCCCTCAAACTAAGCAGGTAGAATCATGATCAAGATTGTTCTTCTTTGCATAGGTATCTTGGGGATTGGCATGTGAAATTCTCCATCCAAACTAAATGATTATGTATGGAGGAATATTCTTCTTTGGAACAATAAGAATATGCTTAACTAAATAAAAAATATAGACCACTGCAGGATGAAAACTTGGCCCATGTAGAGCAACTGAAATCAACTGATAAGAGAGAAAAAGTGATTGAGAATTCGAACCATGTGAGGAACACATGAGAAAATTATGTATTGCAGAATTGAACAGAAAACCATGTGAGGTAATATCAGCTCCAAGTGTTAGGAGTAAGTGTCCAGGAGGATGCATAATGTCTCCCTTTTTACTAGTTCTGTGAGGAGATGAGCATGTGATCAAAGGTAGAGAAGCCCTCGGACCGTGGAGAGCGAATGATTGAGCTTAATAATCTGATATAGCTTCAGAAATAACCAATTATTTACAAAATACAATATCATAAGCCTCATAAGATGAAACTAACATCAAATCCCCAACAACAAGTTTGGATAAGACTTGCGGTACTTGATTTGTCACACCAAAATTGATGAGACCAGCTACAAGTACGACTGAAGGCTCTTGGAACTATTCGAACCAAATAATATCATATCAGATCCAAATAAGATCACATTATATCTAAATAAGTTCATATCAGATCCAAAAGTGTGTTCCACTGAGATGGTAGATGCACAATTTTCTCCTTCTTCAAACTTATGAGTGTTGGTGCATGCAATCCTGTAGGAATTTGCTAGAAGCTTTAGATCAAGGAAACTGAATGGATCAGTCCTACAATCTGATATTATTTCCAAAATATACAAGGTATTACTTATTTTCACACCACCAGCAACATTAGAGGGAGAGAAATAAAATTCCTCTTTACTTTCTGAAGCAATCACTGGAAAATTTTACATAGAATTTAAAGGAAAATCAATGGAGAATGTTTGCAAGGAATGGAAGGAGATTTTATATTAAATATTAGAGATTTGAATGTATTCTTCTGAATCATCCATATGAGAATATGAGATATGAGATATCTCATAAAATTTCGAAGCAACATGAGAAGGAGTCACTGCAAGGAGACTTTCTTCAATTCGAATTGACTGCGAGGAAGATTCTGCTTCTTCTTCATCTTCAACAACTTCATCAGAGTGAGTAGAGGCTGAGACTTTTGAATAAATAACTCTTGTGGTGCTGGGTGTGATCTCCAAATTGCTATTATGACCCTCATTTTGCTTTCCAAAGGTTCTGTCTAATTTTGTCCAAAGATCCTTTGAGTATTCAATAGATTTAACAAGGTAGCGTAAGCCTGGAGAAAGGGCCAGACATAATGTTCCAAAATCTCTATCATTGTCATTTAGCTAGTCAATATCATTCTCATAAGAATCTTTACCAAGTCCAATAGACACCTCATAGAGATATTGTCTCTTTAGATATGAAATCATCTTCATCTTCCATTTTGAATATCTTGTGGATGGAGTAAGAAGAGGAACTGATAATTTCGAATCCATCTGAAGTTGTACCTGCAATTACAAAAAAGAAAACCAAAGTAAGGTCGAACAACCTGCACTTTTGGAGTTTGCATCACGACTAGCTTAGTCAATTAAGCAAGCTTTATCAACAATGTAAGATTCCATGAATTATGTGGTAAACTCTCAGCTTCTGGTGTAGATATGGAATGTTTTTGAGTTGTTTTTCTCAAATTGCTTCATAGATCTAGCATGAAATCTGTAGAAGAAGAATTTGCTTGTCTTGGCGAGGCTCTAATACCATTTTAAATTGAGCTCATGAGATTCTATGAACCAAGACAAAAACTCACAAATAGATATCACAAACAATTTACTCATAATTTGATATGAAACAATGCAAAAAATGGGTTGAAGTGGTATAATGCTTTCATTAATAAAAAAGTAAATGGATACAATATGGATAATTGTTACAATGTAATACAATGTCATTAATAGTCTGACAATTGAAATCCATGAGAGGTAATTTGAATTGATTAACTCAATCTGACTGCATGGCTAACTAGACATGTCTAAATCACTATTGGAGCTTAACTAGCTATCTCTAGTTGTCTAATTCAGTCTCTCAATCAGTTATAATCTGTTAAAATATTCTAACTGATGTGGTAGTTGAGAAAAGGTGCCTTCCCACATGTGACCATGCAAATACTGGCACTAACTAAACTGGAGGACATTTAACTGAATGTAATTGGCTCATAACTAGGCTTGACTAGTCACCAACTTCCAACAACTGAAGGAAGTTGGTGCCAACACTTCAATTGGATCCTAAATTGTAGAGATTGGTCTAAGAGGCTCCTAAACTAATGCATGCAAGTGTAGTCAGTGCCAATTAGCCTCAATCTGTGTTCCCCACACTCTAGTGACTGACACATGTGGCCCCATTAGGCCAAGTGGACCCAATGGTACTAGTAACTCAATAATGACTAAAAAGACTCCTAAGTTAGGCAAAATTGACCAGTTTGGACAAGGGAGGATTACAATCCTAACAAGAATATACAAACCAATAATAAGAGAGTTTAGGGTTCTCATAGTCTAAATTAATTGTATTAAAGAGATTAGGAAGTTCAAATGAGGCATGGGTCCTTGCCCAATTTATGCCAAATGTAAAATTATGTCATTCTAGGATTTTACAGGGTTTTAGCTTAGATAGTTATGGTACATTTCTGGATAATTCATTGAGTGAATACCTTACTATACTTGTTGCAACAGGTACGATACTAGAATGTAATATTTTCATTTCTTATTTATAATGGAACTAGGATGAACAAAATTTATTACATATGTTAGATTTCATCTAATGTTTTCTACAAGCTAAGGCAATAAATGAATTGGTGATGTTTTTTCATTCACAATTTTGTTAGTAAAATAATGTAGTCTTTACAGTTTTGGAATATTTGTTCTATCTCTTATTATCAGTTTTCATGGTACTAATAATATTTGTAATATGATGTAGTTGTGAGGGACCCTGCATGAGGTCCTTTCATCCAAATATATAATTTGGAGGGGATTCTAACTATAAATCTCTAGGTTTAACAAAAGCACAAGTAAGGGAAAGTTAAAAATGCCACCACTTCTTGTAAACTTGATGCTAGTTTTTGAGATTTTCCATTTCTTGTTATTATCTTGATTTCCCATGATTACTTGTATTTGGTGTAGGATATACAAAACTTCTATTGCCTAAGTTGTAAGCATAAGAAGGATTAGTACAACTTGATAAAATGGTATGCTATTTAAAGTGACATGTTGTCTTATGGACATGAGCATATTCATGTGAACATATATAATATATATTGACATGGTGTGTGGCAGGTCCCATATATAGATTCATCCTTCGGGGGTGTCAAGCTTGGCACAAATGGTCATAAAGACTTGTTTGACTGGGTCGCTATACAACTTACAAACTTAATTATCAATGTGATGTTGTACACCTTTTGAAACCTGTTATACCATAATCCTGTCACCATCATGTGATAAGACATTTGACATACCTACTTGCCCTGAATCCCAGCTTCTGGAGTGCAAAGTAAATGGTTTTTTTATCAATCTGTTATACAAATTCCTAGCACCATGCATGCCCCTTTATCCAGGAGTGGTACCCCTACTCGCATCGCCTTTCATCGGTTTTCCACAAGCAGTGCCACCGCCCATTTCCCTTGGTCCATATGCGGTTATTACCAGAACCATTCTGTCATAGAAGGAGAAGCGTGGTACCCTGGGTAAAAAGGAAAAAAAAGAAGTTGCTCGAGGCTTCTAGATGATAAGCCTCATGTACTACCTTATCCCTACTATTGTGGGTTGGTTGAGCTCGAGATCCCTCATCCTAGGATCTTAGAGGCCACCTCACCCACTAATTTCTCAACCATCTCTATCCATTAAAGCCCTATAAATATGAGCTCATAGCCATGGTTGAGGGGAGAACATTTGAAGGTATTGTTATGATGTCGGATTGATTCTTGGCCCAAGATCATTTGGAGAGAGCATAGAGAGCTAGAGTTGGAGCTTTTGGGGATGAAGAGCTTGTTTCATGGAGATGCATGTCAACACTAAGGCTTGGTTGTAAACCTCTTCATATTTCTAATGCAAGTTGATTTCTGTCCCACATATGATTTTGTTGTTGTGATTTCACATATATATGTTGCTAGATTCCTTAGTTACTAGCATAGATTAGTAGATCATATTCTGGTTGCTTTGATTCATTTTGTGTTGAGATTTTTTGCAGGTACACAGGTGAATTGTGAAATCCTTGTATTCAAGATATCTACAACGTCTAGGGAGAGTCTTCAACCTCTGTCCTCTATTTGTTCTGGATCTTAACCATTCAGACCAGTGGAACACCTTGCTGTCCGTAGGAGGTGAAATATTATAGCTAACAAATCTGGCGACCATACTGGGGAATAAAGTATTCAGTTGTTTTGATCTTCCTTAGTCTGCAACTCTTGTCCGAATCCAGGCTCCATTTTCTTCAACTCTTTTCAGTCAGATCTACTTTCTAATTTGTATTATTTGGGTTTGAAATTTCCAGATCTGTTCAAATCTGAGTCATTTCGGTCTTTTATGCTATGTTACCACATTCAATTCGATAGTATTTGCCTTGATCTAGTCTTCTTTGATCTGATCCATTGTTCTCTTTTTTGTTTTGGCCATCTACAGGGAACCGCGCCCATGCTTTGTACGAGGAGCGGTGCCACTGCCTAAACTCAGTGAGTAGTATGCGGTGCCACCACCTATATCTGGTTTGCAAGGAGCGGTGCTATCTTGGAAATGCTCTGTCAACACCTACGAAATGTGGTGCCAGGTAGGCATTAGTCCAAAACTATTTTTCCTCATTTTTCTTTGTAAAAATTTGGAATTTTGATTGCTTTTAGTTATGTTATCAGACTTATGTTATTGAATATGATGTGTGTGGCTTGCTGCTTTGATGGTTTAAGATTGATTTGAGTGGAATTTCAAAAGTTTATTTAGTCTTTTTGATTGTTCATCCGCTTGTTGCTTGTTGGTTGTGCTTAAAGAATGATTTCTTGTTTTTTGAAAGTTAGGGTGCTCATTGAAGTCTCTTTTCGTTGCATATATTGAAAGAAGAGCACTAGATTAGCTTCTAGATTTCATTTCTTGCTTGCATAGTAAACTTCTTTTTCTTTCCTTCAAAAAAGAAAAGTTTTGCTTGAGATTAGGACATCATATTTGAGTGTTGGATTTGGGTTTTCTGATTGGCTTTACAAGCTTTCAGGACCTTTATGATCTTTCATCTCTCATGCATATAGGACTATCTTGATAAAAAAAAATGGTAGTTTTAAGTTAGATTTTCTTATGTTTTTGAGAAATTTGAAAAGTTAGAGTGCATTGGCATATAGGTGTGCTTGGTGTTGTTCTTTTAGGAAAAGGGATTCTCACCCTTCTCATTTGCTCTCGAAAAGAAGAATTTGGTTTGTAAAAGTATTTTCTTGTCTTTGATTTGATGTTCATGACTGTTGATTGGAATAGTTTTTGGTTTTGAAACAAAAATAAAAACACTCTCTTCCCTCCCATAAGTAGGCATGCTGAATGGTAAAGTGAACATTTGCATAAGCATATTGCATGGTTTTACTTTTCTGTCAATACATCCTTCATTCACCTAACCATACAAGTTAAAATTAACAGTAGTTGTAGGTTAAAATTTACGTAGTAACTTGAGTGATAGGTTAGAGACGTGTTCGGGCGTCGTAAAATGTAGGAGCTGTCGTTATTTGTTAGTATTACATTCTGGGACTCGCGTGGTTTTTCCACATACCATCGGTATATCGAACGACCTTTCACGTACCCTTGAGGTATATTGAAAGGTACTTCATGTACTTGATTGTATATCGGAAGGCCCCTTGTGTACAGTTATGCATTAGACAACACTACTACCGATTCAAGCTCCCATGTACCTTGAGTATATTGGGAGACCCCACTAGGATAAGATATCTATCTGAGAAAAGCCCTTTGGCCGTCTTGTTTGGAGCCATACACCAAAAATAACATTCGGGGAGATTACTATGCACGTACCGTCAAGGTATATTGCGAGCGGCACCTTCTTGACAATCCTAGTGAGAGACTTGACTTTTGAACTCCTCCTGTCATTTTAAGTCTTCTTTTTTTGACCTATAGTTTGAGTAGGGAAGTATTTTGGTGTGTTTTTTTTAGATTTTCAGACCCTAGGTTAGATAGGAACTGTACAAACTGGCCGAGTTAAGATAGTCCAGAAGAGTATGGGGCTTGCCACCTCATTTTATTCCTATTTTAGGAGAAAATCCAATGGAAGCTATCGACCAAGGAGCTGCTACCACCTCCCAAGTGGGAGATAATGTGGTGGTGGAAGGTGGAGTACCATATTCTTCACACTCACCTCCCTTGGTCCAACAACCCTCTCAGGGAGATTCATCATTCCATTCTCCCTTGGAAGGTCATGTTGATGATACCCGTTCGGAATTTGGTCCTAATGCTCCTTTTTGGGAGACACCTATCGGACATGCCATTGCCTCATTTGGCACCTATGTAAGTTCTCATGATAGTGAAGAAGAACGTCGGCAATAGTGCTGCTATTCTCCATGCACAGAAGGTAGAAAAGCAGATTGATAACCTATTAGGCTCTACACCAGTACGTTCCACATCCCTTCCTGTGGGATATCGTTCACTAGCCGATTCTATGAGACCCATTGAACCGATTATAGATCGTCCATTAACAACCCATAGCCCAGGTCAAATTTCCACCCCTCTCACCTCTTATGTTATGTCTGTTCCAAATCCTCCTAGGTATTTGCATCTAGGGCCCAACCTTCAATTCCTGTTTCATCAGTACCTTTGAATGCCTAGGGGCAACCCCCGGCACGACCTACATTATCTGATACTATAGTTGTACCTAGTCAAGGGCAGACCTCTAACATAGAAACATCTACAGTTTTTGTCCCTCCCACCCACACTAATGTGGTAAATCCCCTATCTAGTTCAGGTCATCCCTTGGGAGCACAACCTGTTACCATTCAGTATTCTAGTGGTTATGGTTATTAAATACCTGTAGGTAATCATCCATCTAATCCTACAGGAATGCCTTATGCTGGAATTCCATACCCTAGTAACACTTTTACGCCATGGGGGAAACCTAATGGGTCTTACATGCCATCCATGAGAGGGATACCTATACATACTGCAGGAGGTGCGGGAGGACCACCTTATGGAGGTCCTCCCCCTGGGGGACCTAATGGTCTCGGAGGATTTGGCAATTTTCCTCCTCATGGTCCTGTAGGTCCTAGTGGTCCTAGGGGACCTGGTGGCTTTCCTCCTTATGGCTCTAGAGGGTCTGGTGGCCCTCCACCTAGTGGTTTTGGTGGCTCTGGATATTTACCACCTCTTGGAGGCTCTGGAGGGTCTGGTGGTCCACCTCCTGGTGGTCTTGGTGGTCCCGGTGGTCCTAGTGGCTCTGGCGGTCCTCCTCCTCGAGGCCCTGGTGGTCCTAGCAATCCTAATTTCTGAAATCAACCCCCCATGGCTGGATCCTTCGTTGGTTCTTCCTCACTGCAACCTATCTATTAGTCTACCTATGGCCCTACTGGTAATTATATGCCATATCAATATTACCAGTATGTGCAACCAAATATATAGTTACCTTTCCTAGCAACTTTGGACTTTCCTGATTTGTCCAAGTTGATTAATGATCCCATTCGACACAATCCCTCATGGCCTCCCATTCTGGTAAAGTTACCATCGGATATTCCGAAATTCGATGGGAAGCAGGGTGAAGATCCGTGGAACCATGTTATGAATTTTCATTTGTGGTGTTCCTCGAACTCCCTCATGGATGATTCCGTTCGGTTATGACTCTTTCAGTGAACTTTGACCGGTACGGCTGTGAAGTGGTACATTGAACTCCCACAACATTTGTTTGTGGATTTTGGCTCGTTGGCAACCGTATTTCTTATGCACTTTCAACTCCCTATCCGTTATGAAATGGGCACCAAAGTTTTAACTTCTCTACGACAAAACACCTCCACCCACATTTCTAATCATATTCATGAGTGGAGAAGGCGAAGAAGGCTTATTAAGGCCCCTATTTCGGATCAATTGTTAACTGATTGGTTCACTAAGTCCTTGTTGCCTCCTATTGCCTGAGATGTGGCCATGGGAAGTGCCGTTACTGAAGAGCAAGCTATTAGTCGGGCTCAGTACCTAGAATTGGTCTTTTCCCAGTCCGAGACTCTTTATGACCTGATTCCTCAAGCTCCTTGCCCAAGCACTGACCCTACCAAGCCACCGGCAGAAGTACATGTTGATGGGATTTTTGGTTCAATCCAATCCCCATCCGCAGCGAAACCTGCCAAGCAAACCCAAACTGCTACTCCTTCGACTCATAAGGTTTCTGCCGAGGTCAATTCTATTCAAAGTACTCAAACCTCGGGTAATAAAAAGAAAGGTAAAAATTCAAATAAAAAACCTGGAAACCAACAGGAGACCCCACGATCAACCAATAATGACAACAACAAAGGGAAAATGAAGGCTAAATATCGTTTTTTGTTATGCGGTGGTGACCATTTTTCAAAGGAGTGTCCCCATCGGGATGAAATCTCCAAGTTTTTGAAGTCTAATACCGCACCTGCAGTACTTACGGATCCCTTTCCCTCTCAACAACAACTGGTAGACCACATGTCTAACCAGGGTAACTCTAGTTCATCGGAGGAAATTCATATGATGTCCTTAGATACCATCCATTTGCAAACTCAAAGCCAAAATTATGATAAACCCACAGATAAGAAAGAAGACCAATCTTCTTCAGGGAAAGCTCCCTCTACCAGTTCTTTGGAATCCTCATCTACTGTTCCCTTGTCTATCGAGAAGCCTACTCTCGACTTGATTTTGCGCCCACCAAAGAGTACTCTTCAGAAGGTTTTCTTTAATCCCAATTCCCGAGCTGCTCAATTCTATAATGTGGTTGAAGATCTCTCTCAGGCACCTTGTGCGATGTCTACCCTAGAAGTACTCCAAAGTTGCCCCACACAACGCAAGAACTTGTTGATAGCATTAGGAGCTATAGACCCGGATAACACTAACTTGATTCACTTTAATGTTGAGAAATATAAACCTAGATTACCGCATAAACTTTCTTTTCAGATCATTACAAAAGTAGTGGGAAAAAAAGTCTTTCGAACGGTACTAGATGAAGGAGCTTCGACCTTGGTGTTATCTTTGACTTGTTGGAAAGCTCTTGGCTCTCTCGAGCTTGTTACATCACCTACGACCCTTAAAGCCTTTGATGGACAGGGTTTCCAACCCCATGGCCTCATATCAAACCTCGCAGTCGAGCTAGGGGGAAAAACCATTTCCATGCAATTAGAAGTGGTGGATGCCCCTTTGGATTATAACCTCCTTTTAGGAAGGAATTGGTTCTATGCCATGACTGCTGTTGCTTCAACAATATTTCGAATGGTCCAATTCTCGCATCTTGGGAGAATTGTTACCATTGACCAGCTTGATTTCTGTACGCTAGATGTTGCTACTTCCATGGCTAATAACATCCCCATTTTAGGTGAGTCCCCTCCTCCTTACTAGTTGATTGGGCAGGTATGCTGAAGGATTTATCCCTTATGGGGATTTTTCCCTCTACTCCTCCTAGCACGGATACCGCGACAATACATATGATCGCCTTATTTGATTTTGAGCCCAAGGGAAAAAATGTTGTTGAGTCCACCTGGTTGAGCCTGCACGAAGCTATGCATGACACCATTCAAACTTGTTCCGATGATCACAATGATGACCTTCATTTAGTGGCTTCGGATCCTTACCATTTACCGTACTGGTTAGAACCTTCTCTTCCGATTCTAGATTATCTCTCTGAGACTTTTCCTTCTGACGAGTCCATTATAGAGATCATGAATACAGATGAGCCCAGTTGGGAGGATCACCATCATAGATCCATGTTCCTCCCCAATACCAGTTTGGGTAGCCATGATTTTGCATCCTTGTTTCCTATTGATATTGTCAACGTTCCACAAAGTCCTATATTGTTGCAAGACAATGATTCTGAAGGAAACCTTTGCAACATTACTCAGATGAACCCAATTGACATATCAGCCAAGCCTGATGTTATTGAGCATGTTCATGTTGGGAAGAACTACTCCACAGATGAATCTGAAGCATACAAGGCACTTTTTAAGGAATTCCGTGATATTTTTTCCTGGTCCTATGAAGAGATGCTGGGGATTGACCCTTCTATTGTGGTCCATGAGATTAAAACTTATCCCACAACTAAACCTGTCAGGTAGAAACTTAGGCAAGTCCATCCTAGGAAGGCCGTAGCTATTAAAGCTAAGATTGAGAAACTTCTGAAAGCTGGTTTTATTTATCCTGTACCTCTGACAGAATGGGTATCGAACATTGTCCCTGTCAATAAAAAGTAGGGCACCATTAGAGTCTGCATCGACTTTAGGGATTTAAATAAATCTTGTCCCAAGGACAACTTTCCTACCCCGCATATCAATCAGATTATAGACAACTGTGCTGGAAGTGTCATTTTTTCATTCATGGATGGCTTCTCTGGCTATAATCAAATTGAGATATTGCCCTCCGATCAGCATAAGATGACATACATTTGGCCATGGGGAACCTTTGCATATAATAAGTTACCTTTTGTCTTGAAAAATGTTGGAGCCACATTCCAACGTGTAATGTCCTATGCATTTCACGACGTTAAACATATTGTTGAACCGTACCTTAATGACCTCCCTACTCATTCACAACGACGGGAGGACCATCCTGTTCATCTTAGAGACATATTTCTAACATGCTGTCATTATAATATACGGCTCAATCCACATAAATGTGTTTTTTGCATTGAGACGGGACATCTACTTGGATTTGTGATATCCAAATATGGCATCTGAATCGATCATTTGAAGATTTTCGCTATCATTAATCTACCAGCCCCAACCAACATCCTTGAACTCCAAAGTTTGCAGGGGAAGGAAAACTTTCTCCACCGTTTCGTGTGCAATTTCTCTAAGAAAACACATGGTTATATCATCTCCTCAAGAAGAACACTCCATTCTTCTGGGATGACCAAGCCCAATGCGCCTTTGATAATCTTAAGCACTCTCTGATTCATTCACTCGTGATACACCCCCCAGATTATTCAAAGAACTTTCTCTTGTATATTGCTGCCTTCGCTACTACCATCACCATGGTTTTAGTGCAAGACAATATCCACGGTCAGGATCATGTGATTTATTACGCTAGTAAGAATATTATTGATTCTGAAACTCGTTATTCACATGTGGAGAAGCTAGCTTTGGCCACGATCATTGCTGTGCAAAAATTTCGTCACTACATTCTTCTTCGCACTACCACCATATTGGCAAACCAGAAATCGATGTACTACATTCTGACTCGTCAGGTACTTGAGGGCAAGTACTCCCGTTGGATCGTCATCCTTCAGGAGTTCGATCTCGAGTTTGCCAAGGCTACATCAAAGAAATCCTTGGTTTTTGCTGAGCTTATGTGTGACCTTGCCTGTGCTACCATAGAATCTGAGCCTAGTGATTCATTTCCAGATGAATTCCTATTCCTAATTAGCACTACTGATCCTTGGTATGTAAATTTGCTGATCTATCTCCAAACCCAACGTTTTCAGCCGCATCTATCTCGTGATGATCATCGCCACACAAAGTAATATCTTATCTTAAATGATATCTTGTATCAACATGGGATTGATTCCATTCTCCGGTGATGCCTCACTCATGAGGAAGCTGAACACGTACTGAATGATTGGCACTCTGGAGCATGTGGCAGTCATTTATCTGGGATGGCTATAGCCCAGAAAATCCTTCATGTTGGCTTTTTCTGGCCTTCTGTCTTCAAAGAATGTCATGAGGTTGTTAAGAAATGCCCACCTTGCCAACATTTTTATCCCAAAAAGCACACCCATCCTGCTCCGCTTCACCCCGTCATTGCCATTGGCCCTTTTTCCAAATGGAGGATTGACTTCATGCATTGTAAGCCTACCTTAGCCGGGGGGCATGGTTACATCATCGTAGCCGTGGATTATTTCACAAAATGGGCTGAGGCCATGCCTACATATACAGAAGATGGCAAGACTACTGCTCTCTTCTTGTTCAATCATATCATAGCTAGATTTGGAGTTCCGTAGTCTATCGTCATTGATCACGGATCTCATTTCCGTAATCAAATGATGGAGGAATTGAGTGCCAAGCTAGGTTTTCACCATGAAAATTCTACGCCGTATTATCCGCAATATAATGGTCATGTAGAGGCCATTAACAAGGTTTTGAAAACTATGCTTCGTCGGATGGTTGGAGATCATAAATCCAATTGGAATCTCATTCTTTTTTTTGCTCTTTGGGCTTATCAGACTTCCATGAAAATAGCTACTGGTTTCACGCCATTCCAGCTTGTCTTCGGACTTGAAGCTGTCTTGCCAATCCAATGTTAGATTTCATCTTTACAACTTGCCGTCGAACTTCTCCTAGACACTTCCGCAAAGGAAGCGATACTTTTATACTTAAATAACCTTGATGAGACTTGTAGAGATGCTGCCTTGGCTAATGAGGCACATAAGAAATGTGTAAAGGTGCAGTACGATAAATCCGTCTAGCCTCGTGTTTTCAACGAGGGTGACCTAGTTTTAACTTATGACCAGAGATATGACAAGCTAGGGAAGGGTAAGTTTGAGTCCATGTGGTATGGACCTTTCGTTATTTCCAAGGTGTTAGAGAAAGGAGCCTATGAGTTAGTTGATTATGATGGAATCCCTTTGGGGCAACCTCGCAATGGGTTGTACCTAAAAAGGTACTATGCCTAGGTTTTCTTGGATGGTATCTTGTATATATGTATATTGATTAACTTTCAGTGTGCTTTTAGTATTTTCAAGATGGTTTTGAGTTTTAGTGTCCGCATCTGTTTATACCATGTTTTGGTCATGCAGATGGCTTTCTATGGCTTCGCTGATGGTGCTTTCCACCACACCTTGAATCTAGCCTCGGCTGGTTGGGTTCTCTATTCCCCAGCTGAAGATTTGGTCAATTCAGGAGCTATTTGTTTAGGTCCTGCTACTAATAACATCACCGAATATGAAGCAGTCATCGGTCTTCTAACTGAAGATGCCTCCCAAGATGTTTGTGATCTAGTAGTTTTGATGGACTCTCAGCTCATGGTTTATCATTTAAACCATGTCTACACCATTAGGAATGTGGTGCTCCTTCGCCTCTTCTGGAGGGTACATTTGTTAGAAAGATCATTTGGAACCATTACCTATAGGCATACCCCTAGGAAACATAATGTAGTTGTTGATTCATTGGCTAATTACATCCTAGATTGGCATATTTCCCATTCATGAAATTAAATAAAACATGGCATATTGTAAATAAACATTTGAAGACACATAGAACTCATAAAAAATGCATTTATCCATTTGAGACATATAAACACCGTGTAAAAGTCTGTATATATATATATATATGAAATTTTTTTACAAAAATAGGTCCCGAGACCTCATCTGAAGCACGTAGGATTTCAGGAAAAATCATCATGCAAAAAATCTTGAAACTATTAGCTTTCAGTATACATGTCTCATCCATTGACGGTGCTCGTGATAGCACATCACTGCTCGAGCTACCCTACGTAGTATCCTGCTAAATCAGCCTGGTACTCCCACCATAGATCTCTGATATCTAGTCGGGAGGTCATCTATATCAGCATTTGGGATGTCCAGAGTCAACCTTTCTAGGTTCTCCTCCCGCTCCCTGGTGATATCATCACCTTGTGGCACGAAGCGAGCTCCAGCCCGCCTGTCTAATGGAGATGCTCCTCCAGGCCTTACTGCTCCAACATCTGCATGAAGACAAACAGGTCTCGTCACTTATCATAAAAAATATAAAACATAAAAAAACATAAAAACATTTTCCATTGTTAGGGTTTCTTGCTTCTTACCAATGTCACCCCACTGCCCTCCAGGTGGGAGTGGTAGGTCAGGATCACCTGTAAAATTTGTGCCTGCATAGGCATAGTCCTCAACCATGAGCATCTGATCCCACAACCATCTGAAGAATGAATCACTGAACTTCAATCTGCCCCTACCCGCTCCTGTGTGAGCCATGACCTGGACCCACCTTAGCATATGGGGGTCCCGTGCTCTCAGACTCCGAAAATTCACCTGGGGCCTCATCTGTGGGACCCGCTCAAAGAAGAAGCAAGCTAAGATGGAACCAAAGCCAAACTGCTTCAGCTCTCCCTACCGACATTTAGTCAGCTAATCCTTGAAGATTGGAAGCAATGCTTCCACCCAGTTGAACACCATAGGTGCCATAGCCTCTAGGGAGTACAACATATGTGCCTTGGAAGCCTGATGCACACCCTGGCTCCCTTCCACCCTTTGCATGGTGAACAAGACAATTCATAGAACCCTATCTATCACTGCCTTGATGGGGATTTTCTTCCTCGATGTACCTATACCTGGTACACAGTGCCAATCTATGAGCTCTCTAGTGGTAATGTCCCCACCATGGGAACCTGTCAGTGAGATGGGGGCACCCCATCTCGATAGGACAGTCAGGAAGTAGATATCCTCTACCTCCACTGTAAGTATGTGTGCCCCCACCTCGAAATACTGTTGTTTTGGATTCCACATTCTCAGTATGTGTTCCAGTAATCTCTTGTGGGACACCATGCTTGGTGTCCGAAAGAACTTTACGAGTCCACAATTTTGGAGAGTGGCAATGTGAACCGCATTCCTTTTAGCAGCAGCAAACTCATCATCATGTGTTCTTTCTTTCCATATCACCATATTTTGGACACCTAGACCTGCCAAAAACAACAATGGTATGCATTAATATCATCCTTAAGTCATTGCAAATAAAAATAATGAATGAATTTTTCCTATATCATTTGTTTAACTTCTCCACGACCAGCACCGCCTATGCCCTGTTGGAGACAGGCGGTGGCACCGCCTATCCACCGTACTCTTGGCGTGGTTCTTGGGTGGTACCATGTATCCCGTAAGGGGTAGCCACGATGCCCACATATTGGATTTTAGGGCTTGCCAAATAGGCCCAAAACCACACCAAACCCCGAAATAGAAGCTATGAAATGAAATATAAGGGTCTTAGTTGTTGCTTGCAACTGACGAGACTGAAAATGGATGGTGGAAACTCCCGGTATCAGTTGTGAAAGATCTGGCTAGAAAATGCTCCAAGTGCTCTCTACTAGAGGTAAATAGTGAAATGTTTTGATTTTTTACTATTTACTTGCCTTATATAGACATTTTTTTGGTTTGACTTACTATAGCTTTGATATTACATCATGTTCTGGTCAAAATCTATTTGTCATAATCCCTTAATGTTGATTTTGAATGCATTTAACACTTGTTTATGAGTCGTCTGTAGGTTGAATTTAGTAAGAAGCTTTGGAAAGTTTGTTTATGGATTTTTCATACTTTCACAAAATGGAAAAGGTCGTTTAGCATTTATTACGACACTTTATCACACTCGTAAAAATCTAGTATCAAAGTTCCGAGTCCAATTCAAGTTTCTTTCCAGGCTCGTAAAATACGACATTGTGTAAAGAAGTGTCATGGAGTTCTCTTTTCACCTCTTTTTCAGGCTCCTTAAACAAAAAAAAGTCGTTGAGTCCATTTTCGATTCTTTCCAGGCTCATAAAACATTATGTTGTGTAAAGGAACCTCATGGAGTTCTCTTTAAACCCTTTTCAGGCTCCCTAAATACAAAAAGATTGTTCAGTGATCTTGTCTTCTTCACGCTCGTTAAAGCATTTGAAGAGTCATCCGTCTGACGGTAGGTTATCTCTTTCTCGGTTCAGATAAGGCTATTTACGAGAAAGGAACACTCCAGCTAATCATGATTGGAAGAGTTATCTAAGGTATGAATTTACACTTTTTCGGGCCTTAGAGACTAAATCATATGGAAAAGGACCTTCATGGAGTTTTCTTCTGTATTAGTTTAGACTCTCTAAACATGAACGATACCGAGTTTTCTTTCAGTGAACTCCTTAAATTAAATATTGAGAGACCCATTTTGGGAACGAACCCCTCCTCTCTCAGGTTCATAAAACATATGAGACTGGACTTGTCTTCTGACAAGCTATATCGAGTATTTGTTACCCTCTTTGAATTCATAAAACCAAAAAGAGGCACTCATCGATCATGATGGGGAAAATGGGAAGGGAATCATTTTGTAAATAATGGTAGTTGTTTGTCATTACCTTTGAACTGGCACTTATCTGCACAATCATGTCAGTCAATTGGGTATTCAACTGATCTCCATGATGATCCACTTTCATGAGTCATGTCAATCCTTTGAGTCTTTCAAAAGAATGCATTGTCCACTGTCGCATTGTGTATCTGTCCTGTCTAGTCATGCTGCCAAGTCATTTTGTTGTGCTTCCTGATGTTCAAAGGGGATCTGAAGAAGTTTTACCTTTGTAGTCTACATAGTCTTTGTGTCAGTATCTTTGAGTCAATCATATGGTTACTACATTCACATCATTCCAGAACTATGTTCCGAGTTTCGTGTCATCAATGTGGGACTCTTCATGGCCCTCCTTCGACGAGACTATTCCCATCGACATCAGCTCATCATCTGGGAAATAGTCTTAGAAACAATATTTAGTACATTGAGATCTGTATGCATTAATGATAGATTCTCTCGCTCTCGACATAGGTTCACATCATTGACCTTCGATCGATAGAATCGACTAGGTGTTCGACATCAAGACATCTATTCGCACTCAGTAGATTGTACTAGAGTACCTTGGGCATCATTGACATTAATGGTGATCTCCCTCGCACTTGTTAACGGTTCACATCATTGGCCGGTAATCAAGTGCTTTCTACCATGTTTGAATTCAGATCATTGTAATCACATGGATAGAATCATACTTTGTGGAAGACGAGATGAAGACCCTGGGCATTTGTTTAAACATGCTCATTGCCTTTTCCCTAGGTTGCGATGGAGTTTTGTATATCTAGCATGGATCCACATTTGTATGGTCGTGGCTATGCTCAAATTTGCATCTGTATGACATAGATCTATGTTGTATGTCTAGTAGATGTGTCCAAGTTTGAGTCCTCTATCACATGGATCTACGCTGTATTCTAGTAGCCATGCTTGTTTATTCCACTCATGGATCTGCCTTGTATTGGTATGCAGCTATGAGTTTGGTTACTTGTGTCTATGAGTCAACATACTGATGTACTACAGATGCCTACTTGACTGCATACTCCGATCGAGCTGACATTTTCATCTCTTGGTGATGACTTGTTCTCAAAGCTCTCGTTTATTGTATCACTCTAAGACTCATGCTTTGGGGGGCATCCTGTTATACCAAAATCCTATCACCATCATGTGATAAGACATTTGACATACCTACTTGCCCTGAATCCTAGCTTCTGGAGTGGAAACTAAATGGTTTTTTATCAATCTGTCATACAAATTCCCAGCACCGCGCATGCCCCTTTATCCAGGAGTGGTACCCCTGCTTGCACTGCCTTTCATCGGTTGTCCACAAGTAATGCCACTTCCCATTGCCCTTGGTCCATAGGTGGTTATTACCAGAACTGCTCTGTCATAGAAGGAGAAGCACGGTACCCTGGGTAAAAAGGGAAAAAGAGAAGTTTCTCGAGGCTTCTAGATGATCAGCTTCGTGTACTACCTTATCCCTACTGTTGTGGGTTGGTTGAGCTCGAGATCCCTCATCCTAGGATCTTAGAGGCCACATCACCCACTAATTTCTCAACCATCTCTATCCATTAAAGCCCTATAAATATGAGCTCATAGCCATGGTTGCGGGGAGATCATTTGAAGGTACTGTTATGCTATTGGATTGATTCTTGGCCCAAGATCATTTGGAGAGAGCATAGAGAGCTAGAGTTGGAGCTTTTGGGGATGAAGAGCTAGTTTCATGGAGATGCATGTCAACACTAAGGCTTGGTTGTAAACTTCTTCATATTTCTAATGCAAGTTGATTTCTGTCCCACATATGATGTTGTTGTTGTGATTTCACATATATATGTTGCTAGATTCCTTAGTGACTAGCATAGATTAGTAGATCATATTTTGGTTGCTTTGATTCATTTCGTGTTGAGATTTTTTGCAGGTACACAGGTGAACTGTCAAAGCCTTGTATTCCAGATATCTACAACGTCTAGGGAGAGTCTTTAACCTCTGTCCTCTATTTGTTCTGGATCTGAACCATTCAGACCAGTGGAACACCTTGTTGTCCGCAGGAGGTGAAATATTCTAGCTAACAAAGCCGACATCCCTTGCTCTACAAGTATGGCATATTGTACTAGTTGTCCATATTTTTCTGTAACCATTATCTTTGGAATATTTCATGGAAAATGTTATCGATATTAGGACAATTCATACTAGTGATGGTATCAACTATAAGTGTTAATTTTAAAATATATCTTTTTAATGTCAAGTGGTGAGATTTGTTATTATCTTTATTTTTCCAAATTATGTGTCATCAACGACTCCATAAGCTTTAAAATGAGCTGATCAACTATTTCTTATTTTGCAACAACATGAAGGTTATGCTATTTTATTATTATTTTTACCTTCAAAAGGATGCTAGAATGGTTGAAATACTTGATTCTTTTAATCTTTCAAATATGCATACAAGTACCCAAAGTGGAAGACTTTTATTTGTATCCACCCTTTTTGTTGGAAACCTAATAGGCATATTTTGTATTATTACAAGCACTATTGATGTGAACATTCACGTGTGAATATGGACATTCATGAGGAGTCCAAGGGTCACTTCATATTGTATTTGAAACTTTGAGAAGGGTTAACATTTCAATCAAAAGTCATGAACCTTATTGGGTTAACTAATACCTTTCTTGGTTTACCTTTTAATACCTTACCTTATTTTGTTGTCCTTTCAAGATTTTACCCTTGAATTATATACCTCAAAGATATCGAAACCTCAAATGTAAATATCAACTCTCTACTTTAAAAAAAGGAACAAAATATTGCTTCTTAATAAAGAGATTTGATGTCTTCAGTCAGAAATCCCTTGTCATTTGTTTCTACTATCACCAACTTGCCTTCTTGGATTACTAGAGATTCTTTAGAAAACTTATCAGCTGCCACATTTAGCTTTATGCATACTTGCTAAAACGATACATCTACAACTAGCAAAGCTCCTTGATTTGTCCCTTAGAAATGAAAATCAGGTGGTGAGGCAACCATCTAGACTCCTTAGGATTTATGACAATCTGTGTAAGACCCACAAGCCAAAGCATAATAGTAATGGTTGTCACTATCAGTGTAAATGCTATTGGAATGGCCAATAAAATTGACCAAGACAAAAAATCTTGTAGAAAATATCATGAACCCTTCATGCTAGGGTTTCTTTAGTAGTATCCATTTTTTTACATCAATACATTACGTTTGACATGGGTTTTGTATATGTATTATTTCCAATAATTATTGGTTAGCTCTTTATATTTTTTTCCTTTTATATGGATTAGTGATCGTATTTGCCTTTGTACTCCCACTATGTGCCTACACTAGCTGTACTTCTAAGTCCCATTCAACATCAAGGCATCGCCTTCCTTAAATGGGGATCTTAATCTCTCATAAGAGGTATTCTCTCTATCTAAGAATAACTCAAAACCTTACACTAGTTTATTTTAGCGTGCATGTTCCCTAGTAGGAGGAAGTCTTACTCATTGAGCTAAAATTGGTACTTAGAAGGTGATGAAGAATTCAGTGATGTTTTATCCTTTTGTGTATTATACTATTGGTTTGGGATGATTTTCAAATATGCCCTTTCTAGTTTACCCATTGAAATGTACATTGAAACTATAATTAATAGTATTTGGGGAGTCTCAAAAGTTGTATTTATTAACTAGTGCACTTCATTGTATGTAATGTATGTCATTTTAAAGTTTCAACATAGTTAAGGATGTTGTTCCATGTAAAACATAATCCTAATCTTAAGCATTTATCGTAGGGTGGTACAAATGTGAGTGGATGACCATTTGAAAACATTGTAGATCAAGCATATGAATGACCATTTTAATTTTTATCTCAAATTGAACTAAATTTCCTCTTAATACCCCAAGCTATCCCAAAGACCAATCCTTAAATTATTTTGCATTGCTACCTTGAGAACCATTTGGTATTGTGGTGCTCACTAATGAAGCTAAAAGTGCGTATTAAGGAACAAAAGTGCTTAAGTCCTTGATGATACTCTTTGTGCCTCGACATATAAGGCATGTGAATTGTCTATAAGTCCTTGGAAGGGCATTGAAGTTATACCCTATGTGTGGTTGGATGTGTGTTTCTAATCACACATGTACTACTTAATGTTCCCACAACTAGCATAAAAAATACCTACTTCCATATTTCCCCGCGTTAAAAGCATCAACCCTAATTTATGTATCTTGTTTTGTGCATTCATTTATTCCAAATTAAAAAGCTTCATGGTTATCTTGATGCTTGTATTGACAAAATACAACAAAACGACAATATATTTTCTTAGTTGGAAATGGGTCACTATACCAACAACCTACTAAATATTTTGGTTGTGCACACTATCATGAAGTAGGAAATTAATAATATAGTCTTATTTCGTAACTCCAAGTTTGTTTTCCAATGGCTTAGCAGTGGGCTTGAACTTTTAGGTTGCAATATGCCTAGATCACACAACAATACTAGAGGCATACTTAATATTTCAATTAGTTTTTTCCAATGGTGAACAATTTTTCTACCAGAGTTCCCCGATGCGGGTGACCAAGTTAAAGATGGCAGGAGGTGCGAGGGAGATAGGGAACGTGCCATGGAAAGTGGAAACCCCTCCCCCACATCATTCCATGCTTAAATTGTCATACTTGTCCTTCTTGATGGCTTCGACAGATGCCTTACGCATGCAAGATGATATTCGAACTGCCAAAAGCTTGAGGAGTTGCTTGACCATGATGTGAATCATAGGGCTCCTATCCTAGATGGACCACCACATCCTCCCACCATAATGTGACGTACCTGGTATGGGTACCATAAGGAATTATATACGCAGGGAAAGTAGTATAATAAGATGATCTCAAGGAACAGATATTGCATCTTCTCACAACAGCCTGAAGCCACGTCCCTTGGTTATGCCTGTCTGCAAATACTGGTCGACCTGGTCTATCCAGGAACCACTTCTATGATAGATTTACTCTAGCATCCCACTTCTCTATGCTCTAAACTGGAGGTTGTCTTCCTCAAATCATTTGGCCATAACTTTTCCTAGGAAGGAAGCCAAAAACATTGATTGGGAATCCCTCTTCTACGAAGAGACCCCGAATCACATTCACAACTCCATTGCTGCAATGGAAAATGAAGTCTTCGGGGAATTCATGCTTCGGCTCGGGCCAGATGTGGTGATCTCAAATTACTGGCGGCTAAATTTTATAGTCTCAAGATCTTTGAGGGAGAGAAAGATTTGGTGACATCGTGAAAATAATTGTTAGCATATTCAAGGAATATGTTGACCGTAATATTGCTTGCGTGACAAACATCATTCGTCTCTTGGAGCCACCCTTCCAGCGTCTTCATGGATCCAACCATGATTCCAAGGGAGAAGGAACCAACAAAGCTAATGAGGACAAGGCCAAGTCCAACATGAAAGGCTAGTTGATCTATCCAACTCTACCATTTTTCCCTTTGCTTGATCTATAAATGGTTCTTTGCAGGACCAATTCTCCCCTTTATGTTTATATGCTTGATAAGCCGCTTTATGTTTATATGCTTGATAGGCTTCCAGTGTATAATGGCTATGGGAAACTAACACTATGTCTACATACTATGTTTGGACCTTACTGCACCATACTCTTTTTTGGTATCATGACTACAACTTGACTCCATGTTTTTGGAGTCAAACTCGAATATGTAACTGTTTTCTTTTTCCAAGTTAAGTAAAGAATGAACTCTTCTTACTGATAAAAAAAAACTGTTACTAGAGTTTTGAAAGATAAAGGAGTAACGATGTCATCAACATTTGAACACTGCCATGCATTCAAATTACATATCTACATAAATGGTGATGAACTAGACATAACTAGTCGTGACATATACATAAAACTAGTGATGAACTAGACATAACTAGTAGAGATAACTAGTTGACAATGTGAACTGCTCATTCTTTGTCTGGTAGACATGAGCATAGGAACTTGAAGGAAAATTCTCCACCCGAGCCTAAAAATTAGTGTGCCATTTTCCTTTACTACTCTTCACTCATTTGTCACCATTAACAAATCATCATTGATTTCTATAAATAGGTCAATGGGGTAGTTACGTAAAATTATGTGAGATACAAGTGGGAATGTAGAGGCCGCTCATAGACAATTTTTTTAATTATAGTTATTACCCATCTAATTGTTGAAGGATTCAATTGAATTAGTAAAGACAAGATGGTTGTTCCAATTGGGATGGAAGCAAGAATTAAATTATTATACTATAAGGAACTTTACTTCTAAGTTCTATCAAATTATCATGAGTACAGTGAACTCTGAATTGATATAGTGTAGGAGTTGGCATTTAAAGAAACAACTTGACTTGAATTGGAGGGTAGGTTAAATCCGCTAATTGAACTCTTATTCTAGTTGAGAAAGGAAGCATGGGGTCTGACATTGAATAAATGTGAGATTAAGAATGCAACCATAATATAACGCTGCAATTTTTATGATTGTTGAGCTTGTACTACCCCTGTATTTATTCTGAAGTAGATGATTTTGAAAGGGGAGTATGCATTTGTATTTAGAAATTAAAGACTTAGTTTTGTTGGAGTGATAGTCTAGAATAATTTTTTTTTGTTTTCCGGGTATAGAACAAAAAATTTAGTTTTGTTAGAGTGATAGTCTAGAATAGTTTTTTATTTGTTGTTTTCTGGGTATAAAACAAAAAGTTGTTTATTTCAAGGTTTAGACATTGTTGTTATTATTAAAATTGGGACATTGTTTGATTCTCAATCATTGAGTGATACGAGTGATTTCAGATTTGTATTTTGTATTTAAAACATTAAGAATCTACTTTCAATAAGTAGTATGATGAAACATAACACACACTTACATATAAATTCCACCAATGGTTTGTGCTTCATTGTTGATAAGAATAACAAAAAGATGGTTTCTATGATGCTGGAAGAATAAGGCTTCGGTTTCTAGAAGTTGAAAATGCAAGATTAGTTTGAAAGATGGTTGTACTTTCATTGAAAACTCATCCATAATTCCTAGGTTAGAGAGGTGTTAGGTATGATGGAGCTCAATAAATGAAGCCCTAGATTATGATGTTGAAGCAAGTCAATGTTGTTAGAAATCTGAAGTTTGCCCACACACATATTTCATCAAACACTTCAAGTACTCATTGATATCAGATACTAACAATAAACAAAAACACATGTACTTTTATATCCCATACAATAGATTACTACCTGATGTTGTTTATACTATTTAATGGCACGCTAATACAATTCCAACAAACGATTATATAGTCATTCATTGGGATGAACTAGTTATACTAGTTATGTCTGATAGCCATGATATCTACATAGAACTAGTGATGAACTAGACATAACTAGTATTTTTTTTAAATTCCCCATAGTCGTCGGTTTTCTGGCTTCCCCTCCCAAGATATCCGACGAGTATGCCATACCACCAAAGGCAAATGTCTTTGGTTTTTATCATTTTTGTTGGTATATGTGTCAGATATCCGACTGTCATGTGGTTGGAGCTCCGACGACCTGTCCCACGATTCTGACGATCATGCCATACTACCGACTGCAAAAGTCGCCGATCTTTCTCTTTTTTGTAGGTGTACTTGTTGGATTACCGATGGATATATGGTAACATATCCGACCTTCGGTAAAGTATTTGGAGTTGACAATCCGACGAGTATTTTCCCCATATCCGATGTGTATTTTAATAGATTTGTTGGTGTATCTGTCAGAGTGCCGACAGATATGTTGTTGAATATCCAACCGTATGTAAAGTATTGGGGTTCGGATATATTATATTTGATAAAAAAATATAATATATGCCTTTGCAATTTCCAATTTCCAACCTTTGAATAATACTGAGTGAATAAAATGTCAACTAATGCTGATAAAGAAACAATATACCATGCCTCTCAAGATGTATAATAGAATAAACATAGTTTAAATTCAAGTTTTATTAATTTATGAAAGGAATTAAATTCTTAAGCATGATAAATCCAACTAAAATACCATGAAGAATCATAAGTGTCCAACTAAAACTAGCTGGACATAAAACTGAAAATTACTGCTTAGAGTGCCACTTTGATCAAAAGTGTTTCATTTCGTCAGCATTTCTTCTAAACTTCCAAATATCTCAAAACTTACAGATAAGCTGAAAATGTTTTTGATTGTTTTAAAAGCAGCCGTGAGCATCCCTCGCTCGCTGTTGTTGATTGGTTACTGACAAAGTCGGTAATTGGTTGTCTTAAAACATTTAGTAAGTGGTATAATGTTATTATATAATGTCAACAATAGTCACATAAGATATCCATCCAGATATTGTTCACCATCCAGATTAGGTAATGTCCGCAATAGAGATAAGATATCCAGATAATGTCAGACGTCTAGAAGCAGAGATCGTCGGTAATGTCGGTGGAAGCATGACCGGCAATGTATGTGGATAAAGTGGGTAATGCAATGCATTAGTCTATTGTCTGCAATGTCGGTGGAAGCATGGCCGGCAATGAATGTGGACAAAGTAGATAAGATATAAAAATACATCAGCATCCACAATGTCGGTGTTGGTGGACAAAGTGGGTATCCAAGAAAAATCTGGATACAGATCTTTCTAGAGAAGGCCTCCTTTTATGTAATATAATATTATAAATTAAACCTAATACAAAGTTATTGGATTATGTATTCAATCTCTGTTTCTTTTCTTGTTTTATCAATTGCCGGAAGGCTAATGATGTGTATTCATCTCAGTGCTATGTGCTTCCGGGGTAGTCTGGAGCGATATTGGAGGATTGGAATTTGGTATTGAGTGTTATGTTTGGCATAAGGTCTTTGAGTTTTAGTTTGTTCGGAAATTTAATAAGCCATTACATGTGCTATCCCAGCAGAGTGAATGAATCGGGTGGTTGTTCACGTCTTCAAATATTGGATTGCAGTTCCTCTCTTTGAACATGACTATATCATGGCTGAGTCAGTTTCAGATCATACTGGTCGGGTAGCACTCACAGTTTTTGCTATGGTTTTTATGTTTAAACGGAAATTGTGACTGCCAAGTCTCTCAGTATGAACTGAAAACTGACCTGGCCATGATATAGTCAGGTTGAGAGGCAAGAGCTACAGTCCAACATTACAACACCAGAGGACAAAAGGAACCTCCCGAGAGATGATCTTGCAAATGGTTTTACCTGTTAAAACCTCGCAGCTTAGGAGTAGAAACAACAGTACAAATCGCTACAACATTGTCGACGCTGGAAGCAGAAAATTAAAAAGTATCGGAAGTTGGGAGCAGTGTCATTAATCTATTGTATATGATCTATTTCAATGACTGATGTTATTAATGTTTATTGCAAGTATGAACTGTTATTGTACAAAACATGGAAGGCTATCGATGCTAATTCAGTTAATGCAATCTATGGTTTTCGATGGTTTATGGCAAATGTTTTTGTTCATTGTATGCAGTGATAGAAAATTGCATTAAATGCGCTGAGGGCTTAATGGAAAAAGAAATATATCGTCCGACTTTTATACGATAAGCCAAGGGAATGCGAGAGAAGGTAAGATTAATCGATGACTTCTTGTTCTTCGTTCAGATTTATGTTTGTATGTTGGGACTGAAGATGATAATCTATGTACAAGCCTGTAATTTGTTTGTTTGTTTGTGGGGGAGATAATCTTTATATAACCCTTTTATCTGTTTGTTTGTTTATTTGTTTGCAGATTGCCGATCGTAGCAATCAAGTTTTACAGTTATAGAGACCAGACATTTTTGGATGGAAGGAAATAATGTCGACCAAGCCTAGATTCTAGATATAAGGTTGAACCAGCATAGATTCATCAAACATAGAAATCTATTCTAGATATAAGGTTGTAGGTTGAAGAGCATAGATTCATATATATATATATATGTATATATATATATATAAAATTGAAATTCTCTAGAACTTTCTATGGCGAGAAGAATCGAGAGATAGCACCTGTGATGATGATCCAACAGAGATGTTCCAGATCCAGATCGAGTGATGATCCAAATCCAGTAATAAAGATGACTTGAAGATGAAGATGACGAGAACTTGACGATGATCCAGATGATACAGAGAAGAAGACTTGTGTTCATAAGTTGTATCGAGAGAATACCTTTCTAGTTAAGAGGGAGTGTTGATGTAATTGTAACTTCGGAATGTATTCACTTGTATATTTTATGTATTGTACCTCGATGTTTATTTCTGGAAGTATCTGTAATGTAATTGAGTCATGTCATACCCTGATGTTCCTATCAGGAGATTCAATAATGTAAAAAAGTCATGTAAAGTCATTGTGGGTAACCCTCCTTATTGATCAAGGGTTAAAGTCCCCGCAGTTGTGAGGCCCTAGGGTTATTAGACTCTCCTAGGGAAGTCGGCCCTAGTAAGTTATTGTCAAGTCAAGAATTAGTATAAATAGAGAGCGAGCCTCTCTATTTATCACACACTCACTCACACTAAGTTGTAGCACATAAGTGAGAGAGAAGAAGTTGTTGGGACAAGAGAGAAAGAGACTACTGCTATCAGGAGATCATCTTACTGTTTTGAGGTTTTACTTTTGGTGTTGATTCTATCTCTGAGGAAGTTGTAGGGTTTTCACTTTTATGGTTTCCCCAAGGAAAATATTTGTGTCCATTGTCTGTTATGTTTGATTTCTGTGCTTGTTATTCTCTCAGTTAAAGATCCTAAGATAATGCTAGCTTGAATGATAAAAATCTAACAATTAGTACGACATGTTGAGTAACCTTGACACTGTGGATATTTCGAGTGAGCGGGAGTCACTAGTTCGACCAACCGCCATTATTGAAGAAGTCATGAGCATGTCGGTCGGATCATCATTGATTCCACGGGGGAAGCGGAAGGGCCAGAAGCCGAGCTCCATGCCATCGCAGAAGAGGCAAACAAGAACTTCCATCAAGGTGCAAGGGGAAGGAACTGTGCAGACGAGGTCATCCAGCTCCGAGGATGTGGAATCTATAGCTCCCAAGGGAGTTTCCACTAGAAATATCTCGGGATATATCGCTCCCACGCAACCTGGTGCCAAGCCTCGACGCTTGACACAAAATTAGAAGTATCAGCCGAAAATGCCACCGTTGCCGAAAGGGATGATGACCGTTGCCGAAAGGGATGATGTGCACCATTGACATTGTCCCTGCATTGATGAAGATGAAATACGAGTACCATGATATTTTGCTATGGAAGGATGTAGCGGATGAGCCCTACGAATCATTACCTTTAGTTGCAGGAGGGCCCATAGTGCGTATTCCATAGCCGTGGGCGCAAGGGCTGGACAAATTTGGGTTGTTGGGGCTCATCAATATGACGCATTTTGGGCGACTGAATGAAGCAAATGCATGCATCAAACAAATTTTGGCATGTTTTCATGGAGGAATGCTATGGTTGGACACACCAATCGTGATTACGGTGGACTTGATTTCGAAGATCACGAGGTTTCCAAAGGATGGGCCAAACCCATCACAATATTTTGAAGGAAGGGATAATGAAAAGCGACTTGCTGCACGATTAAAGGAGAAGTATGATTTGCAGTGCAACGACATAGCATATTGCATTGACAACATTAATGATAGGACGATACGTATTGGTGCACAGATTTTGGCAACTAAAATTGTCAGAAATAATTGCCATGTTCAGTACAATTTGGGGGTGATTTCATGTTCTTAGCAATGCGCTGAGGGTGTTCAAATGAACTGGTCCCTCTTTTTGTTGAATCAGTTGACGGAGGACGCAGTCACAATTCAGGCTGGGAAGTGGCCTTTCACTTATAGATGGCTTTTGATCTTAATTGCATTGGTGGCTTGGATGGAGCTAGAGGACTACCAAAGAAAGACTGTCGAAGCTATTAAGGTGTGCAAAGGCACACAGTATCAAAATTTATGGTGGGTAGAGGAGCCCAATCACCAAGCAGATTGCATGATCCACTTCTGGGTCTACTGGGAGGCATTATAGGAAGTAGTGGTTAAAGTTCCTTGGTTATCCGACGCAGCAGCGATAAAATATCATCGGATTATACAACAAAATAGACATGCTAAATTCATTAAAATATATGGATGATTGATCCATGTAGTCGAGTTAGAGTTCGCCATCGGGCCACATACTATTTAGATCTAGGATCGATGTGCCCCTGAAAAGCAATTAATGCCAATGGGCTATAAGCTGAAAGATGAAGAACATGATGCAGTGGTTTAGTATTGGCCTGCAGATTGGCGCGAACCAGTAAGTACGAAGGACATATTGATGAGGCCATCAACAAATTCCCCTGAAGAGCCTGTGCACAAGGAGCAGAGTCATCATGAATCTGATGGAGAGTCATTGAAAGACATTGATCCTGAGGCACAACACATCCTAGAAGAGAGCAGGACCAACCATCGAATGGAGCATGATGTGGGTAGTAGCACTAGATCAGTGATGGAGGCACAACTATAGCAACTCATTAAGGCTGTCATCGACTCATCTGATACAACAACTAAAGAGATGTGACAGACTGCCCAGGAAGCCTTTTTAGAGGTACACACCTAGTTAGATTCAATATATAACATGGTTTCAAGAAGGGCACTAGAGAGTGTAGTTGTGCAGGAGTTCGCAACGATTAGCACTAAGCCGTGGGCCAGGAATGTTTAGGATCCCTTGACTACAATCGACGCTGGAAACAAAGATTTGAACTCTACACTGCAGCAATTGTAGAACATCGCGGTGGATATCAAGAAGATATCAACCCAAACATTAGTCCACATGCAGCGAGTCGCCAACCAGGAGTTAGATGATAGACAAAAGGAGCTTAGCGACTTGTACTTGTGGTCGCAAACTGAAGAAGAGGCAATGAAGAAATAAGTTGAGGAATTACGATGGGTGCAGGAGTAGCTAACAACAGAAAAAACGCAGGATATCGCAACATTGAAGACAACGTAGGAAGGGATGAAGATGAAGGCTGCAGAAGAAATAAAAGAGTTGAAGAAAGAAACTAACCTCCTTGTTGTTGAGAAGGTGCAACTCTTCAATATTCAGGGGAAGGTAGAAGAGGCCATTACAAATTCTTACCAGTACATACATGAAAGAACATTAGAGCTGGATGCAGTCTCCAAGGCCAAGCGACATGGAGAAGTCATTGTGTAGCTCCAGTTGGAAAACAACCTGTTGAACGCCATGGTTTACCCCGAGACACCACCAGAGCAGGATGTAGAATGAAATACTTGCATTGAGGAAATTGCAACATAGTTTGATGAAATGGAGTAGGATGCGAAGAAGATCATGGAGGAAACGACACAATTCTGGGGTAGTGTCATTCACGATGGATAACTAGAGAAACTTACTGCGCAAATGTAGGAAGCTGAGAACCAGTTGGAAACGTTGAATACAACACTAAGGACAATGCCGCCATTTGTGTCAATCATGAGGTCCATAGAGATGAAGGAGCTAAAACAGTGAGTGGGAAAAGCATAAGAGTGACAATGGAAACATAGTGACCAACTTGATGAGTTCCAAGAAATTGGAGCCCAATTGTCAGTAAAAGAAGTCGCTGCACTGCACGATGTGCAGGACGGTAAGAAGAAATTTAATGCGAATATGTTGGAGCACCTGTTGAAACAGGATCACCTTATGTTTCAGGGTGTTGCCGAGAAAGTCAAAGTGCAGGTTGCCAAAATTTCTCAGCAATATGAAGAATTCAAGATAAAACTCAACCAGTACTCCACGTCCACCTGACATGGCTTGAGGATAAGCCACAAGACTATGTTGGGGGGCTGTTGTAAAGGGGTTAGGGTAAGTTGTGCAACATCACGGATGATGCACAAGCTCAGAAGACATCACACAAGACAAATATGGCGCGATAGGTGGAAGATAAACTATTTTTGATTATTTTATGTCAATTTTTGTACTTGTTGACCATTGTTTGTGGATATTGGTCATTAGTTAGTTAAATCAGTTAGGAGTTAGTTAGAATTGGACAATGAATGTAAAGGTGCAAGCCTATATATAGAAAGAAGAATTGTGAATGAAGACACCGATAGATGAATTTTGTAGAGCTCAAGTTGATCATTGACATCTGAGGTATTGGTTTGAAGATGAATTGTTATCTGTTTTGATTTGTGATTGATTGCGCAGAACTAATGTGATAAGATGGATGTTGAATTGAATCAATGTTATCTCTGTTATCTTTTTTTTTCTTTTTGTCCCTGCAAATTCGATGATGAATGCTAAGTGAATATGAAATATGGATCTATGATGCGATGTTTATTGTTTATGAATGCTGCTATCTTTTTAGATCTGTTTCTACTCTAATAGATCTATTACAATTAATAATGAATGATGCGCAATAGCGAATGGTTCTATAAGTTGATCTTTTCGTGTCATTAAGATGATGAAGCGTTGATTCCCTAATCGTATTCTATACTATAGAAACTTGATTCCGTCATCCCTCCCTTGAACATCTCAGGTGAGACTTCATTTTCTCTATGGGTGTTGCTGGACAAGGTAAAACCTGTCTGGACCGATGCTCAGGGAGATCGCAGCGAGTCGAGTGTCGACAGAGTGGGACCCCTGTCGACTAGGTTTTCTTGGTTGAGGTTTGAGCCAACATCATACTGATAACATAGTTGAAGATGATGGTAGAAATACATTGATCCATGATACACTTAATGTTAGAATGGATGATGATCATGATGATCATGAAAATGACAAGTTTTATGGTGTTCATGATTTACCTCTTCTTTAGAAGGCATATGACATTTTTTATGAGGTCTCCAACACAAATCTTTTCTCTGTTGTATTGTTGATAGTGAACTTGAAGGTTATGAATGGTATTTCAAACACATTAGTCACACAGATGTTAAGGTATGTCTTATATTCAATCACATATATATGATCTCGCTAAAGGTTATAATTGTTGATCTAATAAAATTATTGTTAATTCATAAGTCAAATTAATATGGATGAAATGTGTTTTATTAATATTCTTTAAATATTATATTAACTAGTTTTCATTTTAATTTGTTGTAGATCGATAGTAGAAGTTTCGTTACCACCGTCAAATATTTTACCTCACACATATTGAGATTTATCTGCCATCATGAAAGAAATTAGAATGCAGCATGAAGCAATTCATGCATGCCACGATGACCATGTTAAATATTATAATCAACACAAATTTGAAATTGAATGTCTGGAATGTCATATAAGTAGATATCAAACAGATTAAGTAACAAAAAAGGTGCCTCACAAGGTTCTTCGTTATATTCCCATTATTACATGTTTGCAACGACTTTTCAGGTGCAAAAACATAGCACAATTTATGGATTACCATGCATGGAACATAATTCCAAATGACATTATTCAAATTCCTGCAGATGGTTACGCATTTAGAGATATGGAGGAAAAATCAACTCACTTTAAAGAGGAACCTCGTAATCTTAGGATTTCTTTAGAAACAGATGGTGTCAATCCATTTGCAGATATGAGATCTGTTTACACGGTGTGGCCTATTTTTGTTATCAACAATAACATTCCTCCATGGTTGTCAATAAAGAAGGAGCACATAATGTTGTCTATGATTATTCCAGGTATGTGTCTACAATTTTTTTTTAATGTAGTGGCATCTCATTTGTCGTATTTTGTTACATAATGTCACATATATATATTTTTATTTTTCTCTTGTTCATGGTTTATATATCTAAATGGTTGCAATAATTATATATTTTATATGTTCAAATCAATTAGGTAAGTACCAAATTAAAGATATGAATTCATATATCGAACCTCTTATTGACGAGCTACTAAAGTTATGGAATGGAATCACTATGTATGACGTATATATACCAATATGACAAAGGCAATTTCAATTCCATGCAATGCTTGTATGGACAATACATGATTCCTGAGGGTTAACCCATTTTTGCGGTTTGTAATTATAAGTTCCACTTTAATTGCATTTATTTTTATGAACTAGTTAATATATTATGCACGCATGTTTTTTTAAATAATCCATTCATTTTATATATAATTACAATTGACATAGATAATCCATCTCTTTATGTCGGTCTTGAGACAAAGGAAAAATTTGCATGTCCAGTTTGTGGTCCTCAGATCAAATCTCATTGTTCCAAACATTTAGGAAAGGAGGTGTTTGATGAGTATAGGCACTTCCTTTCTAAGAATCATAGGTATCGAACTACCAAAAAACATTTGTCCAATGAGAAGCAAGAGACTACATTAAAACTACATAGAATGACACCTCACCTATGGAAGCTGCAATATAATAGAAATCTTCAAGGTACATATGAATCATCGTATATGAAATGTTTTGAAATTTTGTTTATTGTGTGTTTTTTACTGTAATTGACATTGATTTATGTAATTTATTTATAAACTATTATTCATTATGGTCATCATGATCATGAAGGCATTAATGGGATTCAGTAGGTTTCCCTACTATGGGCACCTACAAATTGCTCATCTGTTTGATACAATACATATCGGAAAGAATGTGGCTGAAACATTATGTCGAATATTGGATGGAAGGAGTGAGAAAGAAAAAAATGTCAAAATTTGCAATGATATTCAAGAATCCAAACATGCAATGAAATACGTCATTCAATTTCATAGAATTAGAGACCAAATTAATATAAACTCACTTCCATGGATGTTAATGAAGCAACAAAGTAATGTTGTAAAATAAATCATGCGAAAATTAAATTTCCCACTGGATTTTGTGCGAACATGAAGAATATCATAACAAAGAAAGGTGATTTTGCGGGGATGAAAACACATGATTGACATATCTTCAAGAAGGTAATTATTATGGTTTGCATTTAATTATTGCTATGTTAACAATATTCTAGTGCATGTTGTTGGTATTTTTTGTCTACTTTTTGTCAAAAAAATGAAACAATTTGTATATTGTTACCATATGTTCTACCTCTCTCTCTGTCCCAGACAACTTCGACAACAATGTCAAACACATTATATATAATCTTGAGAAATACATGAGGTAAGTAACTGTTTTTTGCATGATCTTAGTGTTTGTTTAATTCATTGTAGAACTTATATTTGATTTTTGTGCACTAATTCATGTTATGTAATATAATGTTTTTTTTTGTTAAATCTCGTGCTTGGTTTGTATCACTTGTAGATGGTTGTCATCTAAAGAAATCCATAAAGAAGATATACAGTATTGGAGGAGAGAAATTCATTGTCTCATGTTTGAAATGCAGAAGCATCTACCTTCGACATTTTTCAATGCACAAGAACACTACCTCATACACCAAGTTGAGGAGATTGAATTGTGTGGACATGTACACTCAAGGTCCATGTGGATGGTTGAGAGGCACTTGAAAGTTTTGAATGGTTTGGTCAGAAAACGAGCACGTTCTGAGGGTTCTACAATGGAAGGATATATGGTATACCAAAATATGATGTATATTAGCGAATATCTTCCTAAATCAGTGTCAAAGCTCAATTTAGGTCTCATTTGTGATCCGCACTCCAATAACAATTTCGAAGGGGAGTTCCCAAAGGGGAAAGCTAGACCGAGGAAGGTGAAAGGTAATTATTAACTAGTGGAGATTAATTAGTATAATACAATTTGTTGTTGATTTTATGTATATATCATACATATTCTATTTGTAATATTCAATATGCATCAATTAAAAGTGTATACTTTGTTAAGTGAATATACATTTGTATTGAATTTTATTTTTATTTTTATCAAACAGTTGGTCGAGAGTGGGATGCACTTCATTTATACATTACAAACAATATTGATTGGATGAAGGTATAGATTGAGCAATGTGAACAATCTGGTCATGGAATATCATGGGAAGGTGTGGCTTCATTTGTTAAAGCAACACATCACAATGGAGATACCAATCTTATACAAAGGGAAATCGATTTAGCATATGGGTTAAAAGATAAGCAGACAAACATATTAATCAACCACACTATTTTTTTTTTGCAAACATATTGATATACACGTTGATTTTTTTTTTTCTGTAGGGAATAAACATGCACTTAATCATAAATGGATCATGATGTAATCTTTATGTGTAGGCTTGTTGTACGTAAAACATCGTAAGGCTATGTGGTGCAATGAAGGGAAATATCGCATCAAAAAGTTGGATGAAAAGAAAAAAACATCAAATTGTGAGATATCTACAGTTTTTGAGGTAACCAACGTTTCCTCTAGAAGTGACATACATCCAGAAGTCTCAAAAAATCGATACTATGGGTATTTGGAAGATATTCTTCAGTGTGACTTTAACTCCTTCAAGGTAGTTCTGTTTGTGGTCAAATGGTACAGGTTACGATTGAATCGACATGATCCCGATAAAAATATTATTGAACATGATAATGGATTTACCATGGTTAATACAAGGTTGTATGAGCCAGAAAAAATCCCTATGTTCTTCCATGCCAAAGTGAACATGTATTTTACTCTGAGGTTGAAAGTAGAGGGGGTTGGTCATTTGTTGTGAGATACGATCCAAGGGGAAGGCCGGTAAAGTATAATGTGGAGGAAGGTAATGAAGTGGGTATCGAAGAAGAAGACGATGTTGAAGACAATCAACATGAGTTAGATGATCATGTTCCAGAAGAATATGTCAAAGAATTAGTTGAATCAGATGATGTAGCAGACAATGTCCATGAAGATGATATCAACGATGAAATGGTGATTGTAACTGACATCAATGATGATGATGACATGGCCAATCCTTACAATTTTGACTCTGGATCAGATGATATCGATGATGACTTGGATGAAGAAGATGATGAAGTCCATTGAAGTGTATGGGGTATGCCTTAATATATCTACTCTATATACTTTTATTTAATATTGCGATAGAATTATTGAATTTAATTGGTACATATAAATTAACTTTTTCTTAGTGTTTTTTACATTTTCCTTGTATGTTGGCATATGCTATAATTATAGACATTGCTTCTTAAGTATGAAAAAAAACATTTTCTTTTACATAGATTTTGTCGGGTTATGGGGAATTGAGAGTTATGTGAGGCGGGGGTGGGGGAGGGGCCATAAGAGCCTCCACCTTCACATGGTTGGCCCTATTCATTAGAGAATATTAAATTATTCTTGAAACAAAGAGAATCTCAATAAGGAAATTCACAATTATCATGCTAACCCAAATGGTGTGCTTGATCATGTACTGCACTGGGACAACATTGAAATTTTTTAAATGTGTGCTTTCTTGGAATGAAATTTGGCATGGTTAGAAAAGACACATGCATTGACGCTATGGGAGGGTTTCCAGAATCAAATATGACTGACACTCACTCATGGAAGAGGGTACATATGAACATGTGGGAGGATTTCCAGACTCAAACATGTCTGACACTAACAATTTGAGCATCAAAAACCATACCTATAGACTAATTAATGTGCTTCATGGGGCCAACATTGAAATTTTTAAAATTTTTGCTTTCTTGGAATGAAATTTGGCATGGTTAGATTAGACTCATGAATTGCCACTGTGGGAGGGTTTCCAGAATCAAACATGACTGACACTAACAATTCGGGCATCAAAAACCATACCTATAGATTAATTAATGTGTTACACGGGGCCAACTTTGATTTTTTTTAAATTTGTGCTTGTTTGGATTGAGAATTTGGCATGGTTAGATTAGACACTCACATTGACGCATTGACGTTGTGATAAGGGTCATAATTAAATGATGTGTATTTTAAGGTGGGGGATAGGGGTTACAAGTTATGTAGTTAGGGATAAGAAGTTAAGGAGTTTTGGTTGGTATGGGTTAAGGGGTACCACAAGTATATTTTAACCCAAAACACAATGACTCTAGCTAACGAAACCCCAAAAAAATGAATGTGTCGTTGGATTTTTGGTTCAAAATTTTGGATTTCATTTGGGTTTAATTATGCATATAAAATCTGATGTTATATATGAAAGTGGTGAAATATATGATTTTATATCTCATTTTTTATTCAATGGAATATATCAAAATAATAATCCATCGTGTTCTATAACTTGACATGATGGCCATAGCCCACTTATGGGCAATTGATTCCGTATGTAGGAAATGCATGATAAATTGGGGTTCTGCACATTTTCCATGGGGTCACATGCATGGGCCTAACCCATGCATGCATATAATTGAAAATCATACCCACTAATCCCAAACCTGTATCTCTAGGTACATACCCTTTATCCCTTATTCCTAATTACATACCCCTTAACCCTTTATCCCTAACCCTGACCCTAGCTACATACATACACAAACTCCTCTTTTAAGATCATAGTTGGTTAGGGGGTTACAAAAAACGATGACTATGAAGACCTAGCCTCTACCCATAAGCCCATTAACCCTTATCCCAAATTCCATACCACATCAACCCAATCTTAAAACCATGTAGTCTCTCTATATGTTTACATATAATAGATATCATTTTAAAACCCTACCTATCTATTTATGAAATGTATTCACAATAAATATGTCTTTTTTTACTATATTGTGTCATATAGTATCCTAATTGTTTAGGGGTTATAGGGTTAGGGACTAACCCTGGTTGTGAACCCCTAACCTCTATCCATGCCCCGTAATTGTGAACCATTAAATTCTATCCATACCCCCTAACTATGAACCTTTAATCTCTACCCATACAACCTAAATTATATGAACCGTTAGGGGGTATTATAAGCTTATTACATGATGCTATATAATAATGCAGATCATAGGTTTTACACCTAGGTTTTATTGATATCTTGCATGCCATTCCAACACCACATAGATAGTTAGCGCTCGGGTTCCAACACCTATACAGAAGTCGAGTTTGATAGGGGCTCCAACACTCTTCTTTGGGAGGAATTAGGTCGAGCTCGAACACTCCTTCCCCCTCACCAGAGCATGTATAGGTCATAGAGATCGCATAAGAGGTGGATCTAGGAGGTTGCAGAGGTCACCACGGAGGATGCAAAAGAGGTCAAGTAGTACACAAAGAAGGTCAAGGAGGTCATGGAGTTCATAGAGTAGGTTGGGGATGCTAAGGAGTTTTTAGAGGTCACCATAGAGGACACAGAGGAGGTGAAATAGTTCACAAAGAAGGCTGAGGAGGTCAAGGAGTTCATAGAGAAGGTTGGGGAGGTTAAGGAGTTTGCAAAGGTGACCACGAAGTTCGAAAAAGAGGTAGAGGAATTCACATAGGATGTTAAGGATCTTGAAGACTTCATAGTGGAGGTCAAGGACGTTGAGGAGGTCGTCGAGGCAGTTGAGAATCCACAAAGGAAACAATGCCAACAAAATTGGTCAGTACCCACAATTACTTCACTTGAAATTTTTGAGTTTGACAGGTTGTGCTATAGAGTTTGGTTGCACGCCATTTTTGTGTGAAATGAGTCTTCATATTCTTCAAGAATCCTCATTTTTCAATTGTCATAGATATGACCAGAATCATCAATCATGGTCTTCCCTTCCCGTAAGGCCTATAATATAAGACTACATATAGACGAGACCTATAATTTTTTTTTTCAAGTACATGCATTAGGTATGGGGAATTGAGAGTGATGTTAGGGTGGGAGGGGCCATAAGAGATTCCACCTTCATGTGGTTGGTCCTATTCAGTAGATAATATTAAATTATTCTCGAAACTAAGAGGATCTCAATGAATGGCTACGATGGTGCCTTGAGGACACAAACATTAACACTTCAAGTATCCTCTAATTTTTGCACCCAAAACCATGGTTCCTTCCTTGCTTGAATAAATACAAGTACAAAGACTTAAGACCAATGCATCTTTGAGATACAAATGATGTAATGAACCTGCAAATGGTTTGAGGAAAGATGTTGTTCAAAATCAAATATGTAAGGAAATCGGGACATGTAATACCTATGATAGTTTGAGAAAGGGTAAAATCAAAAGAAATTAAGCATCAACAAGAATATCACTAATCAATTCAATGTTTAACAATAAACCATGGACATGTAGCTATGGATGAAAAAATATTAGATTGATAAGATAATTTTATCAATTCCCATTGAATCAACACAATAGTAGGTCAATAAACCCTAGGGTTGCAGCTAGGACACAAACCCTAGTTGTGGGCACAAACCAATAGAGAAATGAGTAAGAGATTCCCACAATATATTGTATACCATGCTGAGGTTCATAAGAGACCGTAAGGATGAAATTGAGTCAACCAAAAAACCCCAATTCCTATAATAAACAAGGAGAAAAACAATGTTAGGGTATCATAACATTACAACCTAAGAAGTGTATTGGATATGATTTATGGGTGTAGTACTATAGGGAGAATCCACAAGTGTGTTAGAGAGAAGTATTAAATTGAGCTCACAGGAATCTATGAACCAAAAAAAAACTCACAAACAATTTACTCAGAATTTGATATGAATCAGTGAAAAAAAAGAGTTGCAACTATATAATGCTTTCATTAATAAAAAACTAAATGGTTACAATTTGGATAATTGTTGCAATGTAATACAATGGCATTAATATCCTGAAAATTTGAATCGATGAGAGGTAATTCAAATTGATTAACTCAATTTGACTGCATGGCTAACTAGACATGTCTAAATCACTATGGGAGCTTAACTAGTTGTCTCCAGTTGTCTAATTCAGTATGTCAATCAGTTATAATAAGTTAAACTAGTCTAACTGATGTGGTAGGTGAGAAAAGGTGCCTTACCACATGCATCCATGGAAATACTGGTGCTAACTGAACTTGAGGACATCTAACTGAATGTAACTGACTCATAACTAGGATTGACTAGTCACTAACTTCCAACGACTCAAGGAGGTTGGTGCCGACACTCCTAGTGGCTCCTAAATTATAGGGATTGGTCTAGGAGGCTCCTAATCTGATGCATGCAAGTGCAGCCATTGGAAGTTATCCCCCAATCTGTGTTCCCCACACTCTAGTGACTGGTACATGTGGCCCCATTAGGCCAAGTGGACCCAATCGTACTAACAACTCAATAATGACTAAAAAGACTCCTAAGTTAGGCAGAATTGACCAGTTTGGATAAGGGAAGATTATAATCCTAACACCCCCCCTGAATGCTAACTTGAACAACTGCCGGCCCTGGTAACTAAGACCAAAGGTCACCAATTACCAATAAAATTTAAAAAGTAATTGCTTAATACAAACAAGGAAATGAGGAAAAACCTCATGGGAAAATTACCCCCCCTCAAACTAAGCAGGTAGAATCATGATCAAGATTGTTCTTCCGTGCATAGGTATCCTGGGGATTGGCTTGTGAAATTCTCCATTCAAACTAAATGATTATGTCTGGAGGAATATTCCTCTTTGGAACAAGAAGAATATGCTCAACTAAATAAAAAATATAGACAACTACTTGATGAAAACTGGGCCCATGTAGAGCAACTGAAATCAACTAATAAGAGAGAAAAAGTGATTGATAATTCGAACCATGTGAGGAACACACAAGCAAATTATATATTGCAGACTTGAACAGAAAACCATGTAAGGTAATATCAGCTCCAAGTGTTAGGAGTAACTGTCCAGGAGGATGCAAAATGTCCCCCTTTTTACTAGTTATGTGAGGAGATGAGCATGTGATCAAAGGTAGAGAAGCCCTCAGACTATGGAGAGTGAATGCTTGAGCTCCATAATATGATATAACTTCAAAAATAACCAATTATTTACAAAATACAATATCAGAAGCCTCATAAGATGAAAGTAACTTCAAATCCCCAACAACATGTTTGAATAAGACTTGATGTACTTGATTTGTCACACCAAAATTGATGAGACCAGCTACAAGTATGACTGAAGGCTCTTGAAACTTTAAATTCAAACCAAATAATATCAGATCAGATCCAAATAAGATCACATTATATCTAAATAAGTTCATATCAGATCCAAAAGTGTGTTCCACTGAGATGGTAGATGCACAATTTTCTCCTTCTTCAAACTTATGAGTATTGGTGCATGCAATCCTATAGGAATTTGCTAGAAGCTCTAGATCAAGGAGAGTGAATGGATCACTCCTACAATCTGATATTATTTCCAAAATATACAAGGTATTACTTATTTGCACACAACCAGCAACATTAGAGGGAGATAAATAAAATTCCTCTTTACTTTCTGAAGCAATCACTGGCAAATTTTACATAGAATTTAAAGGAAAATCAATGGAAAATGTTTGCAAGGAACGAAAGGAGATTTTCTATTAAATATTAGAGATTCGAATGTCTTCTTCTGAATCATCCATATGAGAATATCAGATATCAGATATCTCATAAACATTTGGAGCAGCAGGAGAAGGAGTCATTGCAAGGAGACTTTCTTCAATTCGAATTGACTGCGAGGAAGATTCTACTTTTTCTTCATCTTCAACAACTTCATCAGAGAGAGTAGAGGCCGAGACTTTTGAATAAATAACTCTTGTTGTGTTGGGTGCGATCTCCAAATTGCTATTATGATCCTCATTGTGCTTTCCAAAGATTCTGTCTAATTTTGTCCAGAGATCCTTTGAGTATTCAACAGATTTATCAAGGTAGCGCAAGCTTGGAGAAAGGGCCAGACATATTGTTCCAAAATCTCTATCACTGTCATTTAGCCAGTCATTTTCATTCTCATAAGAATATTTACCAAGTCCAATGGACACCTCATAGAGATCTTGTCTCTTTAGATATGAAATCATCTTCATTTTCCATTCTGAATATCTTGTGGATGGAGTAAGAAGAGGAATTGATAATTTTGAATCCATCTGAAGTTGTACCTACAATTACAAAAAAAAAAAACAAAGTAAGGTCGAACAACCTGCACTTTTGGAGTTTGCATCACAACTATCTTAGTCAATTAAGCAAGCTTTATCAACAACATAAGATTCCATGAATTATGTGGTAAACTCTCCACTTCTGGTGCAGATATGGAATGTTTTTGAGTTGTTTTTCTCAAATTGCTTCATAGATCTAGCATGAAATCTGTAGAAGAAGAATTTCCTTTTCCTGGGCAGGCTCTAATACCATATTAAATTGAGCTCACGAGAATCTATGAACCAAGACAAAACTCACAAATAGATATCACAAACAATTTACTTATAATTTGATAGGAAACAATGCAAAAAATGGGTTGAAGTGGTATAATGCTTTCATTAATAAAAAAGTAAATGGATACAATATGGATAATTGTTACAATGTAATACAATGGCATTAATAGTCTGACAATTCGAATCCATGAGAGGTAATTTGAATTGATTAACTTAATGTGACTGCATGGCTAACTAGACATGTATGAATCACTATTGGAGCTTAACTAGCTATCTCTAGTTGTCTAATTCAGTCTCTCAATCAGTTATAATCTGTTAAAATATTCTAACTGACATGGTAGGTGAGAAAAGGCGCCTTACCACATGCGACCATGCAAAGACTGGCACTAACTGAACTGGAGGACATCTAACTAAATGTAATTGGCTCATAACTAGGCTTGACTAGTCACCAACTTCCAACAACTAAAGGAAGTTGGTGCCGACACTCCAAGTGGCTCCTAAATTGTAGAGATTGGTCTAAGAGGCTCCTAAACTAATGCATGCAAGTGCAGTCAGTGACAATTAGCCTCAATCTATGTTCCCCACACTCTAGTGACTGGCACATGTGGCCCCATTAGGCCAGGTGGACCCAATGGTACTAGTGACTCAATAATGACTAAAAAGACTCCTAAGTTAGGCAAAATTGACCAGTTTGGACAAGGGAGGATTACAATCCTAACAAGAATATACAAACCAATAATAAGAGAGTTTAGGGTTCTCATAGTCTAAATCACTTGTATTAAAGAGATTAGGAAGTTCAAATGAGGCATGGGTCCTTGCCCAATTTATGCCAAATGTAAAATTGCGTCATTCTAGGATTTTACAAGGTTTTAGCTTAGATAGTTATGGTACATTTCTGGATAATTCATTGAGTGAATACCTTACTATACTTGTTGCAATATGTACAATACTAGAATGTAATATTTTCATTTCTTATTTATAATGGAACTAGGATGAACAAAATTTATTACATATGTTAGATTTCATCTAATGTTTTCTACAAGCTACGGCAATAAATGAATTGGTGATGTTTTTTCATTCACAATTTTGTTAGTGAAATAATGTAGTCTTTATAGTTTTGGAATATTTGTTCTATCTCTTATTATCAGTTTTCATGGTACTAATAATATTTGTAATATGATGTAGTTGTGAGGGACGCTGCATGAGGTCCTTTCATCCAAATATATAATATGGAGAGGATTCTAACTATAAATCTCTAGGTTTAACAAAAGCACAAGGGTAAGTTAAAGATGCCACCACTTCTTGTAAACTTGATGCTAGTTTTTGAGATTTTCCATTTCTTGTTATTATCTTGATTTCCCTTGATTACTTGTATTTGGTGCAGGATATACAAAACTTCTATTGCCTAAGATGTAAGCATAAGAAGGATTAGTACAACTTGATAAAATGGTATGCTATTTAAAGTAACATGTTGTCTTATGGACATGAGAATATTCATGTGAACATATATAATATATATTGACATGGTGTGTGGCAGCTCCCATATATAGATTCATCCTTCGGGGGTGTCAAGCTTGGCACAAATAGTCATAAAGACCTGTTTGACTGGGTCGCTATACAACTTACAAAATTAGTGATCAATGTGATGTTGTACACCTTTTGAAGCCCACATCCCTTGCTCTACAAGTATGTCATATTGTACTAGTTGTCCATATTTTTCTGTAACCATTGTCTTTGGAATATTTCATTGAAAATGTTATGGATATTAGGACAATTCATAGTAGTGATGGTATTAACTATAAGTGTTAATTTTAAAATATATCTTTTAATTGTCAAGTGGTGAGATTTGTTATTATCTTTATTTTTCCAAATTATGTGTCATCAACTACTCCATGAGCTTTAAAATGAGTTGATCAACTATTTCTTATTTTGTAACTACATGAAGGTTATGCTATTTTATTATTATTTTTACCTTCAAAAGGATGCTAGAATAGTTGAAATAATTTATTCTTTTAATCTTTCAAATATACATACAAGTACCCAAAGTGGAAGACTTTTATTTGTATCAACCCTTCTTGTTGGAAACCTAATAGGCATATTTTATATTATTACCAGCGCTATTGATGTGAACATTCATGTGTGAATGTGGAGATTCATGAGGAGTCCAAGAGACCTCTTGTGAATTTGAAACCAAGGGTCACTTCATATTGTATTTGAAACTTTGAGAAGGGTTAACATTTCAATCAAGAGTCGTGAACCTTATTAGGTTAACTAATACCTTTCTTGGTTTACCTTTTAATACCTTACCTTATTTTGTTGTCCTTTCAAGATTTTACCCTTGAATATAAAGCTCAAAGATATTGCAACCTCAAATGTAAATATCAAACTCTCTACTTTAAACACAGGAACAAAATATTGCTTCTTAATAAAGAGATTTGATGTCTTCAGTCAGAAATCCCCTGTCATTTGTTTCTACTATCACCAACTTGCCTTCTTGGATTACTAGAGATTCTTTAGAAAACTTATCAGCTGCCACATTTAGCTTTATGTATACTTGCTAAGATGATACATCTACAACTAGAAACACTCCTTGATTTGTTCCTTAGAAATGAAAATCAAGTGGTGAGGCAATCATCTAGACTCCTTAGGATTTATGATGATCTCTGTAAGAGCCACAAGCCAAAGGATAATAGTAATGGTTTTCACTATCAGTGTAAATGCTATTGGAATGACCAATAAAATTGACCAAGACAACAAATGTTGTAGAAAATCTCATGAACCCTTCATGCAAGGGTTTCTTTAGTAGTATCCATTTTTTTACGTCAATACATTACGTTCGACATGGGTTTTGTATACGTATTATTTCCAATAATTATTGGTTAGCTCTTTATATTTTTTTCCTTTTACATGGATCAGTGATCCTAGTTTCCTTTGTAATCCCACTATGTGCCTACACTAGCTGTACTTCTAAGTCCCATTCAACATCAAGGCGTCCCCTTCCTTAAATGGGGATCTTAATCTCTCACAAGAGGTATTCTCTTTATCTAAGAATAACTCAAAACATTACCTCAGTTTATTTTAGCGTGCATGTTCCCTAGTAGGAGGAAGTCTTACTCATTGAGCTAAAATTGGTACTTAGAAGGTGATGAAGAATTCAGTAATGTTTTATCCTTTTGTGTATTATACTATTGGTTTGGGACGATTTTCAAATATGCCCTTTCTAGTTTACCCATTGAAATGTGCATTGAAACTATAATTAATAGTATTTGGGGAGTTTCAAAAGTTGTATTTATTAACTAGTGCACTTCATTGTATGTAATGTATGTCATTTTTAAGTTTCAACATAGTTAAGGATGTTGTTCCTTGTAAAACATAATCCTAATCTTAAGCATTTATTGTAGGGTGGTACAAATGTGAGTGGATGACTATTTGAAAACATTGTAGATCAAGCATATGAATGACCATTTTAATTTTTATCTCAAATCGAACTAAATTTCCTCTTAATACCCCAAGCTATCCCAAAGACCAATCCTTAAATTCTTTCGCATTGCTACTTTGAGAACCATTTGGTATTGTGGTGCTCACTAATGAAGCTAAGAGTGTGTATTAAGGAACACAAGTGCTTGAGTCCTTGATGACACTCTTTGTGGCTCGACATATAAGGCATGTGAATTGTCTATAAGTCCTTGGAAGGGCATTGAATTTATACCATATGTGTGGTTGGATGTGTGTTTCCAATCACACATGTACTCCTTAATGTTCCCACAACTAGCATAAAAAATACCTACTTCCATATTTCCCCGTGTTAAAAGCGTCAACCCTAATTTATGTATCTTGTTTTTTGCATTCATTTATTCCAAATTATAAAGATTCATGGTTATCTTGATGCTAGTATCGACAGACTACAACAAAATGACAATATCTTTTCTTAGTTGGAAATGGGTCACTATACCAACAACCTACTAAATATTTTGGTTGTGCACACTATCATGAAGTAGGAAATTAATAATATAGTCTTATTTCGTAACTCCAAGTTGGTTTTCCAATGTCTTAGCAGTGGGTTTGAACTTTCAGGTTGCAATATCCCTAGATCACACAACAATACTAGAGGCATACTTAATATTTCAATTGGTTTTTTCCAATGGTGAACAATTTTTCTACCAGAGTTCCCCGATGCGGGTGACCAAGTCAGAGATTGCAGGAGGTGTGAGGGAGATAGGGAACATTCCAGGGCAAGTGGAAACCCCTCCCCTACATCATCCCATGCTTAAATTGTCATACTTGTTGTTGTTGATGGCTTCGACAGACGCCTTATGCATGCAAGATGATATTCGAACTGCCAAAAGCTTGAAGAGTTGCTTGACCATGGTGCGAATCACATGGCTCATGTCCTAGAAGGACCACCACATCCTCCCACCATGCTACGATGTACCTGGTATGGGTACCATAAGGATTTATATACGTGGGGAAAGTAGTATAATAAGATGATCTCAAGGAACATATATTGCATCTTCTCACAACAGCCTGAATCCACGTCCCTTGGTTATGCCTGTCTGTAAATACTGGTCGACTTGGTCTATCCAAGCACCACTTCTGTGATAGATTGACTCTAGCATCCCACTTCTCTACGCTCTAAACTGGAGGTTTTCTTCCTCAAATCATCTGGCCACGACTTCTCCTAGGAAGGAAGCCAAAAACATTGATTGGGAATCCCTCTTCTACAAAGAGACCCCGACTCACATTCACAACTCCATTGCTGCAATGGAAAATGAATTCTTTGAGGAATTCATGCTTCAGCTCGGGCTAGATGTGGTGATCTCAAATTATTGGCCGCTAAAGTTTATAGTCTCAAGAGCTTTGAGGGAGAGAAATATTTGGTGACATCATGAAAATCATTGTTAGCATATTCAAGGAATATGCTAATCGTAATCTTGCTCGCATGACAAACATCATTCGTCTCTTGGAGCCACCCTTCCAGCATCTTCATGGATCCAACCATGATTCCAAGGGAGAAGGAACCAACAGAGCTAATGAGGATGAGGCCAAGTCCACCATGAAAGGTTAGTTGATCTATCCAACTCTACCATTTTTCCCTCTGCTTGATCTGTAAATGGTTCACTGCAGGACCAATTCTCCCCTTTATGTTTATATGTTTGATAAGCCGCTTTATGTTTATATGCTTGATAGGATTCCAATGTATAATAGCCATGGGAAACTAACACTATGTCTACATACTATGTTTGGACCTTACTACACCATACTCTTTTTTGGTATCATGACTACAACTTGACTCCATGTTTTTGGAGTCAGACTCGAATATGTAACTGTTTTCTTTTTCCAAATTAAGTAATAGAATGAACTCTTCTTATTGATAAAAAAAACTGTTACTAGAGTTTTTAAAGATCAAGGAGTAATAGTGTCATCAACATTTGAACACTGCCATGCATTCAAACTGCATATCTACATAAATGGTGATGAACTAGACATAACTAGTCATGACATATACATAAAGCTAGTGATGAACTAGACATAACCAGTAGACATAACTAGTTGACAATGTGAACTGCTCATTCTTTGTCTGGTAGACATGAGCATAGGAACTTGAAGGAAAATTCTCCACCCGAGCCTAAAAATTAGTGTGCCATTTTCCTTTACTACTCTTCACTCATTTGTCACCATTACCAAATCATCATTGATTTCTATAAATAGGTCAATGGGGTAGTTAGGTAAATATACGTGAGATACTAGGGAGAATGTAGAGGCTGCTCATAGACATTTTTTTTAATTATAGTTATTACCCATCTAATTGTTGAAGGATTCAATTGAATTAGTAAAGACAAGATGGTTATTCCAATTGGGATGGAAGCAGGAATTAAATTATTATACTATAAGGAACTTTACTTCTACGTTCTATCAAATTACCATGAGTATTTGAACTCTGAATTGATATAGTGTAGGAGTTGGAATTTAAAGAAACAACTTGACTTGAATTGGAGGGTAGGGAAAATCCGCCAATTGAGCTCTTATTCTAGTTGAGAAAGGAAGCATGGGGTCTGACATTCAATAAATGTGAGATTAAGAATGCAACCATAATATAAAGCTTCAATTTTTATGATTGTTGAGCTTGTACTACCCCTGTATTTATTTTGAAGTAGATGATTTTGAAAGGGGAGTATGCATTTGTATTTAGAAATTGAAGACTTAGTTTTGTTGGAGTGATAGTCTAGAATAGTTTTTGTTTTGTTTTCCGAGTATAGAACAAAAAATTTAGTTTTGTTGGAGTGATAGTCTAGAATAGTTTTTTGTTGTTGTTGTTTCCCAGGTATAAAACAAAAAGTTGTTTATATCAAGGTTTAGACATTGTTGTTATTATTAAAATTGGGACATTGTTTGATTCTCAATCATTGAGTCAAACGAATGATTTCAGATGTGTATGTTGTATTTAAAACATTAAGAATGTGCTTTCAATAAGTAGTATGATGAAACATAACACACACTTACATATAAATTCCACCAATGATATGTGTTTCATTGTTTATAAGAATAACAAAAAGATGGTTTCTATGATGCTGGAAGAATAAGGCTTTGGTTTCTAGAAGTTGGAAATGCAAGATTACTTTGAAAGATGGTTGTAATTTCACTGAAAACTCAGCCATAATTCCTAGGTTCGAGAGGTGTTAGGTATGATGGAGCTCAATAAATGAAGCCCTAGATTATGATGTTGAAGCAAGTCAATGTTGTTAGAAATCTGAAGTTTGTCCATACACATATTTCGTCAAACACTTCAAGTACTCATTGATATCAGATACTAACAATAAACAAAAACACATGTACTTTTATATCCCATACAATAGATTACTACCTGATGTTGTTTATACTATTTAATGGCATGCTAATACAATTCCAACAAATGATTATATAGTCATTCATTGGGATGAACTAGTTATACTAGTTATGTCTGATAGCCGTGATATCTACATAGAACTAGTGATGAACTAGACATAACTAGTATTTTTTTTTAAATTTCCCATAGTCGTCGGATTTCTAGCTTCCCCTCCCAAGATATCCAACGAGTATGCCATACCACCAAAGGAAAATGTCTTCGGTTTTTATCATTTTTGTTGGTATATGTGTCTGATATCTGACTGTCATGTGGTTGGAGCTCCAACGACCTGTTCCACGATTTCGACGATCATGCCATACTACCAACTGCAAAAGTCACCGATCTTTCTCTTTTTTTGTAGGTGTACTTGTCGGATTACCGATGGATATATGGTAACATATCCGACCTTTGGTAAAGTATTTGGAGTTGACAATTCGATGAGTATTTTTCGCATATCCGATGTGTATTTTAATAGATTTGTTGCTGTATCTGTCAATGTATGTGGACAAAGTGGGTAATGCAATGCACTAGTCTATTGTCTGCACTGTCGGTGGAAGCATGGCCGGCAATGAATGTGGACAAAGCAGATAAGATATAAAAATATATCAGCGTCCACAATGTCGGTGTTGGTGGACAAAGTAGGTATCCAAGAAAGATCTGTATCCAGATCTTTCTAGAGAAGGCCTCCTTTTATGTAATATAATATTATAAATTAAACCTAATACAAAGTTAATGGATTATGTATTCAATCTCTGTTTCTTTTCTTGTTTTATCAATTGCCCGAGGCTAATGATGTGTATTCATCTCAGTGCTATGTGCTTCCGGGGTAGTCTGGAGCGATATTGGAGGATTGGAATTTGGTATTGAGTGTCATGTTTGGCATATGGTCTTTGAGTTTTAGTTTGTTCGGAAATTTAATAAGCCATTACATGGGCTATCCCGGCAGAGTGAGTGAATCGGGTTGTTGTTCACGTCTTCATATAATGGATTGCAGTTCCTGTCTTTGAACATGACTATATCATGGCTGGGTCAGTTTCAGATCATATTGGTCGGGTAGCACTCACAGTTTTTGCTATGATTTTTGTGTTTAAATGGAAATTGTGACTGCCAAGTCTCTCAGTATGAACTGAAAACTGACCTGGCCATGATATAGTCAGGTTGAGAGGCAAGAGCTACAATCCAACATTACAACACCATTACAACACCAGAGGGCAAAAGGAACCTCCCGAGAGATGATCTTGCAAATGGTTTTACCTGCTAAAACCTCGCATCTTAGGAGCAGAAACAACAGTACAAATCGCTACAACATTGTCGACGCTGGAAGCAGAAAATTAAAAAGTATCGGAAGTTGGGAGCAGTGTCATTAATCTATTGTATATGATCTATTTCAATGACTGATGTTATTAATGTTTATTGCAAGTATGAACTGTTATTGTACAAAACATGGAAGGCTATCGATGCTCATTCAGTTATTGCAATCTATGGTTTTCGATGGTTTAAGGCAAATGTTTTTGTTCATTGTATTTGGCCAAAGCAGTGATAGAAAATTGCAGTAAATGGGCTGAGGGCTTAATGGAAAAAGAAATATATCGTCCGACTTTTATACGATAAGCCAAGGGAATGCGAGAGAAGGTAAGATTAATCGATGACTTCTTGTTCTTCGTTCAGATTTATGTTTGTATGTTGGGACTGAAGATGATAATCTATGTACAACCCTGTAATTTGTTTGTTTGTTTGTATGTGGGGAGATAATCTATATATAACCCTCTGATCTGTTTGTGTTTGTTTGTTTGCAGATTGGCGATCGTAGCAATCAAGTTTTACAGTTATAGAGACCAGACATTTTTTGATGGAAGGAAATAAGGTTGACCCAGCTTAGATTCTAGATATAAGGTTGAACCAGCATAGATTCATCAAACATAGAATATTCTAGATATAAGGTTGAACTAGCATAATTCATCAAACATAGAAATATATTCTAGATATAAGGTTGTAGGTTGAAGAGCATAGATTCATATATATATATATATATATATATATATATAATCAAAATTCTCTAGAACTTTTTATGACGAGAAGAATCGAGAGATAGCACTTGAGATGATGATCCAACAGAGATGATCTAGATCGAGTGATGATCCAAATCCAGTAATGAAGATGACTTGAAGATGAAGATGATTTAGATGATACAGAGAAAAAAACTTTTGTTGATAACTTGTGTCGAGAGAATACCTTTCTCGTTAAGAGGGGGAGTTGATGTAATTGTAACTTCAGAATGTATTCACTTGTATATTTTATGCACTGTACCCCGATGTTTATTCCGAGAAGTATCTGTAATGTAATTGAGTCATGTCATACCCTGATGTTCCTATTAGGAGATTCAATAATGTAAAAAAGTCATGTAAAGTCATTGTGGGTAACCCTTCTTAATGATCAAGGGTTAAAGTCCCTGCAGTTGTGGGGCCCTAGTGTTATTAGACTCTCTTAGAGAAGTTGGCCCTAGTGAGTTATTGTCAAGTCAGGAATTAGTATAAATAGAGATTGAGCCTCTCTATTTATCACACACTCACTCACACTCAGTTGTAGCACATAAGTGTGAGAAAAAAAGTTGTTGGGACAAGAGAGAAAGAGACTACTGCTTTCAGGAGATCATCTTACTGTTTCAGGGTTTTACTTTTGATGCTGATTCTATCTCTGAGGAAGTTGCAGGGTTTTCTCCTTTATGGTCTCCTCGACGAAAATATTTGTGTCCATTGTCTCTTATGTTTGATTGTTGTGCTTGTTATTCTCTTAGTTAAAGATCCTAAGATAATGCTAGCTTGAATGATAAAAATCTAACAATTACTACGACAAGCCGAGTAACCGTGACATTGTGGATATTTTGAGTGAGCGGGAGTCACCAGTTCGACCAACCGCCATTATTGAAGAAGTCATGAGCATGTCGATCTGATCATCATTGATTCCACGGGGGAAGCGGAAGGGCCAGAAGCCGAGCTCCACGTCACTGCAGAAGAGGCAAACAAGAACTTCTATCAAGGCGCAAAGGGAAGGAACTGTGCAGACGAGGCCATCCGGCTCTGGGGATGTGGAATCTACAGCTCCCAAGGGAGTTTCCATTAGAAATATCTTGGTATATATCACTCCCACGCGACCTGGTGCCAAGCCTCGACGCTTGACAAAGAATCAGAAGTATCAACTGAAAATGCCATCGTTGCCGAAAGGGATGATTTGCACCACTGACATTGTCCCTGCATTGATGAAGATGAAATACGAGTACCATGATATTTTGCTATGGAAGGATGTAGCGGATGAGCCCGATGAATCATTTCCTTTGGTTGTAGGAGGGCCCATAGTGCATATTCCGTAGTCGTGGGCACAAGGGCTGGACAAATCTGGGTTGTTGGGGCTCATCAATATGCCGCATTTTGGGCGACTGAATGAAGCAAATGCATGTGTCAAACAAATTTTGGCATGTTTTCATGGAGGAATGCTATGGTTGGACACACCAATCGTGATTATGGTGGACTTGATCTCGGAGATCACGGGGTTTCCAAAGGATGGGCCAGACCCATCACAATATTTCAAAGGAAGGGATAATGACAAGCGACTTGCTGCACGATTGAAGGAGAAGTATGATTTGCAGTGCGATGACATAGCCTATCGCATTGAAAACATTAATGATAGGACGATGCGTATTGGCGCACATATTTTGGCAACTAAAATTTTTAGAAATAATTGCCATGTTCAGTGCAATTCGGGGGTGATTTCATGTGCTTAGCAATGTGCCGAGGGTGTTCAAATGAACTGGTCCCTCTTTTTGTTGAATCAGTTGATGGAGGACGTGGTCACAGTTCGGGCTGGGAAGTGGCCTTTCACTTATAGCTGGCTATTGATATTAATTGCATTGGTGGCTTGGATGGAGCTAGAGGACTACCAAAGAAAGACTGTTGAAGCTATTAAGGTGTGCAAAGGCACACGATATCAAAATTTATGGTGGGTAGAGGAGCCCAATCGCCAAGCAGATTACATGATCCACTTCTGGGTCTACTGGGAGGCATTACAGGAAGCAGTGGTTAAAGTTCCTTGGTTATCCGATGCAGCAGCGATAAAATATCATCAGATTATACAACAAAATAGACATGCTAAATTCATTAAAATATATGGATGATTGATCCATGTATTCGGGTTAGAGTTCGCCAACGGGCCACATACTATTCAGATCCAGGATCGGTGCGCCCCTGACAAGCAATGAATGCCAATGGGCTATAAGCTGACAGATGAAGAAATGGATGCAGTGGTTTAGTATTAGCCTGCAGATTGGCGCGAACCAGTAAGCATGAAGGACATATCGAAGAGACCATCAACAGATTCCCCTAAAGAGCCTGTGCGCAAGGAGCAGAGTCATCATGATTCTGATGGAGAGTCATCGACAGACACTGATCCTGAAGCACAACGCATCCTAGAAGAGAGTAGGACCAACCATCGAATGGAGCAAGATGTGGGTAGTAGCACCAGGTCAGTGATGGAGGCACAACTATAGTGACTCATTAAGGCTGTCACCGACTCATCCGATACAACAACAAAAGAGATGCGATAGACTGCCCAGGAAGCTTTTTTAGAGGTACGCACCTAGTTAGATTCAATATATAATGTGGTTTCAAGAAGGGCACTAGAGAGTGCAGTTGTGCAGGAGTTCGCAACGATTAGTATTGAGCCGTGGGCCAAGAATGTTTAGGATCCCCTGACTGCAATCGACGCTGGAAACAAAGATCTGAACTCTGCACTGCAGCAACTGCAGAATATCACGGTGGATATCAACAAGATATCGACCCAAACATTAGTCCACATGGAGCAAGTCACCAACCAGGAGATAGATGATAGACAAAAGGAGCTTAGCGACTTGTACTTGCGGTCGCAAACTGAAGAAGAGGCAATGAAGAAAGAAGTTGAGGAATTACGACAGGTACGAGAGCAACTAATAGCAGAAAAAACGCAGGATATCGCAACATTGAAGACAACGTAGGAAGGGATGAAGACGAAGGCCGCAGAAGAAATCACAGAGCTGAAGAAAGACACTGACCTCCTTGTTGTTGAGAACGTGCAACTATTCACTAGTCATGGGAAGGTAGAAGAGGCCATTATAGATTCTTGCCAGTACATACATGAAAGAACATTAGAGCTGGATACAGTCTCCAAGGCCAAGCGAGTTGGAGAATTCATTGTGTAGCTCCAGTTGCAAAACAACCTATTGAATGCCATGGTTTACCCCGAGACACCACCAGAGCAGGATGTAGAATGAAATACTTGCATTGAGGAAATTGCAACATAGTTTGATGAAATGGAGTAGGATGCGAAGAAGATCACGGAGGAAACGACAAAATTTTGGGGTAGTGTTGTTCACGATGGATAACTAGAGAAACTTTTTGCGCAGATGCAGGAAGCTGAGAACCAGTTGGAAACGTTGAAGACAACACTAAGGACAATGCCGCCATTTGTGTTAATCATGAGGTCCACAGAATTGAAGGAGCTACAACAGTGAGTGGGAAAAGCACAAGAGTGACAACGGAAACATAGTGACCAACTTGATGAGTTCCAAGAAATTGGAACCCAATTGTCAGTAAAAGAAGTCATTGTGTTGCACGATGTGCAGGACGGTAAGAGGGAAGTTAATGTGAATATGGTGGAGCACTTGTTAAAATAGGATCACCTTATGTTTCAGGGTGTTGCTGAGAAAGTCAAAGCGCAGGTTGCCAAAATTTCTCAGCAATATGAAGAATTCAAGATAAAAATAAACCAGTACTCCATGTCCACCTGACATGGCTCGAGGACGAGCCACAAGACTGTGTTGGGGGCCTGTTGGAAAGGGGTTAGGGTAAGTTGTGCAGCATCACAAATGATGTGCAAGCTCAGAAGACATCACACAAGACAAAGATGGCGCGATAGGTGGAAGATAGATGTCAATTTTTGTACTTGTTGACCATTTTTGTGTGCATATTGGTCATTAGTTAGTTAAATCAGTCAGGAGTTAGTTAGAATTGGACAATGAATGTAAAGGTGCAAGCCTATATATAGAAAGAAGAATTGTGAATGAAGACATCGATAGATGAATTTGTAGAGCTCAAGTTGATCATTGGCATCTGAGGTATCGGTCTAAAGATGAATTGTTATCTATTTTGATTTGTGATTGAATGCACATAAGTAATGTGATAATATGGATGTTGAATTGAATCATTGTTATCTCTGTTATCTTTTTTTGTCTTTTTGTCCCTGCAAATTCGATAATGAATGCTAAGTGAATCTGAAATATGGATCTATGATGCAATGTTTATTGTTTATGAATGTTGTTATCTTTTTAGATCTGTTTCTACTCTAATAGATCTATTACAATTAATAATGAATGATGCGCAATGGTGAATGGTTTTATAAGTTGATATGTTTGGGTCGTTAAGATGATGAAGTGTTGATGCCCTAATCCTCTTCTATACTATAGAAACTTCGTTCCATCATCCCTCCCTTGAGCATCTCGGGTGAGACTTCATCCACCCTACGGGTGTTGTTGGACAAGGTAAAACCTGTCTGGACCGATGCTTAGGGAGATCGCAGTGAGTCGAGTGTCGACAAAGTGGGACCCCTGTCAACTGGGTTTTGTTGGTTGAGGTTTGAGCCAACATCATATTGATAACATAGTTGAAGATGATGGTAGAAATACATTGATCCATGATACACTTAATGTTAGAATGGATGATGATCATGATGATCATGAAAATGACAAGTTTTATGGTGTTCATGATTTACCTCTTCTTTAGAAGGCATATGCCCCTTTATGAGGTCTCCAACATAAATATTTTCTCTGCTGTATTGTTGATAGTAAACTTGAATATTATGAATGGTATTTCAAACACATCAGTCACACAGATGTTAAGGTATGTAATATATTCAATCACATATATATGATCATGCTAAAGGTTATCATTGTTCGTCTAATAAAATTATTGTTAATTTAGAAGTCAAATTAATATGGATGAAATGTGTTTTATTAATATTCTTTATATATTATATTAACTAGTTTTCATTTTAATTTGTTGTAGATTGATAGTAGAATTTTCGTTACCACCGTCAAATATTTTACCTCACACATATTGAGATTTATCTGCCATCATGAAAGAAATTAGAATGCAGCATGAAGCAATTCATGCATGCCTTGATGACCATGTTAAATATTATGATCAACACGAATTTGAAACTGAATGTCTGGAATGTCATATAAGTAGATATCAAACGGATTAAGTAACAAAAAAGGTGCCTCACAAGGTTCTTCGTTATATTCCCATTATTACACATTTGCAATGAATTTTCAGGTGCAAAAATATAGCACAATTTATGGATTACCATGCATGGAACAGAAGTTCAGATGACATTATTCGAATTTTTGCAGATGGTTACACATTTAGAGATATGGAGGAAAAATGAACTCACTTTAAAGAGGAACCTCGTAATCTTAGGATTTCTTTAGAAACAGATGGTGTCAATCCATTTGCAGAGATGAGATCCGTTTACACAGTGTGGCCTATTTTTGTTATCAACAATAACATTCCTCGATGGTTGTCAATAAAGAGGGAGCACATAATGTTGTCTATGATTATTCCAGGTATGTGTCTACAATTTTTTTTTAATGTAGTGGCATCTCATTTGTCGTATTTTGTTGCATAATATATATATATATATAT
>LPNX010514202.1:0-18176 GCA_001517045.1 Pseudotsuga menziesii
AGATTTTTTGGCATATGTATAGTCTTTAGGGTACAAGCACAGAAGATTGTTCCAGACCTTGGTTTGGCATATGTATAGTCATTTAGGATTTTTAAGAGGGTACATTTCTAGCAGGGTTTTCTGGCTTATGCCCTGGATACTCCTGCTTAGAGCATGGATCTTGGGTGGGAGTGGCAGCTGGAAGAACACTCTCGGTAACCCTGGAGAAAACCATGGAAAGCATTTCACAAGAGGCTCCCGTGATTTTTGGAAACGATATAGACTTGTTAAGGGGTAGCGAAGGACAATCTGTAAGATCCTAATATGTCTTTGCAGATAATTCAGGTAATTTTTTTTTAAAAAAAATTTCAAAACCCGTTGCTTAAGCGACGGCAACAAGTATTTTTTTTTTTTAAAATCACCAAGATCCGTGGATATAGCGACGATTATCCGTGGATACAGCGACGGTTCTTCCGTGGATACATCGACGGCAGCAAGTATTTTTTTTTTTAAAAATACCAAGATCCGTGGATATAGCGACGATTATCCGTGGATACAGCGACGGAAATCCGTGGATACATCGACAGAAATCCGTGGATACATCGACGACAAGCCGTGNGATCCGTGGATATAGCGACGATTATCCGTGGATACAACGACGGAAATCCGTGGATACATCGACAGAAATCCGTGGATACATCGACGACAAGCCGTGGATACATCGACGACGTGCCGTGGATACATCGACGACAAGCCGTGGANCATCGACGACATGCCGTGGATACATCGACGACAAGCCGTGGATACATCGACGGTTAGGCGTGGATATAGCGACGGCTTAGGCATATAACCGAATGTAGAACATTGTCGCTCTTGCGACGCAAATTAGGGGTCGTCGCTATTGCGACGAAATAGTTTCCACGGAACAAAAAACACTTAGACGTGGCAATATCCACGGTTTTCCGTGGATATTGCCACGTTTTTCCGTGGCAAAATTGATCACTTGTACTAGTGTAAGTCCCTGAGAGCCGCAACAGCGGACGTTTTCCCTTGTTGTGAGCCGCTACAGTGAGTACTATTATGTTTTGCGAGCCATCATTTTTTTACTCCCACTACGGCGGAAAGCTTTGTAAGTCTCTCCCATTACAGCAGTAGACTTCGATGTTCGTTTTTATTTGACATCTGGGAGCCACCATGGTGGGAGTTTCTTCCTATTTGACCTGCCCCAGTGGGGTGTTCTATATATTTTGTTGCAAAGGTATTGTTCGATACACTATCGTAGAAGTGTCTTGAGTTTCAAGCCGTTGTTACAGATACAACGTTGTTTTCTCTTCGATGTGTTTTCTATCGTCGAGCCGTAAGGAGATTGCGGGAGAATCTTGGATTGTGAGCCGTTGTTGCGGATGGAGTTGAATGTTCGATCCGCCATGTCAGGGAGTTTCCCATGATGACTTAAGTTCTCTGGCCCGCAGTTTGTTGGCGCCAACGATGTTTTAGGTTCGCACGTGCAAGTGAATTAGGGGTTTTAAAAGCTCGAAAATCCTATTTATTTTCCCAATTCGATTTCTTTTTACATTTTGTTTTTACCGAGTCAGTTTGAATATGGAAAACACTTTCCATTTGAATTTATCGATGTGGTTTATTTGGTGGAGCTCATGTGGCTCATGCTCATTGTTTATTCTCATCTGTGTGGCGTTATTGTTGACCGGACAAGTAGTTTTCTCATCCCTTTCCCAGTAAACGATTTTTTCAAGCTAGCAAACTATCCGTCATCATTGGTGGTTAGGTTTGTCCAGGTATATAAGGGGTTTTGTTTCCCGTTTTCCTTTTGGCTGGGCTGTCATGATGTTTTTCTTTCCCAGTCGGCTAGGTTAGAGATGAGTTCTAAAGAAGTCAGGCATTGCACTGGTATGAATACTATCGGTCGCTCACGCGTGGGCATTGGTATGGGATGTGGTTTTCTCTTTCTATGCAGAGCCCATAGGTTGAAAATCCTTAGGTATCGACAGTGGGATTTGTGGCATTGTTTATACCCTGAGATATCACTGCCGCAATCCGAGGTTTTCTGTACCTGTGAGAGAGTTAGGGCCATTTGGAGGTTTCAATATTTTAAAATAGAGCTCGGATTTCTCAACAGTGGTTGTTCGTATTCCAATAGGGTTTTTCTAACCGTAACCCTGAGATGTGTTTTGTATTGTTGTTTCTAATGGAAGGAACTCACAGGGTAAGGAAGCTTTAGTTTTTTTATACTACATACGTATGTTTGGTTTCACTTACATTGATAATATGGATCCTAAGACAATTCCATTTTGCAGGTACTATTTACTGTCGGAACCATGCCGAAGAAGGGGAGGAGGAAGCTTAAAATCGCTAAAAGTGATTCTGACACAAAGATATTGTTGAAGTCCTGCTTGCGGTAAAAACCGAGATAGTATACGAAGACACTAAAGAAATTACAGGGGCAGAGCCTGAGCTAAAATGGGGCAATATATATCTTATGATGGTTGAGAGAAAAGTGCCAGAAGATAGATTGGGAGATATAGCTCTGTATGAGAATATTTTGAGGTCTGGGTTAACCAAAATAGCCACTAGGCCAGAGGTTTTTCCATGCGCAGAGGTCATTGGATGGTTGTTGCCGAAAATATACACGGTAGGGATGATAATAAATGATGAAGAGGTAAAGCTTGTTGCATCATTCACACCATCATTCATTTCAAAACCATACAGTCTACCAGAAGTAGAAATAAGTGTGACAACAGATTGGGTCAAGAGTCTTAAGTTTGACTATACAACCACAGTAAAGGAGATGATGACTGAGGGAAAGAGCTTCAGACCTAAGCAGTCAAGGGAATATGAAATGGATCATCTTCGAACCCCATTTAGAATAGTAGCATTAATGTTAAGCAGACTGTATGGTAGGTCTGATGGAAAAATGTATAAGTTTGGTTGGATTCCCCTCACGTATTATGTAGTTATGGAGGGAACAAGTTTTAAATCAGAACAAATCGGAATTCTTTATGTCATCCTTCTTGATAGATTGTATACTCTATAGGCACGAGTTTGAGAAGCTAAATTGTTTATGGATAGACGAAAAGGCTCCTATATACGTTGCATATAAGATTATGGGAACCCACAGATATCACAATCATTATCAGTTAATTTGTGAAGAATTCATAAAGCCCCTGTATAAGTTAATCCTTTTATAAGATTGTCCATGTCTGTTAGAAGGAGTAGTAGAGTCTATAAAAGAATATGGTGACTATTTTTTCACCAAAGATGGCACTTATCTAAGAATGTATGGAGGCACCAGATCACCCTCACTGCTACCCAAGTATGCAACAGACTACATAGTACTGAAGGAAGCAGTCATACAAGTATTCCTAGATAGTTTTGGAAACCATTTGTTTGATATTAAGAAAGTTGTTTTCCCACCAATACCTTTTTACGTAGGAAGTTACAAGTTCAACAAAGTCAAAAGTGCTCCAGATTTTGTCAAAGAACTAGAAATATTCTACTTTCGGGAGAAAAGCTTCCACAGGGATGATTCACAAGGAAAGGTAGGAGCTCAGAAGGCTGCTCACAAGGTGAATTTTGAGTATGCAAACTATATAGATAAAGAAGAGCAAGTATTCAGAAATGTCTACAGTATGGAAGCCTTGAGCAAGAGGTTAAAAGGAAAGGCATTTGGAGCTAAAGGAAGTAGCAGCAATAACCCAAAGCCAAACGAAGGAGATGAGGAAGCTGCAAAGAAAGAAGAAGAATAAAGTACTCAGAGTCTTGCAGCAGGGGCGAATAATTTGTTGGTAGAAGAGGCACAGAGAGATAAACAAGAAGCTGCCAAATAGAAGAGCAAAGAAGCTATCTTGAAGAAGATGCCAGAGCTAGAAAAGGCCATGGCTGAAGGAGATTCAAGCCCTGAGCAAGAAATGCAGTATACATGAGGGTCTACCAGAGGGAAAACCCAAAGCAATGAAGAAGTTCCTAGTGGTGGAGTTTCAGAGCAAAGCCCTGTTCGAGATGATCTAGAGAACTTTCCATCCACATCCGGCAGCATCCTTACTGGGGGACATGTGCCCATAGCTAAAATGGGGCTTGTACCATTCACACCATCTAAACAATACAATGCGCCATGTTTAGAAGAAATCCATTTTGATCCTAAAATGAATTCCATTACATGGAGGACCGAAAAAACCTTAAATGTGGGGACTCAGCCACTATTGACCACAGTAACAGAGAGGACGGTTATGAAGAATGTGGAAGAATACCCGAAGCAATTGGCTTCTATGGGAATTGCAAATGCCTATGAAAATGCTCACAATGTGGACAGGATTATGGAAAACATTGAACAATACAAGGGAAAGATGGCAGAAATAAAAGAATTGTTGAGGAAAGAAGAAAAGGTAGGAAGAGAATCCAAAATAAAATATGAGGCTACCTTATCAGATTTTGAAAGGATTCAGCAGAGACATCAAATCTTAGAAGTAGAAGGGGACAGTTTGAAATCATCAAATGAAGAATTGAGTAAGGAGAAAGGAAGTTTGGAAAATAAGGTTGCAGAATTGGAACTGCAAAATACTACTGCTGAGGGGAAAGCCAAGCATTATGAAACCCAAGTAGCAGCATTGGAGGCCCAAAAGGATTCACTGGAATTTTTATTAAAAGTAGAAAATGAGCAAAGAACAGATATTGAGCCATTGATGAAGCATGCCCTCATGCTTAGAAGTAAAATTTATCAGATGCAGCTTCAAATAGTAGATGAGATGTTGAAAGTTCGGCAAGTAGAAACTAGGTTGGAGGAGATTGTGAGTACAGCTTCTTATTTTTTAGATAGGCCCCAGGATATCCTGGATATTCTTCAAGGACGTTTGACTGGGTTGGAAACAACCAAGGAACCTCCAGCTAATGCACCTATCAAAGACTTAGAGACAGTGAAGTTGGAGTATGAACTGATAGAATTTGGGAGTAAAGCTGCGGAAGAATTGGTAAAGGAAGTCCGGAGGACTAAAGGTGTTTGCACAAAATTCTGTAGAAAGGTGCTCACAACATACAACCGTTGTCAAACATCTACAAAGAAAAGTTTAGAAGAATTACCTGAGCATGAAGAATATTTAAAACAATTGCAAGTCAGATGGAAGGAGGATGAATTGGGTATTCAGCTAGTCAAAAGTTTAGATGAGAAGGTGTTGAAAATTGTAATAGCCTAGGCAGCAGTGAGCAATCATCTATTGGAAGATCAGCTTCGTTTGATTCTAGCCAGAGTGGCAAATATAAAATCCCAAGTTGCCAAACATGAGGTCACTATCAGATTCCTAGAGCCATCAGGGTTTGAGACCATAGCGACAGATGCAAATATTTGGAAGCAATTCATAAATGATGTTTCTGGGTCCACTTAGCATTTTTTGTTTTATTAATACATTTTTTGTAATATTTTCCTAAGATAGTGAGCTCACTAGGAGACAAGGCCTTTTTTGTAACTGATTTGTAAAAGAGGCCCAAAGGGAAAGGGAGACCAAGAGACATTTGAAATTGTATAAATAGAGATCAACTCTATAGAATGAGGAATTTGCCATGCTATATTTTTGTGAAGTTTATTGTAAGAAAAACTACTTCATTTTATATAATAAAGAATGCTATTTTTTCAGGTGGAGAAGGGGCTGTGAAGTTTCAAATGCATGTTGTAGATTGGTTGAATGTAGAATTGTTTTTGTTTCAGCTTATCCTACAACTGTGAGATCATTCTAACTTATGAATTACTTCCATGTTATGAATGATTTTCTTGTTATTTCGTATGAAACCTATGCAGCATATTGAGTGATGAATGTTTTAATTAACAATGATCTATCTCTTTGTTTATCTTTCTCTGTCTATTCATGTATTCTGAATTATGAACAGCTACATGTAATATTCTGTATGCATGCATTACAGTACATTACTCATCATTAGATATAATCTTTCTCCCTGGAGATAGGTTATATAGGACTAGTTAGCTTAGCATAGTTGTTATTTGTTTATTATTTAGAAGCAAGAGGGGTAATAAGACGAGAGGTAAGAACCTGTGCATCAGATTGTGGAATATTTGTTGTCTCTATCGATTGCACTTAGATTAGGAACTTGTACATCATATATAAAATAAAACAAAACAAAATACACTTAAATGGTGGACCGGGCTGCAACTGGTAAAACAAGCTTTAACCATTACATGAACTACGGTAGCCGGATCTTAAACCAGACGGATTCCCCGTATAAAACAATAGAAAGTTGATTGGGAACGTTTATTGGGGAGAATCCCTATTGTTGTTACCTAATATTTTTCAGGCCTCACCATGTTGATAGGACATAGTGTCAGATTCTATCGGTTTATCCTTTTCTTCGTTATAAAACTTTTCTAGCAGTATTTGATTCAGCTCTTCCTGAGCTCTTACGATTCTCTCATTTTCTGTTTTAAATCCTTAACTGTTTGTAGTAATTCAGATGAGTTATTAATTATATCTTCTTTAGCATGTTCTTTTCCAAAATTAATTTGTTCATTTAATGGGGACCTCTCTTCAGCATACACTTCGAATCCTTCCATACCTGCAAATCTAATTCAAAAATATTATGTACAACAACATTTAAAATCATAAATCAGTATCCATAGATTCTATTTACTTTTTGTTTACGTGTGTTGAGCCACTTCAGGCCTAGTGTCTGAATGTGTGCTCTTATACCATATGTGACATCCCCAAAATTCACAAAATTTAAAAAGTTTCTATGTGACATTTAATGCTAAATCATAGCCAGAATGCTAGTGTAAGAACTAACTTTAGTTTAAATAACAGGTAGGTTACAAGACAGGTTATCAGGAGAAACTTAGGAGTTAATTCTTTTTGGTTAACTGAAACTAAAAGGCTACAAAATTTTACTTACCAACTTGTAAGTCACATGTGACTAACCCTATTCAAACTTTATTGATTTTTAGTATTGAATAAAAGTTTATCAAAAGTTAAAGAGTTTCAATTTATTGAATTTGGATCATTGGTTTGTTTGTAAGAATGTGTATGATTTTGATGGTTGTTTCTTTTCTTATTGGAGGGGGCTTGAGGTTAGCCTGAGGCTTACTTAAGTTTTCTTAAAGCTAACGCAGATCCGATGCGTGTACAGGATTCACAGGTAAATCTTACTTCTAGGTTTATGATGTAAGAAAATAAAACTGTAATACCCCGATTTTGACCCCATTTGCATTAAAAGGTACATGATGTATATATTGTAATTAATCATGGTGAGGAGCTAAAGGAAAAATCCCCACCATCGATTTGGTTGTGTTATGTTTCGGCGATTGGGATTGTTGCCGATGGTATATCGTGCTATCTGGCACATTATAGTTTTGACATCATGTAAATATGCCCTTTAATTAAAATGAACCTACAACCGGCTACGAAAGTGCAACGATAATGAAAAGGGCATGATATTCCTAAGGATAAGGAGGGGGAATTATCAAACCTTGAGCCTATGGGGAAAAATCCATGTGTCAACCACCCATTTAAAACCTTTTTTGTTAGTTGGGGGCAGTTATTGCTGAGGAGTGGTGGGTGGCAAGACTGTTAGTCCTTGCCCACACGCCCACTCCACTAGCAGACTCTCCATCTTCGCATGGGAAGGGAAGCAGCATATTCCATTCTCTCTCCACGAATGCTTTGGGGGCATTCTCCCATTCTCTCCAAGCTTGCTCATCTTCATGCACAAGCTGGAAATGGTCATCCTCACGTAGAAGACTTTTTGTTTTCCTCACGCACCGGTTGGGATTCTCCATCATTTTTCCCGACATAGAGAAATGGGGGTGCCGTTTTTGGTCATATACGATTCCTGCTGTGGCCATGTATTTTTCCTTACCGATTTGTGGTCTGTGTGTCTGTTTCCCTCACGCACAGGATGAGAGTCCGATTTCTCCTTCCATTTCAGGCTGTGTAATTTCCCTGTGGCTTCATTGCTGAGACCAGGGCTATTGTTTTCCCCACGTTATTCGTTGTTGTGGGATCTTTTACATGTTGGTTTGATGTGGTTATTATGGAGTTTTTTTGGCCATGATAGGGCCAAGAATGACTTAGGGATCGATTTTCCCTGTCCAAGCTGTGAATCGCTTGTTTGGTTGCATGTATGCAGTGGTTGGTCTTCGAATTGTGTTGGAGTGGGGATGAGGGCTTGGTTTGCTTGATAAACCTGGTGTGTTTGGGGAACCACACAGACAGAGATAGAGGGTTGGATTTCTTCTCCACAACCCCTGAATAGCATTGGAAAGGAGGTCAGGGCCTGAGGGACTGTGTAGTAGAGAAGGGACTGATTTCTTGGTGTTGGGTGTGTGTGGGTGTCTTAGAAGTTAGGCTAGTTATGGTGTAGGTTTCCTTAGCTCTGCAATGAGCTCACTAGCTTAACATTCAACTTTTCCCAACTCCTTGATGGCCTGATAAACCCTACTGTGTTGGCTTGGCTGCTTTGTGTATCCTTGGCTATGTGTAATCCTGCTTGTTCCTTATTCCTTGGGAAATCATGCCCAGCTCGGGGGTGGTAGCGTTGCTGAGAGATTAAGAAGCATGCTGGCCTATGGTTGGGTGGAATGTTGCAGTGATGTAGCTGGTTGCGGGACGAGTACTTTATTAGATAAGTATTCTTGACTATTTCGTTTCTGCAATCATATTTACTGTTAATGAATTATGATGAACATATTGAATGCTGGGATGTATGGTTTTGCTTCCACTGTATGTTAAACAATTATGCATCTCTGCATGTTTTTACTTCCAAACATTCTATTTTAGTTTATATGTATGTACATGTTCATGGGGCTAGTTGCCCAGATGGTTTGTGTATGGTAGCGTCCTCTTCGCTGGTCTAAGGGTCGAGGACATTACAGAGTGGTATCAGAGCTCATGGTTGCAGCATGGGCCTGAATGGGCCATGAAGAATCAGCTAGCAGAGAAATGTTTCCTTCTTCCCAGCAGAAATCAGAAGAAATTTGTGCATGACAAGAGAATTTTGAAAAAATTCTATAAGTGTTGAGATTGTCGGATCGTCAAAGGAGTTAGTTTGAAGCCCTACCGATGCATCGGATCACCTAAGCGGAAGGCCACCCGATGGGAACCATGGAATAAAAATTTCAGAAAATTTTCTAAGTGTCCAGATTGTTGGCCCATTGGAAGACTTAGTGGGGAGCTCCTCCAATGTAGCGGAAGTTTTAGTCGGAAGACCTTCCGATACAAGCCACCGGGGGACGACGAAAGAAAAAATTTCCGAAAAATTTTCTAAGTGTGAAAACCATCGGAAGCCTTCAGCTGAAGACCGCCAAAAAGTCAGCCCCTTTAGCTGGAAGAACTTTTGATAGCGCCGGCGAAAGAAAATTTGAAGACAGAATCGAGGGTTTCAGCGGAGAACAGGTGAAGTCGGAGCCACAGTGTTGGTGGAGATCACCTGAAGACCGTCGAAACGTTCACTTGTTTAGTCGAACAAACACCTGATACAGACCAGCAGCAACGACAACAGGAGGAAGAGTCGATAGGGTGACGACGGAAAAGAGAAGAAATTGGAGCCGACAAAGTGGCTAGAAGAGGGATTAGGCACCACAATGACGGCAAAAGGAAAAGGATGAAAGCGCCGACGCAGAGGAGAAAGAAGGAACTTTCGCCAGAAAAATTTTCTAAGTACCGAAAGCGTCGGAAAGATTTAGATGATCGAAGCATCTATGCGGTGGCAGAGGAATGAAGAAGATAAATTTTTCAAAAAATTTTCTAAGTATGGAAATCGTCGAAAAATTTTAGTTGATCGAGGAGCCGAAACATCGGCGAAAATTACTTGATGGAACAGCCAATGCGGTGGTAAGCGTCGGGAAAAATTAGTTGACTAAGTAGCCAACATGGTGGCAGCAAGAAGAGGAAGGCAAAAAGAAAATTTTTCCGAAAATTTTCCTAAGTACAGAAAACGTCGAAAGAAATTAGCTATTTGGTCCCCGGAGGTGTCGAAAAGGGTTAGTTGTTCGGACCGCCGACATGTCGGAATCCAGAGGAAGATCAGCCTGAAACGTCAAAAAACATTAGTTGTTTGGACCACCAATGAGCGTCGGAAAAATTTAGCTGTTTGGACCGCCGAAACATCGGAAGCTTAGTCAACTAAGGATCCAATACGTCGGAAAATTAGTTGGGAAGAGAGCTGATTTGATGAAGGAAATTTTGAGTTTTTCAAGTGGGATTTCTCAATGGATTTCAGCGGCTTCTCAGTGGGATTCTCAATAGTTTCCAGTGGATTTTCAAGGATGAAAAGGAAGAAATTCTAGGTGGTTGAAGTTGACATTTTAGACCAGAATACAATTGTAAATTTGGTGAAAATTGCCATTTTAGAAGTGGTGTGATTTTCACACCCGAAGTCAGAATGGAGCATGTGGATAGGCATTGGAAAGCTTATCCAGTAGGGAACAAGGGAGAATCACCAGAGTTTGAATGAGGAGCGGAAAAGTACTATTGGTTGTTTGAAAAAAAATGTGTTGTTGTCAATATGGACAAATCCAAGAATTGCATGCATAGAGGTAGCAAAGACCATGAAGTCAAACCAGCTATTATGTGGAAGAGGAGTTCCATGCAAAGATGAGGGACTTGAAAAGGGAAATTTCCTTAAACCCTGTTTAACTAATTACATTATATTTTATAAGTTTTGTACATAAAATGTATGGGGATATGCCTTGCATGCATAGGATATTACATATTGGTAAGAGTAGTGGGAATTATACATTTACAATGAACCACTAATGTTAAATATTGTATTGGTGTTGGTATTGGTAGAAAAACCAACGACAACATGAGCATGTCTGAATATGTTGCTGATGCTGATGAATGTGACCAGTAACCCTATGGAGAGAGGGATAAGGCAACAAATCCAGGATCAAAAGTTGGTGATCGAATTCTGCAATCTCTTGCAAGAGACCAACTAAACTGGTAATGTCAAGGGTGTAAGTAGGATCCATGCAGGTAATGGTTTAATTATGACAATTGCATGGAGTGGTAAGGGCAAGATGTCTCATACCATGTGGTTATGTAAAATTTATACTACATTCATATAGAAATATGTTTATATGAACTTAATAACCAGAACAAGTGAGGACTGGTGGGCTTGATTATAGTAATGCATCCTATATGAAGTAGTCATGGTTAGGCCATGGTATGTTTGAATGCGTAGTATTCCTGAATCAATACAAGGTAGCATTGAGTGGATATGCATTAAGAGATTTTATAAATCTTGTAGTTATGCATTGAATGAATGCATATGAAAAGTTTGAGTAAATGTAAATATGCATACATAAGTATGGGTGCAAATGTTGTGATGCATCGCATGAATGCATCAAGATAGTGCATGTGTTATTATGACTAACCAATGGCTAAATTGATGAATTGATGATAATTCTAGAATCCTTTCAAGAGCTATTATGAATGCATAATAGTAAGTGCATGAAGAGGGTAGTCATGATCGATTAGCTACTGGAACGCTCTATGGAAGGGCAAGGTGGTACAAATGATATGCATGTGAAGTAAGGAGTATCTAAACATTTCATTTAAATTGCATAAATGATGTGACTATACCTTGCAATTTTAGTATGATAATGATTCATGAAAATTAAATGAGTTTTGGCGATATTAATATGCTAACAGCTGGAAGTATTTGAATTCTATAATTCTGAAAATGCTTCAGTGATTGTTGCAGCAATGAAAAAAACGTTATATGCATCAAGACTTACAAAGTGTTTGGCTGATTGAAGTTCATATTTCAGGTAGATTGGTTGGGGCATGGAAATGTGGGTAATACCACCACAAAGGCCGAAATCTACCATGTGAAAGAGCCAAACCTCATGAGAAGAGTCTCATGGTTGTAAAAATAGTTTGTATGCAGAATGGGTTGTCAATTTGGACTTATAAATTTCAGATTTGAGAAATTGCTGACAACTACTAATCACTATTGGCTTTCATAGAACTGTTTCAGGAGGACGTGTTGTAAGAGGATGAATGAGGATCACCACATTACCAAGCAAATCAATTTCTGCAGTAGACAGAGTTGCAAATTCATATTGAATTTAATTACTAATGCCATTGCTTGGTTATGGAACAATCGAATGTGGATTGTATTAGTAGATAATGATTGACTATTTGGCCACTTGATGAATGTGCCAGGGGTACACATTGTAGGAATGCCATGTGTGATGGCCTGCATGAGCCAAACTTCATGGGGAGGTTTCCCCTATCTTGGAAATGGGTTTCGGGTGAAACTCCATTGGGATTTTGGAAATGTCCCATCTGCACTACATGTTTGGTAAGCAACATGAGTGAGATGGTATAGATTATGTCGGTAAGACATGTGTGGGATATGGAATGTAAAAAGGAGTTGAGATGGAAAACCAATGGACTGTCAACTCAGAGAAGGGAGCCCCCATTCCTCGTTAATGAAGGAATACTGCATTTGTGAATGGATAAGTGTTCTGTGACCCTAGCTAAGAATATGCATGTCAAATTGTTAAATTCAATATGTAGAGCATGTTTTGATTTTATTTCCATTATGAAAGATTGCTTGAGTATGAATAGGGCCTACATGGCTCACATCAGAAAGGGGTGCACACTTTCTCAATGTCGGGTCGTGAAAGGGTTTTCAATATTGAATACACCCTAGGGAGTCGATGCACTCCTGGTGTCTCAATACTTGATAGTGAATGATATGAAATATGATTACAATTTTAAAGCAATAACGCTGATGATTTTGCTTATATTGCTTGTGTTGTCAGGCTAAACAGATGCAGTTTGGTGTTGCACACTAAAGAGAAAGAGGTAAACGGTTGTTGTGAGGGGTTGCGGAGTAAGGGTTATTGTTGATATAAGTGTATTGTTGATATAAGTGTATATTGGATTGTTATATGCCTGGGGATCTATAGTAGATCATGGACCTGGAAATAGTCATGGTAAAGTTCCAAGCCCAATTGGCATGAAGGTGTACTGGCTGGACATTAATTATTTGATGTTGTGGACCAGCCTGCGTGTTGAACTAACATCCAAGTCCATAGGCAATCCCAAGGCTTTCCGAGGGAAGCAGGACCCTATGGACCAGAGAGGAAATGCACAATATAGATAAGTATTGGATTATCTTGCAACTTCTTGATTATAAATATACATGTGTATATGGTTTGGTTATAATATTCTAACTTTTGTTTAGAGACAAACCGATGAGAATAAACTAAAAATGTGAATCTATTCAATGTTTGAATATAGGTATCGTTGTGAGCGAGGACTATGACGGAATCCTAGGGGTGCATGTGGACATGTGACTGTCCTGAAGAGCTCAAAATGAGCAATAATGAAAAAGGTGCTAGCAAGACTGTGAAGGTCCTAGCAGCCAAGAGTTGTAGACACACCATATGGAGAGACTCCATGGTTGGGAGGTCTGGAATAGACCAGAGACACTAAGTGTCATGGCCAACAAGGGTTGGTCCAGCATTCACAGTGAAGTGAAAGAGGCTAAGAGCATGAAATCCATAGTGGTGGTGTGGGTTCCAGAATGGAACAAGACAAAGAGGGGAAAAAAACTCTTGTTGCTCTCTCTTTCCTTTTTTTTTTTTGATATACTTATGCATTATGAAAACAGAATATTGTTGAATGCATGTATGGCTGAAAATAGAATGTGTTTATTTGCTTAAAATAACTTGTGAATGCTAGAATAGTTAATTCCCTGCCAAAGAATGGACATGAATGAGCTCATGTGCCTGTTGGGAAGGCATGAAAAGTATGAAAGTATCCTCGATAAGACTTGGACTGCCATGCCAATTGGGCAATTAATTGATTGATTTTAATGCTTATATTATGCTTGGCCTAACAGAATTATAATGATGCATTTCACAGGTGAGAAAAGTGAAATCCAGTCATGCACATTGATCATGGCAGCAGACCAAAAGTTGTTGGACTTGGCTGGAAGTCTCCTTCAAACAATTTCCAAGACCCAAGAAAATCTTGGAGAGATGCTCAAGATATAGAAAAGGCAGAATGAGATGAACCACCATATTTTGGAAGACTCTATTTGTTTGCAAAAGGAGGTAAAAAGACTTCTGGGAGAAATCCATAAGGGAAAGGAAAGTGGATCAATTATGAGGCATTCGTCCAATTGGTCCATGAAGAAACGTTCCAAGCATGAATACTCTAAAAGAAATTGAGCAGGTAAAGATGAAGCAGCTAGCGAAATGTTGGGAATGTGGAGGACATCATTACCACCAGGACTGCCCAACAAGGGAACATCAAGAGGTTAACAACCACAAAGTTCCTAGACTTGGGGATGAGATAAAAGCTAAGAACCAGTAGGAGAAGCTCGTAAAAGCCAAAGGGCTTGGTCCTGAAATTTCAAAGTAAATAATTTAACTTAGGACAGATCTACAAAATTTTGAAATTTTGGATGTGTAAATTGTATATGTATTCCTAAGTATTGGAACACCGAGGATGGTGTTATTCCAAGGGGGAGGGGATTGTTATACCCGTATTTTGACCTCATTTAGAATTAAAAGGTACATGATGTATATATTGTAATTAATCGTGGTGAGGAGCTAAAGGAAAAATCCCCACCATCGATTTGGTTGTGTTATGTTTCGGCGATTGGGATCGTTGCCGATGGTACATCATGCTATCTGGCACATTATAGTTTTGGCATCATGTAAATATGCACTTTAATTAAAATGAACCTACAACCAGCTACGAAGGTGCAGCATCGATAATGAAAACAACATGATTTTCCTAAGGATAAGGAGGGGGAATTATCAAACCTTGAGCCTATGGGGAAAAAGCCTTGTGTCAACCACCCATTTAAAAAATTTGTTGTTATTTGGGGTTAGTTATTGCTAAGGAGTGGTGGGTGGCAGGACTATCAGTCCTTTCCCACACGCCCACTCCACCAGCAGACAATCCATCTTCACGTGGGCAAGGAAGCAGTGTATTCCATTTTGTTGAAATATTGTAACTTCGAAGAATATTCTATATGTATTTCTTTGGGGTCCCTGATGGTCCTACCAGGAGAACCACTTGTATTAATTTGTACCCCAATGCTCTTAATAGAAATAACTAATAAGAATCATGAGGCAGTCCCCTCTAATTGTAAAGGTGGGTCATTAGCACCCCAGTGTGGTTACTTGAGCCTACATGTGTAACTCGAGCCTACATGATTAACTCGAGCCTACATGACAAATGAGTTAACTTAAGTGAACGGATGAATATAAATAAAAGTGTAGTGCTCCTCATTTATGACACACACTCTCACTTGTGTAGCGCATTAGTGGAGAAGAGAAGTAGCTGGAGAAGGAAGAGGATCAGGCTTTGATCTCCTTGCTGGTTTTATCTTTTATCTTTTTGGGGCATCTATATTGAGGAAGATTTTGCTGGGTTTTTCCCTTTAGGGTTTTCCCAGGATAAATATTTGTGTTCCTTTTGTATGGTTGTGCTTGTCTATCTTTCAGTGATCCTGTTTATATGCTTTTGTTATGAAAAATGAAATGAAATACTGATGTCTTCGCTTAGCATATGAAAATTTAACATGGTATCAGAGCCACCTTGAAAAGAAGACATTGTCCAGCTACATAATCTAGGGCTTCTTACTTTTTGGTTTTCTCTCCATAATCGATCAGCAAAAGAAGGCTAGGCTGACTCTCCATTGAAGGGTGCATCTTTCTGTCGAAGTGAAATTCGATTCCGAGCATTTTCAGTTTTTCGTGTGGGAAATTAGGGCTTCTTGCAAAAGAAGAATTTTTGAGTGAGCCTAGCATAGGATTTCTATCCTCATAAAAATCGAATTTTAGAGACCTGGATCAAGATTTTTGGTTGGGTGAAACTCCACGAAAGTCAAACCCTAGTTTGACCCGAAGCTAGAAAAACCCTAAATACTAAAACTGCTAAGTTTTGGTATATTCACTATATCCAAATATTGGCCAAGGTTCAAGAGCTGAAAATTGCAAAGACCTAATATAAAATCCTGCTGAACACTGTGTCCAAAATTCAGTCTCATATTCTCTATATTCAAGGATATATGATCCCTCCAAGTTAGGGTTCCAGCCTCTTCCAGAATTCATCCCTAAACAAGACACCTAGGGAAAATTGCTATAGCTTGGGCTACAGAGGTCCAAATCGAATTTGTAAAGATTTTCCAGAAAGAGAACAAAATTTAATTTCTGTGATCCGAATTTCAGAACCTGGAGATGAACCGGTGACATGTGGCATGCCGTACAACTTCATTGTTCTGAATAGTCTTGTAACCGGTCACCTTGGGAAAATGATCATAAGTACAAATTGGTGAAACAAAATCTGATGAAACCTATGGTGTTGGATCCGGTACTTGTGAGGTTACCTCAGTACGAAATTTTAGACATAGAGGAGCGGTAATTTCAGAGATATCATAGAAACAGTAACAGGAATTTCTGCAGAAGAAATTGGAAAACTAGGGCTTCCTGTTCCAGGAGCTTCCCTCCACTGTTTTTAGAAAAGGAGTACATTGGACAGCTCAATTTGAAGAGATATATCTTTCTATACAATCAGATTTGAAAGATTCCAAGTTTTTAAAATTAGGGTTTCTCTGACAAACTTGAGATCAGCCAGCTCTGGAAGCAGGATGGACACCTCAAATCAGTAAGATCTAATCTTTTGCTATTTGCATTTGAGGTTCTCATTTCAAAGTGATCTATCACATCAGCTTGATGATATGCTTGGTGAAGTTGAAAACTTCCAAGCATGAAAGTATTTGATCTCTCTGAAGAAAATGAATTGGACACCTACATGAGTAGAGAGGTTCCCGTTCTAGAGGGAGATGAGCCTCAAAACCTTACGCAAGAAGAACTTGATCAAGGCCAAGAAGATCATTGTTGATTCAATCACGGATCAAATTGTACCACAAGTGTCTTCCCTAAATACATCAGAAAATGTTTGATTTCTTGATTAAGCTATTTGAAGATAAGAACATAATTTAGAAGATGGATTTGAGAAAACAGTTGAAGAATGTGAAGATACAGAATGCATAACATCTTGAAGCAGTAGAAGAAGAAGCAGAGAATGCAGAAGTGGTGATAGCCACCTTGAATGGCCTCCCATGATGATGGGATTCATTCATGCGAGGAATGTGTGCCAGAATAAAGTGATTACTTTCAGTTGACTTTGGGAAGAAGAAGAAGCTCGTGTCATAAGAAGAGAAGAAGAAAGATGGGAGCAAATTGAAGATCAAGCTATCACCATTCAAAGAAGATCCCTCAAGCGATGATGAATATGAAGAACTCAATTCTTGACGAACCTCTTATCCATATTATCATTTGGATAAGAAATGATGATAAAGTAGAATGATCAAGATGGATTCTACCCACGAAACAAATAAAAGATAAGTATTCAATTGTCATTTCATGATATTGTTTTACATTTGATTATATTCAGTTGATGTGTTATGCATGATAGACTGGTTGCATGAATGACATTTATGAGATATGGATAAATGTTGTGTTGGCTAAACAGTTGCATGATGCATAAGAATTTGTCGTTATGCATATGATTTATGAAATAGTTCTAACCATGCAACTGGTACATTTGAATTGTAGGAAAGATCCTGTACAACCTCCTACAAGAAAAGAAGGACGAGACTTGTTCCAAAGAACAAGTGATGAAAATTCAATAAACATGAATCTGAAGCTCCTAGGGTCAGAGACACCATGTCGGAAGAAAGAGCTTCAAAGAGCGGTAGATCCACCTCGAAGGATGAAGAATACCATGGGTATGAGAGATAACTCAAGATGAAGAAAATAATGCTATGAAAGAAGCTATGATCAAAGAATAACAGTTGATAATGGGGAATGATGTATATGATATGATTTCGAGACATAAAAGAAAGTATGTAGTATCCTCCATATGGATATACAAGAACAAGTGTACAAAGCAAGGTTCGTGATTTGCCTCAGAAAGAATAGACTATGACATGACATACTCTATTGACCAGTATATATCAAGCATAGAACCACCTATACGGAATGAAGAAGGAAGATAATACTCCACTTCAGGGGGAGTGACTACAGAAGATATCTGAGTTTGACATGGTAGGACATGATGGACAGCTTCTTGATGGATCGAGACTTTTGGGTTCCAACCTTCAAAGTTGAATGCAGAAGACTAGGATATGTTGATGATCTGACAAGATGA
>LPNX010514202.1:27164-99041 GCA_001517045.1 Pseudotsuga menziesii
AAAAAAGCAGGCAATAAAACAGAAAAAGTAGAAGGGTGCCTAGGAGGCCAGGAATAAAGCAGAATTGATTCCTTTATCTCTCCCATGTGCTCCATGAGTCAAATATGGCAAGTTTGACCATTATAGATAGGCAAATAACAACTTGCACAAGGTGGGACACATGAACTAGGAAAATAAGACAAAAATAATGGAATTAATGTCTAAGTGGGTAAACTATGGGTTGATTATTCTAACAAGATTAGAATGTGATGATGATGATATTTTGATGATGATGATGTTGATGTTTTGATGATGTTTCTAATCAAAATATCAGAGTATGATGATGATGTTGTTGCTGATCGAAAGGTCAAAGTGTTGAAGATGATGCTGCTAATCGAAAGGTCAAAGTGCTTAAGAAGATGTTGCTGATCGAAGCGGTCAAAGTACTAATGATGCTGAAGACTAAAGATTAAAGATGAAGACTACATGATGTTGAAAATCTTCCAATGAGTTATAGATGTATCACCCTGATGATGTTGATGATGTCCTCTATCTCTCTCCTATTATTGTCGTTGTTGATGTTGTTATAGAATACCCTTCTCGTTAAGGGGGAGTGTTGAAATATTGTAACTTCGAAGAATATTCTATATGTATTTCTTTGTGGTCCCTGATGGTCCTATTGGGAGAACCACTTGTATTAATTTGTACCCCGATGCTCCTAATCGGAAGAACTAATAAGAGTCATGAGGCAGTCCCCTCTAATTGTAAAGGTGGGTCATTAGCACCCCAATGTGGTTACTTGAGCCTACATGTGTAACTCAAGCCTACATGATTAACTCGAGCCTACATGACAGATGAGTTAACTTAAGTGAATGGATGAATATAAATAGAGGTGTAGTGCTCCTCATTTATGACACACACTCTCACTTGTGTAGCGCATTAGTGGAGAAGAGAAGTAGCTGGAGAAGGAGGAGGATCGGGCTTTGATCTCCTTGTTGGTTTTTATCTTTTATATTTTTGGGGCATCTATATTGAGGAAGATTTTGCTGGGTTTTTCCCTTTAGGGTTTTTCCAAGATAAATCTTTGTGTTCCTTTTGTATGGTTGTGCTTGTCTATCTTCCAGTGATCATGTTTATATGCTTTTGTTATGAAAAATGAAATGAAATACTGATGTCTTAGCTAAGCATATGAAAATTTAACACATTCTCTCTCAATGACTACTTTGGGGGCATTCTCCCATTCTCTCCAAGATTGCTCATCTTCATGCACAGGATGGAAGTGGCCATCCTCACGCAGAAGACATTCTATTTTCCTCACGCATCGGTTGGGATTCTCCATCGTTTTTCCCCACACAGAGAACTGGGGGTGCCGTTTTCGGTCATTTATGATTTCTGCTATGGGCATGTATTTTTCCTTACCGATTTGTGGTCTGTGTGTCTGTTTCCCTCATGCACGGGCTGAGAGTCCGATTTCTCCTTCCATTTCGGGCTGGGTAATTTCCCCGTGGCTTCATTGTTGAGACTAGGGCTGTTGTTTTCCCCACGTTGTTTGTTGCTATGGGTTCTTTTACATTTTGGTTTGTTGTGGTTATTATGGATTCGTTTTGGCCACGATAGGTCCAAGAACGACTCAGGGATCGATTTTCCCTGTCCAAGCTATGAATCGCTTGTTTGGTTGCGTGTATGCAGTGGTTGGTCTTCGGACTGTGTTGGAGTGGGGATGAGGGCTTGGTTTGCTTGATAAACCTGGTGTGTTTGGGGAACCACACAGATAGAGCTAGAGGGTTGGATTTCTTCTCCACCACCCCTGAATAGCACTGGAAAGGAGGTCAGGGCCTGAGGGACTGTGTAGCAAAGAAGGGACTGATTTCTTGGTGTTGGGTGTGTGTGGGTGTCTTAGAAGTCATGCTAGTTCTGGTGTAGGTGTCCTTAGCTCTGCAATGAGCTCACCATCTTAGCATTCAGCTTTTCCCAGCTCCTTGATGGCCTGATAAACCCTACTTTGTTGGCTTGGCTGCTTTGTGTATCCTTGGCTATGTGTAAGCTTGCTTGTTCCTTATTCCTTGTGAAATCATGCCCAACTCGGGGGTGGCAGCATTGCTGAGAGATTCAGGAGCACGCTGGCCTATGGTTGGGTGGAACGTTGCAGCGACGTAGATGGTTGCGAGACGAGTTCTTTATAAGATAAGTATTCTTGACTATTTCGTTTCTGCAATCATATTTACTGTTAATGAATTATGATGAACATGTTGAATGCTGGGATGTATGGTTTTTCTTCCGCTGTATGTTAAACAATTATGCATCTCTGCATGTTTTTACTTCCAAGCATTCTATTGCAGTTTATATGTATGTACATGTTCATGGGGCTAGTTTCCCGGATTGTTTTTGTATGGTAGCGTCCTCTTCGCCGGTCAGAGGGTCGGGGACGTTACAAAAACTCGGAAGACCAAACGAGTAAGCTAGAAAAGATCCTTAAACTCTTTTTAATGTCTAGATTTTTGAAGTGTAAACATTCCTAGGCCTATAGAAAAGTTTACTCTACCTAGGTAGCTAAATGGAGTTGGTAGTGATGATTATTTGTTCTAACAGATAAATTATGGCATAAAGTCATCCAACATGTTTTTAATTGAATGCAGTATTATGATCCTAAATACATTATCCATGCTTTATAACTATGCACTTTGCCATGTTAACCTACAACTTACCTTAGCATCAAAATTTACATCATTAATTTTTCACTAGAAACTAACTACAAAAATAAACAAACCAATCTAGGCATATATAAATGATGTATAACAAATACACTAACCTAGGCATATAACCAATGCATAAAATTAATACTATAACCTAGTTAAAAACTTCACAATGCATATATAAAACTATAACCTAGCTCGAAGCTCCAACATACCAAAGTATGATTTTTTTATTTCTTTTGCAAGGTAATAGTATTATGTTTACCATTCAATGTAGGGTTAACGTGCTGGTTCAAAACTATATCAACATACAAATAATTTCAAGGTTAGTGGATTCCACATGGTGGTTTCTCGTTAGATTAAGGGTTTTGGCATTAAACCCTATACACTTACATTCAACGCTTGCCCTAAAAACGCTCGGCTTCATTTGTTGTTTTCTTTTGGAAAGGGGAGTGGGCCGACAGGCCCTCGGCCTCCTTGGGTCTCTGCAATGAAGGTCACTTTTACCTTGGATGTGGCATTAACAGGTTGTAAACTTGGTTCTTATCCATTATCGTTTCTTCGAGCTCAGGTGTAGCGTTAGCAGGTTTTTAAGCTTGGGGTCTTAGCCATTATTGTTTCTTTGACCTCGGTCGTGGCATTAGCAGGCTTGAAACTTTGGTTCCTTTCCTTAGCTGTGAGCTCAACATTAAAATTGTGGTTACTCTTGTTTGTTGTGGCATTAGCAGGCTCACTGCTTGGGTTCTTCGCCATTGTCATTTGCTTCGAGCTCCATGTTAAATACTGGTGAGTTATACGAATCCTCCCGGCATTTTCAATTTCTTTTATTTAATTATCTATACGAATCTATTTACTGACAATCAATGATGTTTGTTTCAAAGTAGGTGAAAATACAAGGCAATGCATAGTCGAAAGGGAAGGTGATTCCTCTTAAGCTGAAGGGTGTGAGCACGACAGGCTTAGTAAGCCTCGATTCCAACCCTGGGGTACCCTTCGTTGACTGTGTTTGTGGTGATACCAAAAGTTCTTATGGAAAGTTACAACGTGTTCAAAATTACTTGTTGTGAAATGTTGTTTCGTTTTGGGAAAGAATAGTGGAGGCCGTAAGGCCATCCTTAGTGATAACCCTTAGGGTTTCACCAATGAGCTATGGCTCTTGTATTTAGGATTTAGGGTAAGAATGTTACTGTTCCAAGGCTTTGTTATCATTTTGTCATACTATGATTAAGTTATGTGGAAGCTTTCAGCTAGTGTGACTCTTTTGTGTCTTTAAAACTGTTAAGGCATTTGGTTGAACCATGTGGCGACTGTAATATTTCAATTCTTGGTAAAAATTGAATACTTTGTTTATAAATATTTTTTTTTCTAAAAAGTAGAGCTTACGACTCTTGTGTAAATCTCTGTTAGTATGTATTTCTAGTTGCATAGTGCGTTAAGCTTGGTATAAGTTTTTCTTTTGCTATGACAATAGTTAGTTATAAAATAACCTATGGCTACGAATTGAATAAGACATTTGGCAATATTATTGTTGTAATTCAATTCACACACTCAGTATCATAAAAGAATTGACCTAGGGTTTTGGTTTTTAAAAAAACAATTTTGGTATTTTTAGGTTATCTTCATACTTCGATTTTTGGTATAAATAATAGTTAAATTATAATAGTTTTTCTTTTTAATTGAAAAAAACTGGAAATCTATCCTTCGATGTACTTAACTGTTGGATAAATACTTTGAGAGATAATAATTAGACCCTATCTTAAATATATTGTTGACTATTTTAAATTAATTTCTAGCTGTAGTAATCTTCTTGTTATGTAAATAGATATAAAGGTTTGTATTAATGAGTAGGATTTTAGAAGGATAGTTTACAATCTTAATAATAATATTAGTATTATACTGATTGTTTATTATTTTGTTTACTAAGTACTTAATTTATGTACTATAGTACAAGGGGTTATAATTTTAACCAAATTCAGTCTATTGACTGAACATCATGAACATACAACATAGGATGTTTTAAAAGAAACAATTGGAGTTTTAACTATGCTTTGTTTATTATAATATAATTAGAGTAATATGTTTATAGTGTAAGTTTTTATGTATTATAGCTAATGAGGGGTTCTCTTTTACTAAGTGTAATAAATAAATCTTATTACAGTGTTTGTTAATGTGCTCTACTACGCACAGTTTAATGACTGTGTGACAAAAACTTGTTGTATAGACTTTTTGTAATATTCTTAGAGGTTTTTGTATACAAAGTTAAGTTCTAGAAATGGATTCTTATGCTAAATAGCTAGAATAATAACATTAAAAATCTTCCAATGTTAAAACTGTTACTTGAAGATATTGTTGGTAACATATCAAAAGAAAAGAATGTTAATTTATTTCTATGGAAACTCTACAATTCGATTATAGTTCAGATCATTTTATTCATGTATAATCATTCCTATCTAAAGCTAAACAAAGATTCTGTACTAGAGTACTTCATCGTAAGATGAGTGGAAAAATACAGAAAGGAATTTTACTCATTAATCAGTCTTATCTAATTCTAGGTTCATTTATTCAGATAATCATATACCAGTAAACTTTCTTGAGTAAATTGCAGATTTAAGCATTCTATAACAGATTCAAAGTATCTAAGTAATAATAGAAAAACTAAACATGACTTCTTCATTCCAGCAAATTGCTTAAACAGAAATAAACAAGATAACACAATGGAACCTGGTAATTTATAGAAGAGACAAACAACCCAAGGAGCCCATTCCACCCAACCTTTTTTTGAAGATAGTTCAACTTGTTGTCTCAGGACCCCCGAACTTGTCCACTGATCCACCAGGGTGAATGCATTGTGTGAAGAAATGGGATTCAATACCCCTGCAACTCAACATAAGTACATTACAACAGTACTTCTATCCTCAGCAATAAAGAACTCAACTATCAAGATGCACAAGTTCTGAAAGCAGTCTTAACACTCAAACCACTTCTAACTTTCCCCTCATCGAATCTCTTGTGCTCTTTCTCCACTTCAGGAATTTCACAAGGTAAAAGAATGAACAGACTTCTGTTGAATTCAGTGGATAGATATATGCATGCCTAGGTATTTTTGGTCATTTTTTCAATTAATGAGTCACCTGCTCTATTCCACCTTCTTGGGGAACATGACCACAAAATTAGGGAAGTTACTCCATGCAACAACTAGAAGTGGTTGAGGATGCTGCCATGTGTCATTTTTCTCTCACCCCAGTCTATTCCTCCTAGTGGGTCATTGGATATGCATTCAACAGCCTCCTTAGGCTATTTGTTTCATCATTTATTTATTAAATAATAAAATATTCAACATAATTAATTACAGTCATCCTTTATCCCACTTGGTCAATAGTCAGAAACTTTACAATACAAGTAAAATATAATGTTTTCTTAAACATAAAATGTTATTGAAATTGGGGTACGTGACATTGGTCTTGTAAATCCATTTGATGCTAATTACATCCTTATCTTTCAGCACATATACCAGCTCCCATGTTTGGTTCTTCTCAATGCATTCTATCTCTTTATCCATGGCTTGTGCCCATACTTCTTCTTCGACATCTTCCTCAAATGTTAGAGGATCATCTATTTGAGAAAATAAAGCAAAAACTGAAAATGAATTTGGTGTAAAAGCTTCATATATCTCATGCAGACTTCTTTTTTTATTGGATCTGTCAATGTCGATCTCATCGAACTACCTGATGGAATTTTTTGAGCTCTTGGTGTGCTTGTTGACATAGCTTGAGTTGCGACTTGTGTCGAAGTTCGTTGTGTTGAACCATGTTGTCGTGTCCTTGGAGTCAACGGTGTTGCAACGTTTTGATTTTCATGTGGTGATTGAACCACTACCTCCGTCGTTTTATCATGTTTGATACTTGGCACAATCTTGACATTCTTCTCGATGGTTCCATCCCATGCTTCACTCTCAACAAATTGAACACCACGACTGATAATTACTTTCCTTGCCACATGTTCATATAAATTATATGCTTTTTTGTCTTCAGAATAACCAACAAAAAAGTATTTATGTCCTATATTGTCTAATTTCCTTCTCAACTCATTTGGAACATGAGCATAAGTGACACAGCCAAAAACTTTTAAATGAGAAACATTGTGATTCATACATGTCCATGCTTCTTGAGGGACTGTTTTCTTCACGCTCTTTGTCAAACACCAGTTCATAATATATATAGTAGTTATGACTACCTCAACCCAATATTCATTTAACAAATGCTTGGTTGTCATCATGTTGCTTTCCATCTCCATAATGGTTCCATTCTTTCTCTCTGCAACACCATTCTGTTGAGGTGTATACTACGAAGTGAATTGCTTGTGTATGCCATGGGTCTTGCCAAAATTTAGGAAATCATTTGAGACATATTCACCATTGTTGTGTGTCCTTAAGATTTTGATGTTGTATCCATTTTGCTTCTCCACGAGTGCCTTGAACTGCTGAAAACATATAAATGCATCAGATTTATGTTTTACAAAATATACCCATGTTTTTCTTGTGAAATCGTCAATAAAAGTAAGAAAATAGTGCACCCTCCTATGGATGGTGTCTACATTTGGCCCACAAATTAAAGTGCACAATCTCAAGTGGTGTGCTTTCTTTGTATGACTTTCCAGCTGGAAAAGTATCTCTATGTTGCTTTCCAAAAATGCATCCTTCCCAAACTCTCTCTGATTTGTCGATCAATGGAAATCATTTCACCATATTCTTCATGTGCAGTAGCTTCAGTCCACCAAAATTCAGATGTCCAAATCTAAAATGCCACAATTAGAACACATCTTGAACCTCCGATTGAAATGCTGCTTGAATTTAAATGTTGACATTTTCTTCCTTGCCACAGTGCTTGTCTGCTTCTTTGCTTTCCGCCTTGAATGTAGGTCATGAATTTTCCTTTCCTTTCATTTTTGGCATTATCCTCCAAATAAACAAGTGATTTCTTGTCATTGGCACTTTTTCTATCAGTTGGTTTCTTGGACGTAAGTCTTTAATCACACAATGATTGTCTTCCATGTAGACTCTATAACCTTTTGTGGCAATTGTCCAATGCTCATCAAATTGTGTTTTAGACCTTCGACATAATAAACATCGGGCATAGTATTTTTCTCCCCCTGTTTGGTTAGTATTCCAACAATACCTTTTCCCAAAACAATGAATTGGATATTATTTCCAAGTGTGACATCAGTTTGAACCGATTTATCTAATCTAGAAAACAAATTTAAATTACCAGTCATATGATTGTTGCATCCTGAATCTAAATACGATATGCCACATGGAATTTCTTGGATAGCATTGCATTCAATTAGGGATGCACATGCCAAAACATTGTGTTGGTCGAAGCATTGGTGTTTCTAAACTGGTTTTGACCTTGTTGTCCTTGGTCATACTGCTTCTTCCTACATTCATATGCAAAATATCCAAATTTCTTGCAATAATGACATTGTATTTTTTATTTATCAAACTTGTGACCACTACCAATGACATTTGCAATATTGTTGTTGCGACCGCCTCTGGAAAAACTTCTTCCTCTTCCTCTAAAATTAAATCTCCCCTGCCTCTTCCACGGTTTATAGACGACTATGTTGTAAATTCACCTTTTAATGATGTGTAACATCCCCTCAGAGAACGACCACAAAACGTGAAGTGTAAGTAAAAAGGAACTGTAAGTGAAAATCCTAGCCTCATCAAAATTATAGATGAAATTTAATTATGTTAGGAGACTGAAAGCGTGTACAACTAAAACGATGATTGGGGACGAATCCACTAGGGGGAAGGTAAAAGAGTAGTGGTGTGTCTTGGGAACTAGAAGAAGAACAGTGAGTTTCCTTGAGGACCTACTCACGTAGGTTTCATCCTAAGTTGATGTAATATTCCTCATTCCTTTCTTTTAATGAATTATGAAAGGTCGGTGAATTAATATAATGGCTCGTAGCATGGAGTTCAGGTCAAGGTTGCGCCGACAAACCTTCTAACTAATTGATTATTTATGTTCCATGCGCTAGTTAAACATGGCATACGATCAAACAAAAATGAGTTCATATTAGTCATTATCAATATACTCTTGTTCTAAAAAGAACATAAATTTAAAATATATATATTTATATAGACAAAAGAGTACGTTTTAAGACACATAATAAGCTTCCTTTCTTAAAAGACTTCTAAAAAAATTATGTATAGCTTACACATAAAAAGAAACTTTCATTACCTATAAATTCTATATAAATATAGAGATATACTAATTATAAAAAATTATAATATTTAGTATGGTAAGACATGTGCGTTAGCCAATATATAATTAGTGCAATCCATAAAATAGACTCCCTTAAATGGAGCAATGATAAAGGTAAATAGAGATTTGGCTATTCATTATGGAAATTAGAATGTTATTTTTTAAGATAAAGAAGATGGTGAAAGTCAGTACATTTAATAATCAATACCAGTTTTAATTTGTTGATTGGATAAAACTTTCATGATGTTGTGGCTGAGATTATAGTGGGATATGTTTTTTTAGGTTAGGGAAATCCGTAACACGTCGGGATTACTTGGGCGAGGCCCAAGTTCAAATCCGCCGGCTGCCACTAAAAGAAATATAGTGGGATATATTAAAAAAGAAATCTTAAACACCCATACCACTTGTCCTCTTATTGGAAAAGTGGTTACCATTGGATACCCTCTCGAGAAAGATGAGAAGAGCATCTCAATCAAAAGGGTAAACGTGGAATTTTTCGGCTGCCATTTTTCTCGTGGTAACTTGTGGATCTGGAAACTATTACCCTTCGTTGTGATCTGCATGAATTATTTAGGGTGGAGTTTGCAACGTTTCCAAAAGTAGGCATTCTTATGAAATTTAGACTCTATCTTATAGTTTCGCACTATGCTTAAGTGGTTCTTTTTCCCACTATAGTGTGGCGTAGGACTTGGAAATTTCTAGAAGTGATAAAATCCTTTATAAGATGCCCAGCTAGTGTTAAAATTTATATTCCTTTGTTAAAAAGGAAGCGTTCTCTTCTAATTGCAATAGGTGGATATTATATTAATTTATAAAGTTGGTTGTTGTTGGGATTTCATTTAATTTATACTTTAAAACGTATTACTATATGATGAACAAAAAGGGGCTTATCCTTATAAAAGGATTTGATAATAGTTACATACTAAGTAAAGGTTTAAACTTTATATCCCTTTGTTAAAAAGGCAACGTTCTCTTCTAATTGCAATAGGTGGATATTATATTAATTTATATGCCAAGAGAGGTGGTTGTTGTGGATTCCATTTGGGATTCTAATTAATTATATTTACAACGTATCTACTATATGATGAACAAAAAGGGGCTTATCTTTATAAAAGGATTTGATAATTTAGTTACATTACTAATTAAAAGTTTAAATTGTTTTGAATCTTGTTGTAATGTAATCATGTTAGATATTTATCTTAACTAAGATTGATAGGGAGTTGAACCCTTATAACCATGATATCTTTAGTATTCTAAACCCTTTCTTTAAAGCTTTTAATTGAGCAGTTTTGATGTTTTAAATAACTCAATAGGAGTTAGTCTTTACTAGTATACCTATTAGGTTGTGCGGTTATGTTAACATTGGACTATACGAAAAGGATAGGACATTATCCTTTGTGTTCCTAAGTAATGTTTGATTAAAGTTGATGAAGGATTGGTCGTGTTTAATAGTTTGTTATGACGATTAAGATTTTAAGTCTCATACTCACTGGACCCAGTATCATTTTTAACTTCAAAACCATCTGAAGATAAATCCAGGAGAGTTCCTCAACCTTAGTGGATTCGTCGCCCAGCTTGGGGGTGGCTTTAGACGGGAAAACAAACGTCAAATGAAGCCTATGGTTGGGAGAAAAGTTGTACACATGCTTTTAGTCGCCCACACTAAAAGAAGTATATGTAGTGGTTAGTTTTGTTTATGGATTCAATTTATATTGTTCAAGTTTACTATGAAATATATGTTCTTGATGTATAACACTAATGTATGTTGAGTTTACATGATTTAAAGTGTTGATGCAGAGGCTGTGGAAGGAATTGTTTTAAAATCCGAGAGATAGTATAGAGTAAATCATTTGTATAGGTGCATACCCTCTAGTTAGTTATTTCTATCATCTAAAGTATATTTAACTTTGTTGTTGGCTCCATTTAGGAGATTCATGCACCATCTTTGATGGTTGCATCCAAGAGTACAAGTACAAGTATGGTACCTTTAGGACGGTTGTCAACGCCGAATAAAAGAAAGGGTTAATGTGTAATCGCTATCCCATTCGAGGGATAGTCTTATGACTAATATAATGGTTGTATCTATTATGAATTTCAATAGGATTCGCTTATGTAAATTTGTATTAGAGTGAATGTAGTTTGACGAATTCTTAATTAAATTACAGTTTCCTTATATGAGTATATGAAAAGGATAGTAGTGTTTACAATTGTGTGATTTTACATTCTCAAGAGAATAACATAGATGACTTGTTTGAATATAGTAAAAGGCAAAAAATTTACCCTATTTTTTTTTTCAAAATTTACATTGAGGAATTTTGGGGACGTGACATGATGTAGTTGATCTACTAATTCTATGTTCATGATTAATGAGTGAAGCTTGTAACTCATCAATGGTAAACTGGGACGGGTCTTTGTTTTCTTCCAAGGTCGCGACCAAGGATTCAAATTTTGGGGGAATACTTCTAAGAATTTTTTCAACAACCTTCTTGTCTTCTCTATTTTATCCATTATATTTTAGTTGATTTATCAGAACAATAACGCTAATGTAAAATAATTCCACTGACTTTGTATCTTTCATTGACAGAGATTCAAAATCTCTTCTTAAAATATGCAATTTAGAAGTATTTACCTTTTCCAAGCCTTGATAGGAGATTTCCATTGTATCCCATGCCTCCTTAGTTGTCTTTGTTGTTTATATTCTTGGGAGTATGCTTTCATGCATTGCTTGGTGTATGTAGAACATATCCGTTCCATCTTTCTTCGTATGCTCCCTCAAGGCATCCTTCTCAGCTTGTGTGAGATTATTATATGACGCGTGATCTGTTGGTTCTGTAAATCTATTTTGCACTATCTCCCATGCATCTTGACCTCTGAACAGATCCTTCATTGTTAGAGACCAATATTCATAATTATTTCCCAAGAAAATTCGAGTTTGTAAACTTGACATTTGTGTACTAGAAATGGAAGCCATTTTTAATTTGTTTTCCTTAGAAAATTACTTTTTCCCTTTTTAGGACAAGGTTTCTTTCCTAAACTTGTTGTGATACCATATATGGGGAGAGGGAGAGATGCGACAGTCAACTTGATTTACTGCGCAATAAGAATTTTTCTTTCCTTTTGTTGACCTAATCTACAGATGTAAACTAGGGAATGCAATTTTGATTGTCAATCCAGTATTTGTAAACTTAGAACACAACAGAATTTGAGGTCAAAATCCGACGGCTACCATGTCTGAAATTCAACACTAACCTATCAGGTATTTGACACCTTCAATTTTTTTTGTCGTCAGTGGTGTAACGTCGAATATTCGACAGCCAAGCCAAGGCCATCGGATTTACTACGGCATGACCGTCGGATTTCCTACGGCCAGGCCGTTGGATTTCCTGCGGCAATGCCGTCGGCTTTCCTACTGCAAGGCCGTCATATTTCCTACGGCAAGGCCTTCGGAATTCCTACGATAATCTACCGTCGGTGCCACATCAATTTTGTCAGATTGACATGAAATCCGAAAACAACTGCTAAGCATTGAACGTCGGATAACTGACAGGATACTGTATATTAATAATAATAAAATTGTATTCATAGTTAAAACTTGTTCACCTATTCTGTCAATGACTATCATAATGATATAGTGTGTGTCCCTAATTTGAATTAAGGTTTTAACATGACCTTACTATGATTGGGTCAGGGTTTTTTATCAAATACTTCAGAAACATGTTGTTGTAGAATGCTGCTAAAATAAGTATGAATGTAAAAGTCCATTGTTTGTAATAGTGCGAGTAGATATTTTATGCTCCACTTGATAACATCAATTATTACTACTGATTATTTCATATTACATTGGTTCTCAACTTGTAACTATCATATTTCAATGTGGTGACATTCAATAGTAATTTTGTCATAAACATTACAAAATTGCATAACTTTAAATGAAGAGAAAATGCACATGAGCTACTATATTATCTAACCTAGAGTCATGAAGAGGAAACATTGATCGATGATTTTTATGTCATTTTTGGAATTTCAATCCAACCTTTTGACATCATTTGAGAATAACCTATAGTCATGAAGATGTAGAGTAGAAATGCATTTGCCATAAGTCATAAGTTGAAACAAAAGTTGTATATAAATGGACATGGAAAATGATTTCAGAGAAGCATATGTCTAAATGCAGAATGTGGAGCACTATCATGGCAATGAGCTTATTTCACAGTAAATAAAAAACTCAAATGCTTAACCATTGTGATAAAGCTGCTGTTGAAACAATGCATTTGCTTCCTTGCCTGCTATAATGAATAGTTTATTGAGCACAAAATTTTAGTAATTGATGTGGAAGAAATTCATTGTTTTCGAACACATAGTTGACAATGTTCTCTTTCTTTATTTGTTGGCTTTGTTACATCGTGTTCCAACATAGTTCTATTTACTTAAATGATATGATATTGGGAAAAGAGTGTGAATAATCTAATCTCATCAATGTATATTCCTATCAACTTTGATAGATTGAATTTTAAGTTTTTATCTCTAGTAACTTCATACCTTACAAAAGAATATGGTGTTGAAATTTTGTGCACCTGGGCAATTAATGCAACAATGAAATTTCACATTCTTCTTAGAAGGTTGCCTAGATCATCCCCTTAGTTTGAAAGCATGGACCTCTCCGGCCAAGTTTTATGTGGACTCAGGGACCTCGAGACCTCAAAATAAAGCACTCCCAAAAAAAATTTGCTCTATGCTTCAAAGTTTTGTGCATTTGAATCATACCCCTAGAAATTTATTTATTATAAAGTGGGTGGAGACATCTCAAATGGAGGTTCAGTACCCAACGATTATTCCACTACTTAGTTTGACAGCAGGAATCTATCCAACCAAGTTCTATGTGGGTCAAGGTACCTGGATATCTCAAGATAAAGCATTCCAAAAAAAAACTCACTTCATGCTTCAAAGTTCTGTGCATTTGAATCATACCCCTATAAATTTATTTCTTATAAAGTGGGTGGGGAGATCTCAAATAGAGCTTATGTACCCAACAATTAGCCCGTTCTGCTCATTTTTTCTTGCCAACAAATACCACAGGTATTGCTCCCCCTCCTTCATGGGTTTCTCATCCATATCTCCCATTTATCCCATCAAACCAGCACAGATAAATAAGTTAAAATCTATAGTTGACAACAAAGACTAGTCTCTATAGTTGGAAAGATGAATGACGAAAATCAATCATCACATAGATTATTAAGCCTCCGGTCTACAGTGGCTTGTTTGATCAAACTCATGTAATGGCAATCACAGGGAAACTATCAAACATTGGGAAGAATCATTGCATTGGTAGGGAAACTATATAAAGAGATGACATGCCAGATGATTGAAAGAGCTACCTAAACCACGAAATTCCAACTTGGAATAGGTCAAACCTGCCACAAAATCTCCCTAAACATTTCCATGTACCCACCACCATACCTATACATTTAGGAACATTTCATACCCACTCCAAAGCTCCCAAGAGTAGGGAAACACTAGGTATGAGCTGGCTAAACCCCACATTATTAAAATATATATCTTTGGTGGGGAATCAAATGTCACTTTAAGAAATGAACTTGTTTTGAATAATTAATATCCTTAATCAACCAAATGCTTCATGCCTTGACCACAATGAATAAAATACCTACCACAAACTCCTACTACAAACTACAAAATACAAGGTTTAAGATATTTCAAAACATACCAGGAGGTACAAAATATTGGCATTCAAACAGCAACACTGTGTTTTTTTTTTATATGCTATGGTTAACAAAAATATATCCTCGTAAACTATACACACTGTCATCTACTTCCTAATAATCTACTTTCCTACTAGAATACTTTTATCGCTGCAAAAATATTTTGGATAATCATTTTGCATATATCAAGCATTTAAGTGGGGTCAATATGTATGTACCTACCAACATTTTGCATAAATCACGAAGTATTTATGCGGGGTCAGTATGTACCAGATTACTTTTAATATCCTACGAGTTAAAAATATCACCTATAGGGCAAGTTCAATATACCAGCATGCTATTGCACATTGTTCTTATCTACTAAACTATACAGGAGCTGCAACACTGCATTTTTTTGTATATGATATGGTTAACAAAAATATATCGTAGTAAAATATACACAGTCATCCACTGCATAATAATCTACTTTCCTACTCGAATACTTTTATCGCTGCAAAATATCTTGGATAATCATTTTGCATATATCAAGAAGTATTTATGCGGGGTCAGTATGTATCTACCTGTCAACATTTTGCATAAATCACGAAGTATTTATGCAGGGTCAGTATTTATGTACCTTGACAAGTACACAAAACGGTGACATTTTCGAGTCTAATCAGGATTTCAACAAATAAATAAATAAATATTGTGTATCGTTGTGAACATGACATATACACACAACGGTGAAATTTTCTACCCTATTCAGACTTTCTACAATAAAATTGCAAAGTATTCGAAGACTTCATATAATCAATAGAAATTAGTACTGCACTATTTAAAAACAATCAGGCTTCCGATTTTCAGGCATTGTCTTTGTAATAAGTAGTTACAGTTTAAAAGCTTAGCTTAGTTTTAAAACATATCTTGGATTTAATATTATAAATAAAAAACTAATTTAGCCAAAGCCAGACTTTTTTGTCATAAACATTAAACACATTTAAATGCTAGATATATACAACCAAGTTTGTAGATCAAGATTCAGGCTTAGGGTTGAACCCCTTATATATTTTTTAGTTAAGCCTAGTAATTATATATTTAAATGACGTACTTTCTGGTAAAAGGAGGATGGTGGAAATTTGGTAAATAAATAAACTATTTCATTTTCAAAGTAAAGGCTTACAAACTAAACTCTCTGTAAGTTATATCATTTAAAAGAAAAAAAAAAATCCAACATTTGTTATATCCTAGTTAGGATTGAGTAGTTAATAAAAAATTATTGCTATACTTCTCTTGGGTGATTCTTTTTAAATTTCCTTACCACAGCTTAGTAAGCCCTAAATAAAAGGGAAAAATTTTAAACAAAGAGTTGCCAAACAATAATCTTCTTCCACGATAGTGGCTTTTGCCCTTTTTTATTTGCGATGTAAAACTCCACAATGAAAACAATGAATCCAGAATAGTTATTAAGGTAATTAACCTCACAGGTAAAAACTTGTTCAAGATTTGTACTTTCTTCCAAAAAAAAAAACCCATGTAAATCTGAGATTTAACTAAACAATATTTTTCACTCCATTCTAGCTAGGGTCATTTAAACCATTTTTTTACAAAGAAAAAAATACACAGTTTTTTTCCAGAATCAACAAAAAGACCCACAGTCTTTTGTATGCAAATATGTTACAGCTAAGACCCTCTCGGCCGACTGTAAATCAATGATTTTTTTTAAAGAAAACTCTTTTCAAGCAAACTTTTCTCAACTATAGTATTTCAAGGCTGAGCTGGAAAAACATAGTAAACAATGTTTTAAACTTCGATAAGTTCTGTTATAAAACCTGTAAACAAAATAATGTACTCAAAGTAACCATAATTGAACAGGTTGGCTCAATATCTTGTTAGGTCAAAATGAGCAACATTAACATAATAATGAGCGAGAAATAAAAATGATCACAAGCAACCACATATAGACACACAATATACCCTGGAAACCCCATGCGTGGAAAACCAACACCAATGAAGATCTTCATTACATGGCCAAAATCGGCCATCCGGGCCAAGCGAGCTAGTCACCGCTCACCTCCAGGCCACTTTACAATGGAGCCTCCTCAAGCCTTATAAATGCTTCATCACATGCAATACCATAGGACAATACCATGGGATACAACAAACCATGTGCCCAAACCATGTGCTAGACCTAAACCACCTTTGACTCAATCCTGAGTCAAGGTTAACCCTAACATATCTGTCTACTTTATTATAAATATTTAAAAACAGTATTTCTTTAACTGGTAAAACACAACTGCAGTTTTTAATTATCTCATAGCAAGAGTATGAAACTTATAAAACCGATTTCCTCCATAAGAGTCCCATAAGAGCGACAGAGGCCTTACATAGATTTTTGTTCTTGCCTTGGCCTTCACTTCGACCAGCTTCCAAGTCCACGAGGAGCTCTTTAATCTGCACCAGTTTAAGATCTGTTTAGATTACAAAAAAAAGGTTTGGGTACTTTATTTCTAAAAAAAAATAGTTTTTGAAAAGCCTGGCACTTACCTTGTTGACTCTGCCTGGTGCGTTGTTCAACTTTCTAGACATAAATTCCAATAACTGGATCAAAGCGCAAGTTATGGCTAAGTTGAGCCAGTTCTTTCGAATGAGAAAACAAAACTAGGAAGCCGAAGCGCATTGAATTTCAGGCAGTAAAACCCTTCCCAAAAACACAAGGAAAGGACTGTTGTAATACTCCTTAAACCTACAATACTTTCCTAGGGTTTCACAATCTATAAAAGTCTGACAGCTGGGGTGTAGTACAAGCCTCTTGGGGTTTGAAAGGCTGAGAATTAATGACTTGTACAACATACATCCCATCACTTTTAATTCAACCAGACTTCCCAAACGAAGAACTTTGAAATCGGTAGTATGATCCTTACCTTTGTCTAAACCTTTCTCTTTATGTGCATAGTCGGTAGTCCGAAGTTTTGTCTCTAGCAAGACTTTAGGTTTACGATACTTAGGCATTAAGTTATACCTGCAAGGTTAAGATATTAATTCCTTTAGGTTGTAAAACCACTAAGGATAAATCAACTATTATAGAAATTCAAGACCTTAGCATGTAAAGCATTTTAAAGTTACCTCAAGTCTTAAGATCTCCTCGCTCCTTCAGTGGACTAGTCAGAAAACAACAAGTTAAAGCCTACCTGTACCCAATAGTAAAGTATGCCTTATTCATATTGACTAAGTAAGGCCATAAGTCCTTCATGAGGCATGTATGGTTTCAAACCATTCCAATGGTACCTTTTAACTATCTTGCAAAAATCAATTCTTTACATGGCGATAAGCAGTCTAAAAGAAATACTAGAATTTTGGGTTACATAATGTTACTATTCGTAACTTAAATAAATAAATAAAAAGCAAAAAAACTGAGTAACCTTTATCTTGAAGATCATGGAATAGTAAAATCCAACTTTTCATATAGTAAGAAATTAATATTTTTTTCTTATTTTTAATTTCGTATTTTATCGATGACCCTCACCTCAATGCAATGCAGCAGTAGTGACCCTCACCTCACATTCAGAGTGAGAGGTCGATTCAGGGGAAGAGAAGTTTAGATTTTAAACTATATTATGAACACAGTCTTTTCAGGTTTTCCATACCAATATAAATCCAAATCAAATTATTTAAGAAAACATAGATTACTAAGAAAACAAGTACCTATTCTTCAGAAAACTTGCACAAAAGCCTATATATATGACAAACAATAACTATTAGTAAAGAAAATTAAAACCAACATATTAAACCCAAGAAAATAATACAAGCAACATAGCTAACCAACATAAACAACTACTACTACTATCCCTCAAACCTTGACAAGTATATACAAAATCTCAATAGATGAATGGGGACAAGTGAGTATAGCACTAAAAACTCTAAAAAAATACCAACAGAGCTTATATTCCTTGTTGAATAAATGTTAACTATTACAAAGGACCCTCCTCATATATAAAGAGATTTGAGAGGTTAGGGTTATGTGTAATCCCTTCGGTCAAAACAGACTTGACGATTTACAAGATACTTGTCACTTTTGGAGAAGTGGCCATTTTTCTAAGTCAAATCACTTTTAACTTCCTTCAAAAATATATTTTTTCCCTATAGGAAAAAATTAATATTATTTTTCTCAAAAAGTTACAATTTGAGAGAAATAAATGGATTTGACAAAAGCCTTTGAAGATAAACTTTGGAGTTCCATGTCATCATTTGATTTGGGATATGTTCCCTCCATGGCACTTGTGATGGCTAATCATCAGTTGGATGGTACAAACTATGGAGCTGAAAGGCCACAAAACTGCTATCAATGGCTTCCAAGGTGGTTCAAGTCATGGCACTTGCATAGGGACATTCATCTATGCCTCAGAGGGAAAGTTGTTCTTACGAGTGTACCCCCAATCATTTATAAAAATTGGTCTCAAACTAGGTTCAAAATGGGCAAAATGCCTCTTGGCATGAAATTTATTCTGTCTAATCTACCTTTCACAAATTATCTAAAACTAAAATTTCCTAAGTTCATTATAAATAAATTACAAGTATAATTAACACATTGCCTTTTGTTTGGTGAAAATCGAGCTAAAATTGAGTGAGATTTGGCCTCCAGAAGGTAAACAATAAAAGTTTTTCTAAGGGAGATGAAATCAAAATCTAAGTTCATTATTTAAAATTTATGGGTGAAAACCTAAAGGAACTGTATAGTACTGATATTCACTTCTCCATATCAAATTGGTCTCTTTCAAAGTAAAAAAAAAATCAACCTAGAAGGGGCCTAATTAACACACTTTGCTAGTTGGATTATGGACCCAAAAAAATGGTTACTAGGATTTCTGGAAATTTCTTGGTTGAATCTTTGAGTCGAACCCTATATATTTTTTTCGGCCTCAAAATCTGAATGAGGGAGATATGGAAATTTTGGTTTAGGCATTTTGTCAAACACTTAGTGGACAAGTACTTGTTTGAGGACTTTTGTCAAACAATTAGTAGATAGCCACCTACAACTCTTCCTTCTCTAAGTTCCTTTCAACATTTCAAAGGCTACCAGAAATGAAATCAGACCCATACACATGGAAGAAAAAGCACCCCAAGGGAATCTACATTTTCATAAAAATACCCAAATCATGGGATTCCATCTCGCAAAAAGTGTTTTTGGAATCAAAATGGGGGTTCCAAGCCCATATGATATGGATACTTTCCTCCACGACATCTCAGCTAGGTATTTTATAAATAAAATTGGAATTCCTAATTGTTTATTCAATAACGGTTGGAGAGGCCATGTGCCCTTATTGGTGAGTTAATGTAAAAAAAAAGGAATCGTAAGTCGATTCAATCTCAAAGGAGACAAAAATAATGTTTCCACCAAATTCTAAATGAAAGGAAACTAGAAATGTAGTTTGGAAATGAGGGCGGGTTTCTTACCAGGCACATTGTTGTAACGCTAGTTCCTCATTCTGGAAACCCCAAGTGAGTGTATCAGAGAATTTATTTTCCAAGAAAACTCCTGTACAATATGCAAACAACGAGTAATTTAGTGAATTGTCAAGTTCTTCGAAAGTCACTCAACACAGTCTACTCAGTTCTTCGAAAGTCACGTCTCAGCAAGGGGTCACAAGTTCATTTTCCATAGACACAAAGGAACAATAAAATGAAAAAAAAACAAGACATTGATTTGGTAAGAAAAAAGAAACGATTACAGAAAAATACTTGATCAAATACAACTCGCTTAGCCATATCGTCCCAAAAGCGGACGTAAGCAAGAGCTACTAAAGCTGTGAGAGCTGCTGCTATTATATCAAGTACAATTTGGTTCTGTGGGAAGCTAATAGGAATAGTGAACCCATGATTAAACCATGCCAAATCCATCAAACTCTCAGTTTTTACAGAGCAGGTCCCATGTCCTCCATGCTAAGAGCATCCCACTTGAAATCCATCCATAACAGGTCTGAAAGGACTGCCCTGATAAGCAAAAACCCACTAAAATATCTTGCAAATCCACTACTAAAATGGTTTATTGTAGAGGGACCTGGATGATTGTTTCAAACCAATTTAGATGAGGGAGTTCATTGTAGAGGGACATGAATGATTGTTTCAAACCAAACCCTCCTCTGCCTATGCAAACCCTGGCCGCTGCAAACCCTCCTCTATGTAAACACACTTGACCTCCGACAGTACCTCCAGCGACCTCCTTTGCGTGACCTCCGGATGTGGGGGTATATTGTGTCGACTCCGCCGTGAAATTATTGATTGGGTTCTTTGTTTCGCGAAGAAATATTCTATCTGGACGGTTGTGGTTTTATATATATATATATATATATTTCCCTAGTGTCAAAAATCCGATGACATAGCCCTAGTGTCGGAATAGCCCTACTGTCGGAAATCCTATGCCCTAGTGTCGAAAATCCTACACCCTAGTGTAGGAAATCCTGGGCCCTAGTGTCAAAAATCCTACGCCTTAGTGTCATAATAGCCCTAGTGTCGGAATATCCCTAGTGTAGGAAATCCTACGCCCTACTTTCGGAAATCCTACGCCCTAGTGTCGAAATAGCCCTAGTGTTGAAAATCCTATGCCCTAGTGTCAGAAATTCGACGGCACTAAAATAATTTAAAAGGATCGGTACTTTTCATCGTTACTGTCCGACACATCCGTATGATACGTCGGATGTCGTCAAATTTAGAGTTCAAATCCTGTTGTGGAAGCACATCCAACATATATGGTTTCAAATCTAAACTTAGTTTTTAAGAAGTAATTCTGAGATGGATCGAACATTTATAATGTTAAGAAATATTAAACTCCCTTACATGAGAAGATTTCATTAGATTCTTTAACATTTATCACTATTCCATTCACCAACTATTCTAAGTATGAGATATTTAAGAAGTATGGATATCTATATCATTTTTTTGTTGAAGACAAAATTATATATATTGAATTCTTTTACAATAAATTCACTCACAACATATATGCTAGTGCTACAACAATAAGATGTAAGTCCTAGAAAAATCACTAAACCATGCTAGGATTTAAATTTTATTTGAAACAATACTGTAACAATATGTATTTAATGGGAAATTACAGGGAATAAAAATTCAACTCATAACATGAATTCAATAGTAAACTTACAATAAATAACGATTCAACTCATACCAAAGAAAACAATGAGACGGGAAGAAATGCGTAGGCTTGGCAAAGGGGGCCCTCTGATGCTTCACTTGCACACTTGATTGAAATCAAATCTTATATACTTTTTTAACTACTGATCAAGTACTCCAGCATCACAACAAAACACCAATCGAATAACCATTCAAAGATCTGCAATGAAATTAAGTTTCAAAATACAAATTCCCGATTTTCCAAGTTATCAAACTATGTATACTTTGAAGTATTTATACAAAATGTTTATAGCTGTAAATGATAAAAAAATTCTTGATATGAGGATTAGATCCTGTATTTCCTCTCAGAAGGTTGAATTCATCTTTTACATCCACAAAAATGGGAAAATCCCCACGAAATTTCAAAATTGCCAGATTTTATGCTAGAAGATAGGGCTTTTCCTGTACATATGGCATGGTTTGACAAACGTTGACCAGACACCTATGAGGATAATTTCATGAAGCTAATAGATATTCATCCATCCTTGGACATCAGGGAATCTACCACATGTCTCAAATCGTGCCCAGTTGTCCTTCAAGTATGCAAAGCTTGGAGCAATTACGGGAAGCTACAAAATCTTGTAATTTCTGTTAAAATTTAATTTTAATGCTTTAAAAATTGCAAAATTTAATTCATGAGAAGAAGTGACAATTATACCTCAGATAAGTACGTTTGAAGGAAGTATGGATAAAGTATGAAGGATATGGATGGTCGTTTGAAGGAAAAACATGGAATTTTATGACAAAATAAACATAAAAACATGGTGATCAACGCCTTTTCTTTTGGAGTGTTATGCACCACCTTTGGGAAACCCCACATTTTTATTCAATGGGTAAGCTTTGACAAGTTTACTTTGAATGGAATACCTTTGATGGGATTTTACTCCGACGGGACTTTACATGGTTTTACTGCGACGAAATTTTGTTGCGATAGACAAGTCTTCATACTTGAGACTTGACTAGGACAAGTCTTCATACTTGATTGGGACAGACTTCACTTAGATAAGACTCAACTTTCACTTTACGTAGATACACATTTTATAGACTTTTTATCCTAACACACTTTTACTTGGAGAGACACCCACTTGACTTCAACTGGCTTTTACAACTACACACTTTTAATGGAACTTTATAAAAGGAGATTTCTTTGTCTATTAAGTTATAATATGAAAAACACTTTTCACCACCCTGTAACTTGGGATAAACCTTAACACAACTTTACTATGACAAGCTCACAATACCAAAATATTAAATAAGACTTATTGGGAGCACTAGAGGGTAAAACTAAAACTTTCACAGGATGAAATATTTGTTTATTCTTTATGTCTTTTACAAATGTAAATGTAAACAACATTCACACAAGTAATTTGGAGAATATGTGCCGCATAAATAAAACATGCATTCAACCATAAAACTATACTAAGGGGCATTTACATACTTGGTAATTTACTTAGATGTTTCACCTTTTACATAGCTTGGGATATCAAGACATTCCAAAACATGACCTTGAGCTCTCAAACTCTTCTTAGAGTTTTTCTTCTTCTCCTTTCTCTCTTACTATGTTCTTCAAGAGACTCCCCCGTCTCTCTCTGTTTTTCATTTTTCTTCAACTACATATACAAAGACTAATTTTTTCTTTTCTTGGAAGCTACATACTAACATTAAAGACTGTAATTAATTTCTACCTAGAAAATTCACTTCAAAAATACTATTCCGTTGTTTAAATATAATAAAACTCCATAACCTAAGAGACTGACTATCAAAAAAAATATACTTCTAAAAACTAAACTCTGAAAAGTAATGTAAATTTGCTTATAATTAATATTTTATACAAAAATATCCTTTATCCCTCGTCGTGGTCTTTTGGATTCGAAACAAAATGCTAAGCTACCCAATGCAATCCAAAACCATTCTTGCCTTTCCATAAAAAAAAAATTATTGCAAATCTTCATAATCTTCTGCACGACTCCTTTAGAAATAGAAATAAAGACAATGATCATCCAGTACACGGAGATAATAAAGACAATGATCATCCAGTACACCAAGATAATAGAAAGTTCAAAGAACAACCTTAATCAAGATAACCCAACCACCTCTAGTAAGCTCACAACTGCACCAAAAATTAATGCATGCTTGCATCTTGCTTAGCATCCAATCCCAATCTGTCATTTTATAGTTGTTTGGTTGAATATGAAATCTTAGATGCTTAAAGCCATGATCTAATTGCTCATACTTCATAAAAGAGCTAGAATGACGCATCCTCAATTACATTATGGAAGCAAGCATATTTCTCATAATTAACAATCATACCCGAAGCTTTACACAAAGTATCTATAATCTCTTTGAATTCGAATCTCCAAGGAAATCTATCACGCCCAAAAGATTTAATCTATTTAATTTGAGGATAATTTTAGCCCAAAAGATTTAATCTATTTAATTTGAGGGTAATTTTAAAATTAAGGATTATGTTATTTACAAATGCTTATATAATGATTAAATTTTATAATATTTTAATTGAAAAATCTAACATGTGGAACATGCTATATCATCCTCGAGCAAGTCGATCCTCTTAAATGGAACATGTAAAGAAGATGATGGATTCATGGAGACATACTCATATCTCTTCCACTTAACTGTGATATCTGACAATCTAGGGTGTGTTGGATCGATGGGAAACTTCCTATGGAACAATGCCAAATCGCCACATTCATGGCATCTTCTCCCACCTACACACCTTTTAATGAAAAACACATTTTCACGATTCCTATTGCATAGTATCATAGAAATAAAATCCCGCACTGTGTGAGGAGCTAGTTCACTAGCCCAATGTTTTTTGCAAAAATCCACAAATGTGTCATAGTATAACTGGAATTCAATGTGGTATCGACAACAACAAGTGTCCCGAATCATATTCGGCCTAATATACCACGGTTTTAACTTACTGAACATGGTAAATGAGATCTGGACACTAGGATTTGATTCTTTGAATTCCTCAAACAAAGCAACTCTTGTCATCTCCATAACATGTTTGCAGTGCTTCTTATAAATGCCTCTACCAGAACGTTGTCGCGTGACATGTTTTCGATCTAGTATAGCATGAGAATGGTTGTCCCAATACTCTATCACCTTCTCTCTGATGCCCTCTTCCATCTTGTCTTTATATGCTTCTCTACATATAAGAGCCCAACAAGAAGCTTCATTGTTTTCATCTATCTTTACCCTAAATTTAGTGGAATTGTGCATTGTTTTTCTTGAAACGTGGAGCAGCTTTGAAATTGTTGTGACCATTCGATTTCTTGAGGTGCTTCGTGCCACAATAGTAGTTGTAATTTCCCTATGTGCAGCACTGATATCAGTTTTTCTTGACTTTCCAGTTGCAGATAGTGCATTTGTTACATTTTCTATTACATTCTCACATGCATTTTTATTTTTAACATCCTTAAAACCCAACAACTTTGTGGCACGTTTCAATTTTTTGTGTTTTATCGTAATCACAGATTTTTGTTCAAAGTACAACTTGATTATGTTACTAACATGCTCTCTGATTGTCTGATCAGGGGTCGGGTTCCCGAACTCTTCTTGAGTGGCATCATCCAACCCTCTTAACCAATTAGCAGCCATTCCAATGTCATTGAAGCTCCTAATTTCTCTTGATAAATCAGAGAGTGTACGATCCTATGATCACTGTCTGAGATCTAGCAATAAATAAATACAAACTCAAAAATAAAAACAAGCTCTTGGAATAAATAAAAATAAATGAAAGCTCAAGAATAACATTTTATTTTACTTATCATATTGTCATTGTTAGTTAAAAAAATAGCAAATAAATTATATAAGCTTGAATATGGAGCAATGATGGTTGTTGTAGTAACTGGAGATGAATATGGACCCCCATTTAAATTGGATTCGTAATGGTTCAAAGTTATTCACTCGGCCACCAAGGCTGTCTCATGCTTGAGTATTGGGGTAGTATACCTCACTTCACGACGCAGGTAAAACTGCTAACCGCTTGGCCACAAACAACAGCTCTTTGGTTTTCCTCACAGGTGGGAATCTAGTCAATCCGGTAGGGGTAGCTTCCCTTTTCGCTTGGTAGGTCCTCTCAATTTTCAGCTACTTTTGGGTTCCTGTGGTACTCCTCATAATGAGTTTTAGGGCACAACCCAAGTACTTCCCACAGTTGTTGCGGATGAGACTTATGTCCCAAACCGGATGTTATTAAGTAAATTAGGTTATTAAGCAAAATATGTTACTCTACCTTACCTTAAGTAAATTGTGATGTGATTGTAATATGATTGTAATTGTAATTATGATTGTAATTGTAACTGTTGATTTTCTTTGAGATCATCATTGTCATCAATGCTTAAAGCCATATGATTCCTAGTCATTTGTACATGATTGCAATGTAATTGTAATTGTTTAATGTAATTGTAATTGTAACTGTAACATGTAATTATCATCATTATCATAATGTAATGTAAAATTGTATTTTTATTTACTCTACCTTACTGTCCCATTGACATAAGGCTAGTGTTTCTGCACGTTATTGTGATTGTAATTGTAATGTGATTGTAGTTGTAATTGTGATTGCAATTGTAATTGTTGATTTTCTTTGAGATCATCATTGTCATCAATGCTTAAAGTCATATGATTCCTAGTCATTTGTACATGATTGTAATGTAATGTAATTGTAATTGTAATTGTTTAATGTAATTGTAATTGTAATGTAATTATCATCATTATCATAATGTAATGTAAAATTGTAATTTGAACCATTAGAGGAAATTTCAATTTCAAATGGGCCTTCCAAAAATAATACAAATTCCATGTCACCATGTATTAACCAATCAAAATGATTTAAAATTCAAAAAGGGAGCACCTCTTAAACAACTTTTTAATATAAATTTGGGGATAGGTATGATAAAAAAAAACTACTTTTTTTGTTCGTATTTTCGGCATATCTCCTTGTGTTTTTACTCAAATTTCGATCGAGAGAGCTCGTTAAATGTGAAATTAAATTCAGAATCCAACGATTACCCACTCGTCATACTTTTGACTACCCTTGCTACCCCAAAAACAAGAAATACCTGAAAAAATGTGATGATGACATCATCATCACATTTTTTCAGGTATTTCTTGTTTTGGGGGTAGCAAGGCCTGTCAAAAGTATGCCGAGTGGGTACTCATTGGATGTGTAATTTAATTCCATATCCAACGAGCTCTCTCAATTGAAATTTGAGTAAAAACACAAGGAGATATGTCGAAAATACGAACTAAAAAAGTAGTTTCTTCTTTTCTTTCTCCAAAATTAATAAATATTATTTTATTATTTTAACTATTATTTTATTAATTTTCCTTAGGAGGCCCATTTTGAGTTGAAATTTCCTCTAATGACTATGAAAATTCTCATATATGAATATGAAATTAAAATCATATTAAAATCGATGAAAGGAGAGATAAGGCTATAGGAAAGATGAAGAAAATAAGTGCAATGATAAGGCTATATATGCATTTTCATTTAGAACTAGATATTATTCTAGAATATTATGCACTATATAATTATATATATTCATCAACCATTCTCTAATTTCATTGGACAACTCTAGAATTACTCATGCTATAATACACTTACTTTGTATATATGTAATTTAGTGTAGTGGTTAAACATTTTTTTTCAATTATTTCACAACACATACCATTATTTCACATGTACACATAAGTGATTTTAGAAGGTTGTATATATACATGCACATACAATGTATATAAGTTTATGAATTAATTACAAAATCACAATTTTACAAAATTATAATTAAATTATTTAGGTTTTCATAGGTTGAATTATTTTCATCGGAGTTATGGAATCCTGTGTGAGAAACTTGTGTCTCTACGTACGTTTCGGACCGCAAGCCTGTGTCCATCTTCAGGAGAAATCGATCTCAAGGATAATGAAATAAGAGAGAATATATTAATAATAATTTGTAGTTTAATATTAGGGTTTATGTCGGTTCCAACTACAAATTATTAATAATTCTCACTCTTTCTTAATATTTGAATTAACACTTTCCAAGAGTCGCATAGGTCTAATCCATCATCTCTGTTAAGATTTTGAGGATGTTTTTCAATCTCGATAGCTTCCCTGATGCATCTTTTGTTGTAGTGATCTTCCGTCGCAATTACTTTGGCATCTTCAATACAGATGTGATGATTTGTGTCTTGAGAATGCTCTGCTATAGTTGGTGTCTTGGACCGACCATGGAAAATATCAGCACGGTGTTCTTTTAACCTTACTTGTACTGAACGTCTGGTTTCACCGATGTACACTTTTCCACAAGAGCACGGGATCACATACACACCTTTTTTATGCTTGGGATCAATAGGATATTTAGCTTTATCCAACATGTTTCTGAGCGAGTTTGGTGGAGAGAAAGCAATCCTTATTTTTCTTTTTCTAAGGATCTTTTCCACCTTGTCGGTTGTTCCTTGGATGTAGGGGAGCACCACGATACTCTCATCTTCATTATCAAGGATTCTCTCCTTGGGATATCGAGCCTTTTTGAAAGCTTTCATAATATCCCCATTGTCATAGCCATTATTTTTTAGGACTCTTCTTAGATGCTTTAACTCACCATTGATGTGATCTTTGTCAGCAATTCTGACAGCCCTTATGGCTAGTGTGTTAAGAATACCAAGATTTTGTGAAGTATGGTGATGTGAATCAGCTTGCAAATACTTGTCTGTGTGGGTTCTTTTTCAATAAACTTGTCATGCAATAGTACCACCGGTTTTCCTAGTCAGAAGGACATCAAGAAAAGGTATGCAATTGTTTTCCTCAATTTCCATTGTGAATTTTATGTGATCGGATTGGTTGTTCAACTACACAAGGAATGTGTCAAGGTTTTATCTTCCATGTGGCCAAATGATGTTTGTATCATCAACAATCTCTTCCAAACTTTTGGCTTGACAGGATAAGAATTTAATGCTTTTCCCTCAAAATATTCCATGTATAGATTCACCACTATTGGGGAGAGTGGCGAGCCCATTGCCACACCATATACTTGTTCATATAGGTCACCCCTGAAGCTGAAGTATGTCGATATTAAGTAGATATCAATAAGTTTGGCTATGTCATCATTTGTGATACCTTTTATGACACTGATGGCATCATCAATCGAAACTTTAGTATAAAGGGACACCACATCAAAGCTCACTAAAAGGTCATTGTCCTCCAATCGTAAGTCTTTGAGTCCATCAATGAAATGGGAAGAGTCTTTGATATATGATGGTGTGTGTCCCACTAATGGTTTGAGAGACTTAGAAAGGAACTTGGCCAATAGATATGTCGTTGAACCAATTGTATTCACGATGGGTCTCAAGGGGGTGCCATCTTTGTGAATTTTTGGGAGGTCGTAAATCCTTGGTGTGATAGAACTCTTCAGAATGAAACGTTTCTTTGTATTACCATCCAGGTTAGACATTAATATGGACTTCTTTACCTTATTCATGATCTTGTCATATGGATCTTTCACCAATTTTATGTAGCTTCCAGTGGTATAAAAAAGCTCACGCATCTTTCATTCATACACATCAGTGTCCATTACCACTGTAGTGTTGCCCTTATCAGCTTTCATAATCATTATTTCTTTGTTATGTCTCAAAGTTCTGATCGATGATGCCTCCTGTCTACTGATGTTTGGTTCAAGAGGCTTGGAATTATTTAAGATACGAACACATTCCTGCCTTACCTCCTCTGCGTCAGCCTTAGGTAGAATCGAAATAGCATTTTCAATGGTGCAAACAATTCTCTCCATTGGAATATTCTTAGGAGCTAGAGTGAAGTTTAGGCCTTTCTCGAGGACGTTCATCTCATCTTTGTTTAACGCATGCCTGGAAAGATTAACGACGTTGCTATTAAACTAATATTTTATTTGTTGTTTTTGTCCCTTCTCTAGCTCCAAGAATTTTTTGATATGAGACGCTTTCTGTTTATCTAGGGTTTCATCCACCTTTGAGGAGATGCGTGCATTTATTTTCAACCATAAGTCAAACCTAACGGTGTTTGCTAGTTCCAAATGTAGTTTTAGATAGTCGTGTGATTTGTTAGCTAGCCTCTTCCTGTGTGACCTAATTTATTTTCTAACAAGCTCCACGCTCGCGCGGGTGAAGACATCCTTGTTTTTATCAGATAGATGAGGGTGGATTTGCGCAAAATTTGGTATGATCCCATTGTCTCTGCATCTTTTTAGAAAGGACAAGTGTAAATATTCTCGAGTTAAAACAACAAGAATTTTCTCCAAACGTCTGAGACGACCCAGCATATCCCTTCCATGGAGGGAGACGATGTGATTATTTAGGTTTTCACAAGTTGAATTATATTCATCAGAGCTATGGAATCCTATGTGAGAAACTTATGTCTCTATGTACGTTTCAGATCACAAGCCTGCGTCCATCTTCAGGAGAAATCGATCTCAAGGATAATGAAATAAGAGAGAATATATTAATAATAATTGGTAGTTTAAAATTAGGGTTTATGTCGGTTCCAACTACAAATTATTAAGAATTCTCACTCTTTCTTAAGATTTCAATTAACTGTTTCCAAGAGTTGCATAGGTCCAATCCATCATCTCTATTAATATTTTGAGGATGTTTTTCAATCTCGATAGCTTCCCTGATATGTCTTTTGTTTTAGTGATCTTCCGTCGCAATTACTTTGGCATCTTCAATACATATGTGATATTTGTGTCTTGATAATGGTTTGCTATAGCTAATATTTTGGACCGACCATGGAAGATATCAGCACAGTGTTCTTTTAACCTTACTTGTACTGAACGTCTAGTTTGAATGATGTACACTTTTCCACAAGAGAATGGGATCACATACACACCTTTTTTATGCTTGGGATCAATAGGATCTTTAGCTTTATCCAGCATGTTTTTAAGTGAATTTGGTGAAGAGAAAGCAATCCTTATTTTTATTTTTCTAAGGATCTTTGCCACCTTGTCAATTGTTCCTTGGATGTAGGGGAGCACCACGATACTCTCATCTTCATTATCAAGGATTCTCTCCTTGGGATCTCGATCCTTTTTGAAAGCTTTCATAATATCCCCATTGTCATAACCATTGTTTTCTAGGACTCTTCTTAGATTATTTAACTCATCATTGATGTGATCTTTGTCAGCAATTATGACAGCCCTTATGGCTAGTGTGTTAAGAATACCAAGATTTTGTGAAGGATGGTGATGTGAATTAGCTTGCAAATACTTGTTTGTGTGGGTTCTTTTTTGATAAACTTGTCGTGCAATAGTACCATCGATTTTCTTGGTTAGAAGAACATCAAGAAAAGGTAGGCAATTGTTTTCCTCAATTTCCATTGTGAATTTTATGTGATCGGATTGGTTGTTCAAGTGCACAAGGAATGTGTCAAGGTTTTCTCTTCCATGTGGCCAAATGATGTTTGTATCATCAACGAATCTCTTCCAAACTTATGTCCTTATTGTGAAAAGGGGTACCATCTTGAAGGTCATTGTATGAGGAAGGAACTTGATGAAATGACATCTCTTCTCAAGCAGTATAACATTGCTTCCTTGAGAGAAAATAACCTTGATGAAGAACCAAAGACAGAAGATACTGAAAGGTGTCATGCTTTGAAAGCAATTATCTCTCCATCCTCGGCATACATAATAGATTCTGGAACTTCCAACCACATGGTAGCTTCCAAATAATCCTTCTCTACCCTCTCACTATCAAAGGGGCCTAACATTCACATGGGAGATGATTCCCAGATTCTAGCAGAAGGAAGGGGCTCAATCAGAGTGAAGCATGGTGAGTTCAAGAATTTCTTATATGTGCCCTCCCTTGCTACTAACATGTTATCTTTTTATCAGATGACTCATATAGGCTCTCCCAAGAGAGTTACATTCGATTCAGAGACAATTGAGATTACAGAAAAATCCACTAGACATCTTGTAGCGAAAGGTATTGCAAATCACTCTACCAAAGCTTATGAGTTCTCACATTTCTTACCTGTTTCTCCTCCTATAGCTTTATTGTCTCATGATAAAAACACTAGTAAGATTTGGCATGAGATATTTGGACATCTCAATTTCAAATATCTGAAGCTGCTCCACAATGATAAAATGGTTGAAGGTTTTCCCTCCATCCAAACTTCCGATGGAGTATGTGTTGGTTTCCTGGTAGGTAAGCATCTAGAAAAGAAATATGATGTTGGGAATGCACATAGATATGCCTATATACTTGATTTGATACATAGTGATGTAGCGGGACCTATGCCCATAAACTTCATTAACGGTTGCAGGTACTTCCTCACCTTTATTGATGATTGTTCTAGGTACTGATGGATCTACTTCATGAAACAAAAATAATCAGTTTTGAGACTTTTAAATTTTTTAAGGCTATGGTTGAGAACAGTTTCTATAAGAATATCAAGTCAATAAGATCTGATAAAGCAGGAGAGTACATCAAAGGATATTTCCAAATTTTATGTGAATTGGAGGGGATTCGAATGGAGCACTATGTTCCATACACACCACAACAGAATGGTGTGGCTGAGAGGAAGAAAAGATCACTGAAAGAGATGGAAACATGCCTTCTCCATGCCAAGCATCTACCTCCTTCTCTTTGGGCTGAAGCAGTAAACTATGCTTCATATTTGCAAAATAGAGTACCCCACAAGTTAGTGGTTGGGGTCACTCCATTCGAATCACTGCATGGGTATAAGCCCAATGTCTCTCATCTGAGAGTTTTCGGTTCCAAAGCTTGGGCCAGAATACCACTTGACAAGAAGAAGGCCTTCCAATCAAACTAGCGAATGCATTCTGCTGGGATATGAAGAAGATGCAAAAGCTTACAAAGTGATGGAGATTGCAACCAGAGGATGCTTCATTGAAAGAAGTGTCCAGTTCGAAGAAGATCAGCTACAAGAGACTCCTCCAGTAGCACAGGAAGGTATACCTATTTCTCCATCTATTTTTGAGGATGACGATGATGTGCTACAGGTTTCATATTCAGATGAAGAGGATCACATCCAGCATGATCCTATTATTGAGACTAAATCTCAAGAGATTCTAGATACAGATCTAGTACTTATTCTTAATCAGAAGCCTAAGCCCAGATGGGCTCAAAATATTCTTGATGTAGCTGGAAGTGGTGCTGGAGATCCAGAAGATAGAAGAAGAACAAGTTCCCAGTACAGAATGCGCATGTTGCACTATCTCTCACAGATTCTCTCTCTACAGTATGGTGCAGCAAAGTTCCAGGTTAGTGCTACTTGATGATGGCGAATGATCAACTACATGGCCCACAGAAGCAGAAACTTGATCATTACCTACCTTCATAATCCAGAATAGATAAACAGAGTCATCAGTTCAGAAGTACATTGAGAGGTCCACTAATGGACCATGCTGCTGCATAGAGCTGCAAATTTGCAGCAGTGTTTTTGCTCAAGTTATTTTTCTAAGGAGGAAGCTTTTTCCTTCTAAATATAGCTTGCAGTTTTCTATTTCCTACTTATTTTGAGGGGTGGGGTTTTCCCATGAGGTTTTCCCCTATTTCCTCAATTGTATTAAGAAGCATTTTTTTACTATCTTTTAGATTGTATTTGGGTGACCTATGGTCTTATTACCAGGGCCCATAGTTGTCCAAGTTAGAATTTAGGGGGGGTGTTAGGATTATTAATCCTCCCTTGGTCAAATGTCTATTAGATTAATTAGCCTAACTTAGGAACCTTAATTAATTATTTGGGTCCACTTGGCCTAACGGGGCCACATGTACGAGTCACTAGAGAGTGGGGAACACTGCTAGAGGCTAACTGCCACTTACCACATGTGCATGCATTATTTTGGATGCCTCCTAGACCAATCCCTACATTTTAGGAGCCATTGGGAGTCCAGGAACCAACCTACTTCAGTTAGTTGGAGTTAGTACTAGTTAGTCTCAGTTACCCCTAGTTACTTTCAGTTAGTTCACAATCAGTTAGCTAGTGCATGCCTTGCATGGATAATGCATGGTTGCATGTGGAGTAAGCACCTTTTCCCACCTGCCACACTCAATTGCACTGAGTTAACTAGCCACCACTTATTGATTGAGTTGGTTAGACATCTGGGAGTTGATTTTGGACTCCGATATTGATTGAGACACCATGAGTTAGAGATTCAGTTAGATACAGTCATATCCACATGGTAGATTCGAATAGCTCCTTAATGCATTCAAATTCTTCCTATTTGTAAACTATTGTAACACCATATTATTATTGTGAATGATACTGTAAATTCCTGAGCAATACTTGTCAGTTTCCTATGTGGTTTGTTTTGTTCATTTTGTATCTTCATTCTCCATTTACTGCAAACATTATTATAACTATCTGCTTGAAGATATAAATGGAATTCAAATTCTAATATAAGGCTCATATAGTATCTAAGTAACAATGATTGTAAGTAAATGCGTATATATATAACGGAAAAGACATTTACTTGTGCTATTTCTTCTTTGTGTAAATTAATATTTCACACCCATGTATGTGAAGTATGACTTGGGATGAGGTCATAAGGCTGATGATAATTAGTGTATGGAGGTGTGTGGATCAAACATTAACTAGACTTTGATATATGTTTGTAAAAGGTGATTGTAGTACTATTAAAAGTGGTAATATCGATGGAATGATAGTTGAGTAAAAGTACTTACAGTAATTGTCATGTGTTTGAAGCATAAAAGTTAGGCTTCATAGGTATCGAAAGTTGTAATCTTCTTCATGTATAATATTTGATGATGTTAAAAATTGGGTATGTTTGTAACTTAAAAGGTTGTTGTAAGTTTGTGTAGAATATGTTAGAATAGTTAAAAGAAAAAGTGAGATAATTAATGATTTGTGGAATTCGCATTATTTTTCATATAATGATACATCTAAATAATTGTGTTGGATAAGGAAGTGGTACTTTGAATTGTGTATAGAGCTACTCTTATATTTTTTAAGACTAGGTATAATTACATGGCATGACCTTATGCCATTGCTTAATTTGAATTTTCTATGGCCTCATAAAGTTGTTCACATGATAATAACAAGGAATGGATTTGATTGGTATGTTAGTCATGTAACCTCTTATTGTTACGGTCCTAATGTGTTAAAAGGACTTAGGAAATTAGATGATGGAAAATAAGTGAATGTATATAATGACTATTATGTCATGTGGATAATGAATATAACATATTTGAGATGTAGGAAGAAAAAAAATATGTTACAATGATACTTAAATATATCTGTCTGTTACAACCCTTCATCGATATCAAAAATATCAAAAGGGATGTTATATCTTCCCACTCTTCTTCATTTCTCAAATCATAGGTTTTACAAGTGTGATAAAAATCTATTAAAAGTTCAAAATTAAAAAAAGAGGCTTGTACCAAAAAATTAGTACAGGAAATATATAATCACTTATTTCACATGAAGTCAAGAAATTCCATATTTTCATCAATATCACCATTGTTCTTCCTTATGAAAACTATAGATCATGTATTTAGATGAATTCGAGCCTTTGATAATAAATATGCTTATTCATTCTGGTCTTTGAATATATGGAAAATTTTGAAGGAGTTGAAAATCTTAGCCAAAGCCTTAAGAAGTTTCCATATCCCTACAAATTAATATTCCACATCTCCTTTGATCCCCTCATTCAATCGACCACTAAGGAGGAATCCCCAAAAACCTGTAAATCTTTCACATTTTCCCCACAAGAGATATTCAATAAGTTCTTAAAGCCAACACTCAACCTTATTATTAGAACCTCTAATATAGTTGGATTTAAATGCAATACTGTGAAAATTTGAAAAATGAAGAGAACCGCTCAAGCCACAAATTTGGTCCTCTCCTTGACATGGTGCATAAAAAAAAACCAACATATTTTTCTATCAATACTTACACCTTTTAGGATTCTCACCTTAGGAACTTTTTTTTTAAGAACTCAAACAACACAAGAACATGTGAAATTACCTAGAAAGATGGCCTTTGATGGTCCTAAAAAATCCTTTCATCTCTATTTATCTAAATATCCCATACCAAAAGAAGAGGACATCGCTTTAAAATATGAATTTTTTCTCTCCAAAACCACTGCTCAAGACAATTCACAATAGATTATGCTCCCTACAAATTTTCACTCTAAAGACTAACACCTAGATTTCCAATTTTTCTTAGAGAATGGACAATGAATAAAAAGATGAGTCTTAGATTCTTCAACATTTCTCCACAAAACACAAAAACTCGGTCCTTGAAAGTTTATTTTCCACATATTATCCCACATAAGAGTTTTCCCATTAAGGAGTAACCACATAAATATTTTACACTATTGCAGAGCCCTTATCTTTCATAAAGTTGTTTGCCACCAGAGAGACTCGGCTTCACATAAATATTTTACATTTATGCAGAGCATTTATCTTCCATAAAGGTGTTCGCCGCCTGAGAGACTAAGCTTCCAAACCATTCCAGAATAAATTGTAAGCTAGCCTAACTAAGAAAATTCCTCCCATTAGATTCCCCGTCCAAATTAAAGAATCAGTCTCCTCATATAAACAAGCATGACCTCATCGCATTTCTGCACACTAGCAGTCCCATTCAATTTTCCAATTCTAAGTTAAACCCAAACATTATACTAATTTCCAATCCTAATGCACTGTAGGGTTAGCGTCCAATTCCACATCACACTTTTCACTAACAATACTATTACAAAAAATTACAAATATTTTGAAAAAAACACCTGAAGCTCACAACCCATTATAGCAACCTCCCCTATTAACACCCTTGAACCATCACCCAACTTCCAAGCAAGAAAGTTACCAACAACCGGGAAAGCAAGCAAAATTGCTTTCTAATGAACAAAATCACCTTGTAACTGTTTACCATATTTCTGATCAGACTAAAATGTCAATCCAACCCAAATATTTACTTTTCAGAATTGTTTTCCAAAGGCCTTCCTTCGAAATGAAATTTCAAACATTCTTTGCAGCCAAAGACCTGCCAAATCTAAAAATTTTGGGGAGAGGGGGAGTTGCGACCGTGAACTTGAGCTACGATGAAGTAAGAATTTTTATTTCCTTTTCTTTTGGACTACAACACACTACCTTTGGGAAACCCCAACTTTTTCTTCTACGAGTTAACTTTGATAAGTTTGCTTCAACCAGAATACCTTTGATTGGATTTTACTGTGACGCGGTTTTAGTGCAACGGAATTTTGCTGCGATAGACAAGTATTCACACTTGGTTGTGACAGACTTCACTTTGACAACACTCAAATTTCACTTTACTTCGACACACTTTTTATGGACTTTTAATCCCGACACACTTTTACCTCGATAGACACCCACTTGACTTCGATAGGATTTTACCGCGACATACTTTTAGCTGCAACCATTTCCTACTTCGACATGACAACATTTAATCGAACTTTATAAAAGGATATTTGTTTTTCTATTAACTTATAATATGAAAAACACTTTTCACCACTCTGTAACTTGGGATAAACCTCAACACAACTTTACTACGACAAGCTCACAATACCAAAATATTAAATAAGACTTGTGTAGAACACTCTGAGGTTAAAACTTAAACTTTCACTCGATGAAATATTTGTGGATTCTTTTGCTTTTTACAAAGGTAAATGTAAATAACATTCACACAAGTAATTCTGGAGAAGATGTGTGGCATAAATAAAACATGCATTCAACCATAAAATTACAGGTTTATATATTATTGTGACATAACAAGAGAACTACGGTCGCATTTACATACTTGGAAATTTACTTGGATGTTTCACCTTTTATAAATCTTGGGCTCTTAACACATTCCAAAACATGAGCTTGAGCTCTCAAACTCTTCTCAGATTTTTTCTTCTTCCCCTTTCTCTCGTACTCTGTTTTTCTCTAGAGACTCTTCTCTCTCTGTCTCTCTTTTTTTTTCATTCTTCTTCTTCTACATATACAAAGAACAAATTTTTCTTCTCTTGGAAGCTATCGACTAACATTAAATATTGTAATTAGTTTCTACCTAAAAACTTGCTTCATAAATACTATTCGGCTGCTTAAATATAGTGAGACATGAACTCCATAACCTGACAGACTGAATGACAAAAACATGTACTTCTATAAACTCTGACTGAGTCAACTGAGAAGTGAGATATATATGCTTGTAATTAATATTTTCAACAGTCCCCCTTAATTATGAGAAGATGGGGATCATTGATCAAAATTTTACAAAATGTTTCAAAGCTGGAAATTTCTCTGTGCATGACAGAATTCACCGACTAGAATTTGTCATTCCTAAATAACTCACAGATATTGGAACAGATACCTTGCCAATGGTTTTGTAAATATGTATATGAGCAGATATTCAGACCTGCAAAATTCTAAATAAATCTTTTTGTTGTTCACCAATTCTCTTATGAAAAGATGCCTTATGTTGATTTGCTTGGTTCTCTTGTGGAACACATGGTTCTTCAACAATGTGATGGTTGAACTATTGTCACAATAAATGGCTATTGGTTCTTGTTGGTTCTGTGACAGGTCTCTTAAAATCATCTACTTCTAAACATCGTGACATGCAGCGCTTGTAGCTGTGACATACTCTACTACTGCTGAAGACAAAGTTACAATGGGTTGTTTCTTTGAAGACCATGACACAACACCTATACCAAAATAAAATACCTATACCCATAATGATTTTCCTAACATCGATGCTACCTCCATTGTCACTGTCAGCGTATCCAATGAGTTTGAAATTTTGAAATTTTCTGAAGTTGAATACATAATGCCATGGTCCTTTGTGCCACTTACATATCTCATAATTGTCTTACCTACTTTCCAATCAGAGTTTTTCGGTGATTCCATTAATCTTGATATGAGACTTACTCCATACATGATTTTTGTCCCTGTTTCAATAAGATACATAAGGCATCCTACCATCCTCTTAAACATCGTAGGATCTACAGTTGATCCATCATCATCCTTGCTCAATTTTAATCATGTTATCACTGGTGTTGGGCCTGCCTTGAAATTATCCCTATTAAATCTTTTCAAAACTATGTTTTCAACTTGGAATATGATATAAATACACCACTTTCATATTGTTGGACTTCAATTCCCAAAAAATACTTCATAATCCCCAAATTAGTCATTTCAAATTCACTTTCCATGACTGTTCTAAAATGATTTATGACAAAATCACCAGTAAATATTAAATCATCTACATACATGTAGAAAATTAACATGTTACCTTGCTCATTAACTTTGGTGTGCAACGTCGGTTAACTTTCACTTTTGTGAAATCAATTTTGGGTGAGGTAGGAATCAATACAACTATACCAAGCTCTAGGAGATTGCTTCAAACCCTAAAGTGTCTTTTTCATCCTGTACACTTTGTGATCTTGTACTGGAACTTCATATACTTGTGGTTGTTCCACATACACTTCCTCCTCTAGATAGCCATTCAAAATGCAGATTTAACATCCATTCGGTCAACAAACCATTTGTTTTGTTCAACAATGGCCAGAACTATTCTGACTGTGTCCATGCATGCAATAGGTGCAAGAGTTTCATTGAATTCTATATTGGGATTTTGTGTGAACCCTCTTACGACCATTCTTTCCTTGTGATTCTGCACATTCCCATCAACATCTTGCTTGGTCTTGTAAATCCATTTGACGCTAATTACACCCTTATCTTTCAGTACATATACCAGCTCCCATGTTTGGTTCTTCTCAATGCATTCTATCTCTTTATACATGGCTTGTGCCCATACTTCTTCTTCAACATATTCCTCAAATGTTAGAGGATCATCTATTTGAGAAAACAAAGCAAAAAATGAAAATGAATTTGGTGTACCAGCTTCATATATCTCATGCATTCTTCTTTTCTTTATTGGATCTATCGATGTCGATCTCATCGAACCATATGATGGAATTTTCTAAGCGCTTGGTGTCCTTGTCGACATAGATTGAGTTGCGACTTGTGTCAAAGTTCCTTGTGCTGAAACATGTCATGGTGTCCTTGGAGACGACGGTGTTGCGACGTTTTGACTTACATGTGGTGTTTGAACCACTTCCTTCGTCGTTTCATCATGTTCGATACTTGGCACAATCTTGACATTCTTCTCGACGGTTCCATCCCATGCTTCACTCTCAACAAATTGAACACCACGACTAATAATTACTTTCCTTGCCACAAGTTCATATAACTTATATGCTTTTGTGTCTTCAGAATAACCAACAAAAAAGAGTTTTTGTCTAATATTATCTAATTTCCTTCTCAACTCATCTGGAACATGAGCATATGCGACACATGCAAAAAATTTTAAATGAGAAACATTGTGATTCATACATGTCCATGCTTCTTGAGGGACTTTTTTTCTTCACGCTCTTTATCGAACACCGGTTCATAATATATACAGTAGTTGCGACTACCTCAGCCCAATATTCATTTGACAAATGCTTGGTTGTCATCATGTTGCTTTCCATCTCCATAATGGTTCCATTCTTTCTCTCTGCGACACCATTCTGGTGAGGTGTATACCACGAAGTGAATTGCTTGTGTATGCCATGGGTCTTGCAAAAATTTAGGAAATCATTTGAGACATATTCACCGTCGTTGTGTGTCCTTAATAGTTTGATGTTGTATCCATTTTGCTTCTCCACAAGTGCCTTGAACTACTAAAAACATACAAATGCATCAGATTTATGTTTTACAAAATATAATAATGTTTTTCTTGTGAAGTCATCAATAATAGTAAGAAAATAGTTGTTGCCTCCTATGGGTGGTGTCTGCATTGGGCCACAAATATCGAAGTGCACAATCTCAAGTGGTGTGCTTGCTTTGTATGACTTTCCAGCTTGAAAAGTATCTCTATGTTGCTTTCCAAAAATGCAGCCTTCCCAAACTCTCTTTGATTTCTCGATCAATGGCAATCATTTCACCATATTCTTCATGTGGAGTAGCTTCAGCCCACCAAAATTTAGATGTCGAAATCTAAAATGCCACAACTAGGACTCATCTTGAACCTCTGATTGAAATGCTACTTGAATTTCAACGTTGTCATTTTCTTCCTTGTCGTAGTGCTTGTCTGCTTCTTTGCTTTTTTCCTTAAATGCAGGTCCTGAATTTTCCTTTCCTCTTATTTCTGGCATTATCCTCAAAAGAAACAAGCGATTGCTTATCATTGGCACTTTTCTATCAGCTAAGTTGCTTGGACGTAAGTTTTTAATCACACAATGATTGTCTTCCATGTAGAATCTATAACCTTTTGTGGCAATTGTCCAATGCTCATCAAATTGTGTTTTAGAACTTCAACATAATAAACAATGGGCATAGTCTTTTTCTCCCCCTCTTTGGTTAGAATTCCAACAGTAGCTTTTCCCAAAAAAAATGACTTGGATATTATTTCCAAATGTGACATCAGTTTGAACCGATTTATCTAAACTAGAAAACAAATTTAAATTACCAGTCATATGATTGTTGCATCCTGAATCTAAATACCATATGCCACATGGAATTTCTTGGATAGCTTTGCATTCAATTAGGGATGCACATGCCAAAACATTGTGTTGGTCAAAGTGTTGGTGTTGCTAAACTGGTTTTGACCTTGCTTTCCTTGGTCATACTGCTTCTTTCTACATTCATATGCAAAATATCCAAATCTCTTGCAATAATGACATTGTATTTTTTATTTATCAAACTTGTGACCACTTGGCTGACTAGGGTTATGATTTTGTCCACTACCAACGACATTTGCAATATTGTTGTTTCGACTGCCTCTGGAAAAACTTCTTCCTCTTCCTCTAAAATTAAATCTCCCCTGCCTCTTCCATGGTTTATAGACGACTATGTTGTAAATTCACATTTTAATGATGTATTTGATCTACTAATTCTATGTTCATGATTGATGAGTGAAGCTTGTAACTCATCAATGGTAAACTGGGACAGGTCTTTGTTTTCTTCCAAGGTCGCGACCAAGGATTCAAATTTTGGGGGAAGACTTCTAAGAATTTTTTCAACAACCTTCTTGTCTTCTATATTTTCTCCATTATATTTTAGTTGATTTATCAAACCAATAACATTAATGTAAAATAATTCCACTCACTTTGTATCTTTCATTGACATAGATTCAAAATATCTTCTCAGAATATGCAATTTAGAAGTCTTTACCTTATCCAAGCCTTGATAGGCGATTTCCAATGTATCCCATGCCTCCTTAGTTGTCTTTGTTGTTTATATTCTTGGGAGTATGCTTTCATGCATTGCTTGGTGTATGTAGAACATAGCATTTCCATCTTTCTTCCTATGTTCCCTTAAGGTATCCTTCTGAGCTTGTGTGAGATTATTATATGTCGCATGATTTGTTGGTTCTGTAAATCCATTTTGTACCATCTCCCATACATCTTGACCTCTGAACAAATCCTTCATTGTTAGAGACCAATATTCATAATTATTTCCCAAGAAAATCCGAGTTTGTAAAAGTTTGTAAACTTGACATTTGTTTACTAGAAGTGGAAGCCATTTTTTAATTTGTTTTCCTTAGAAAATTACTTTTTCCCTTTTTTAGGACAAGGTTTCTTTCCTAAACTTGTTGTGATACCAAATACTGGGAGAGGGGCAGATTGGACTCTCAACTTGAGTTACTGCGCAGTAAGAATTTTTCTTTCCTTTTGTTGACCTAATCTACAGATGTAAACTAGGGCATGCAAACTTAGAAGCACATCCAACATATATGGTTTCAGATCTAAACTTAGTTTTTAAGAATTAATTCTAAGATGGATCAAACATTTGTAATGTTAAGAAATACTAAACTCCCTTACATGAGAAGGTTTCATTAGATTCTTTAGCATTCATCACTATTTCATTCACCAACTATTCTAAGTATGAGATATTTAAGAAATATGGAGATCTATATAATTTTGTTGTTGAAGACAAAATTATATATATATTGAATTCTTTTACAAGAAATTCACTCAAAACATATATGCTTATTTAAATTTAATTTGAAACAATACTGTAACAATATGTGTTTAAAGGGAAATTACAGGAATAAAAATTCAACTCATAACATGAATTCAATAGTAAACTATAGTAAATAACGATTCAACTCATACCAAAGAAAATGATGGGACTAGAAGAAATGCGTAGGCTTGGCAAAGGGGGCCGTCTGATGCTTCACTTGATTGAAATCAAATCTTCCAATGCTTCACTTGCACACTTGCACACTTGCACACTTGATTGAAATCAAATATTATATACTTTGTTGACTACTACAAAACACCAATCGAATAACCATTCAAAGGTCTCCAATGAAATTAAGTTTCAAAATACAAAATTCCCAATTTTCCAAGTTATCAAACTATGTATACTTTGAAGTATTTATACAAAATGTTTATAACTTTAAATGCTAAAACTATTCTTAATATGGGATTAGATCCTATATTTCCTCTCGGAAGGTCGAATTCATTTTTTAGATCTCCAAAAATGAGAAAATATCCAATTTCAAAACTTTTTATGCTAAAGTATGCAAATCTTGGAGCAATTACAGGAAGCTGCAAAATCTTGTAATTTCTATTAAATTTTAATTTTAATGTTTTAAAAATTGCAAAATCCAATTCATGAGAAGAAGTGACAATTATACCTCATATAAGCATGTTTGAAGGAAGTATGGATAAAGCATGAAGGATATGGATGGTCGTTTGAAGGAAAAACATGGAATTTTATGACAAAATAAACATAAAAAAATTGGTGATCAACACCTTTTCTTTTGGAATGTTACACACCATCTTTGGGAAACCCCACCTTTTTCTTCAATGGGTAAACTTTGATAAGTTTACTTTGATATTTTAATGCTACATGGTTTTACTGCGATGGAATTTTGTTGCCAAGGACAAGTCTTCATACTTGAATGACTTCACTTAGATAAGACTCAACTTTCAATCCAACTACACACTTTTAACTGAACTTTATAAAATGAGATTTCTTTGTCTATTAAGTTATAATATGAAAAACACTTTTCACCACTCTGTAACTTGGGATAAACCTTAACACAACTTTACTGGGACAAGCTCACAATACCAAAATATTAAACAAGACTTGTGTGGAGCACTACAGGTTAAAACTAAAACTTTCACAGGATGAAATATTTGTTGATTCTTTATGTATTTTACAAAGGTAAATGTAAACAACATTCACACAAGTAATTTGGAGAAAATGTGCCACATAAATAAAACATGCATTCAACCATAAAACTATAGTAAGGGGCATTTACATACTTGGAAATTTACTTGGATGTTTCACCTTTTACATAGCTTGGGATCTCAACACATTCCAAAACACGACCTTGAGGTCTTAAACTCTTCTTAGAGTTTTTCTTCTTCTCCTTTCTCTCTTACTATGTTCTTCAAAAGACTTTCTGTCTTTCTCTGTTTTTCATTTTCTTCTACATATACAAAAACTAATTTTTTCTTCTCTTGAAAGCTACCTACTAACATTAAAGACTGTAATTAATTTCTACCTAAAAGCTTCACTTCAAAAATACTATTCCTTTGACTTAAACTCCATAACCTGAACTATCAAAAAAGTATACTTCTAAAAACTAAAACTCTGAGAAATAATATAAATTTACTTATAATCAATATTTTTGACAAAAATATCCTTTATCCCCACCCATCGTGGTCTTTTGGAGTCGAAACAAACTGCTACGCCACCCAATGCAATCCAAAACCATTATTGCCTTTCCATAAAAAAAAATATTGCAAATCTTCATAATCTTCCGCACGACTCCTTTTTAGCAGGGACTAATAAAGACAATGATGATCCAGGACACGGAGATAATAAAGACAATGATCATCCATAGAAAGAGCATCCTTAACCAAGATAACCCAGCCACCTCTAGTAAGCTCGCAGTTGCACCAAAAATTAATGCATGCTTCCATCTTGCTTAGCATCCAATCCCAATCTGTCATTTTATAGTTGTTTGGTTTTAATATGAAAGCTTAGATGCTTAAAGCCATTGGTCATACTTCATAAAAGAGCTGCAATGACTCATCCTCAATTACATCATGGAAGCAAGCAGATTTCTCATAATTAACGAGCACACCCGAAGCTTTACACAAAGTATCTATAATCTCTTTGAATTCGAATCTCCAAGGAAATCTATCACGCCCAAAAGATTTAATCTATTTAATTTGAGGGTAATTTTAAAATTAAGGATTATGTTATTTTCAAATGCTTATATAATGATTAAATTTTTTAATCTTTTAATTGAAAATTTCAACTATTAATACATCGTATTAGTGAATTATGGATTATTAGTTCATAACTTTAACCAAGAAAGATTAAGTATTTTTTCATTTATAAGACTATTTAAATATATATATATATAAATAAATAATTAAAACAATATATTTATATAGAATAAAAAAGTAAATTCAATAATTTAATTTTTTATTATAAATAAAAATAATAATCTAATCTATTTTCAATTCACATTTGTTTTTAATAATTTTCAAATGGATATCAAATATATTGTTATCCAATTTAACCACTCCGACCGCATCATTCCAGTGTTTCCATGTTTTAATGGTTGATGATTCTGTGGAAATGGCCTTCAACGACCTTCCGTCTAAGCTGAATAAACATCTGCCGCTGTGTGAATGGTTGTAAAACACTTTCATTTCATGTTACGGAAGATCTACTTGATTTAAGAAAAATGCAAAAATAGCATTCACATATTCCCACAAAATCCATGCCTGAGAGGACAACTGAAAGTTTGAACATACTTATTATTATTATTATTAATAGTAAACCGATGATAAATTCTGTGGCAGCATGTTCAAGTTGCCTGGCCATTCATCATGTTCCATGGAAGAATTTGAATTTTCCATGGTAATGACTGATTATTCCGCGATTCCAGCGTATAGAGTTGGCGTGCATTATTATTCGCTGAAATTATTATGAGCAAACTGTTGAATGTCTAGTCATTTCTCCTTCGAGGGAATAGAATGGAGAAGGAAGAATATCACAACTGGGAATTATGGTAGGCGTTGCCAGTGGCTCTTCCGTTTTCTTGTTTGGAATTAGCATCTTCGTCATCATCAATGAGGTCGGCGTCTGTGACAAAACTCTTCCACAACCAATGCTTTTTCCACACTCTGTCCATCATTTCTTCTATCGGTACATTCTTAGTCTCCGGAACGAGAAACACTACAAATACGGACATAATTAACACCCAGCCAGCAAAGAAGAAGAAGATCCCGTATTTGAAATGGCAAAGCATTGACAGGAATGCCTGTGCGACACCAAAAGTGAAGAGGAGATTCACGCACACGGTCACGCTCTGTCCAGCAGATCTTGTTTCCAGGGGAAACGTTTCGCTGGGAATCAACCATCCTAGAGGTCCCCACGACCATGCAAAGGATGACACGTAAATGCACACCATCGACACTACTACAATGGCCGTGGCTTGAGAAAGCTGCTGGCCCTCCTGCAACCCCGTCGCCAAAAGGATTCCAATAACCACCTGCAATTTCAAGCAATTTCATACTCTATGACAATTATGTTCGGCGATTTCGTTATGGAATGAAGAACTAACGAGGTATAAACAGAGTATTGAAATGGAAATGAAGGAAGAGAAGAAAGTGAGCTAACCTGTGAAATGGACATCTGTACTCCTGCTTCGAGAAGAAGCACTCTTCGACCAAGTTTATCCACTGAGTAGATGGAGATAATAGTGGATATGACATTGACTGCACCAGTAATAACTGCAGAGTAAAGTGAAGCATCGCTCTTGAATCCCAAGGTTTGGAAGAGCACGGGAGCATAAAACATAATGGCATTGATGCCAGTCAACTGCTGGAAGATCTGCAGAAAAATGGTTATTATAATCTGAGGTCTATTCCTGCGCTTCATGAGATTTCGGAATGGATGCTTAACCGCGGCGGCCATTTTACTAGCATGAACTAGTTCATTGAACTCTGCATCCACATTATCCGTTCCTCTTATTTTTCTCAATACTTGCTTACCGTCTTCTAGGTGTCCTCTTTCAATCAGACTGTTGGGTGTCTCTACCAAAAATATAGACCCCACAGTTAGCAGAATTGCAGGGAGCCCTGCCAAGCCCAACGAAAGCCTCCATCCCCATGGCTGGATCTTAGCTGTGAAATAATTCACTAAATTTGCGAACAGAATGCCTATTGTAATGTTCAGCTGGAAGAGAATGTTTAGAGCTCCTCGAATTCTAGTTGGTGCTATCTCTGACAGGAAAAGAGGAACCGCCTGCAGTAACAGAAAAGCAAAGGCATTTTCATCACATTAGTGTACCAATATATACTGACAGAGGAAAACAATTCCAAGTCTAAGATTTCTATAAAAATGAAGGCATACAGAGCATAAGGCAGCTAAGAGATTCACAGGACAATTAAAATCAACTGAGTACACCTCACAGATGTCATATAATATCACACTATTACATCTTTATATGTTTTGAAGTTTAAACCAAACGATCTTTATATGTTTTCAAAGAAATTTTAAAAGAATTTAAATACGGTTGTGAGGAAACAAATATATAATAAATGCAAGAATTTCACGAAAAGAATAGTCTATTAAAGGCGATTTTTGCCTTAAGCAATGTGCAAAGACAATTCTCTCTAAATAAGTTGAATCTGAGACTTCAACTAAATATTCTGTTCAATACTGTCGGTTTACAGACCTGATTAGCGAATCCGACTCCACATCCTAGCAATATTCTTCCGAAGATGAGCATGAGAAGATCCTGCGCTGCCGCATTCAAGACGACTCCGGCAAGAAAGAATAAGCCGGCAATAATCATGGTCGGTCTCCGGCCAAATCTTCTGGTAGTATATGACGCAAAAAATGTCGCTACCAGACCTGCTAGATACAGAGATGAGGTAAAGAGTTGTAATCCTTGATTGTCGTATTTGCAGTATGTACTTTGCTTGGCCTCATGCTCCTTGCGCGCGATGGCGGGGAAGAATTTCACGAGAAAGTCATTCATGCCAGTCACTCCGCCTGCGCGTTAAAATAATCAGTCGGCAGATCTTGAATAAAAATGTTAATTACTAACCTTCAAAATATGTAAGTATTTATAATTCATGTCACAGGCGCACACGACTTCAACTATTAAGAAGCTAAATCTTTTCCATGATCGGAGCGAGAGTGTTCCAAGAAACTTTTTCTAAATCTAAGAAGAGCAGAAAACCTTCGGATCACATTGAAGATTTGTGAAATTCGTAAATGCATTTAAGGTATCCAGTTTACCGGACTATATGATAGCATTGTCATTCACAAGGCTGATGCGAAAATCTTTTATGAAAATTGTAAACAAACTCCATACTGAAAATTCATAGTACAGTATATTGTTGTCTGACGCCTAAATCCAGCAAATTCGGATTAGAAATAGAAATACTGTTCTGTAAAAAATATGCAGAACATTTATGGAACCTTCTTGAGGTGCATAAGACACAATGAGAAAACAGTTGTCCCATTTTTACGTTGTGTAAGTTAAGTTACAGGACAACGAGATCAAATCGGATGGAAAATTTCTAGCGTTAACAAAGCGGAGAGATGAAATAATTGTTGAAAATACTTAAAAGATTAGTGTTAGAGCCAACCCTGCCCTTCAAAGCACTGAATAATGACGAAAGAAAATGACAGAAGTAAATATCAGATCTTATTTTGAAAATATCCAAACACAACTCAATACAAAGCCCAACTATCTTTAAAATGCACAAAATTACTAGCAAATCCTGTAAGAAAAACATGAAAATATCCAAACACAACTCAATACAAAGCCCAACTATCTTTAAAATGCACAAAATTATCAGCAAATCCTGTAAGAAAAACAACATTTGAGATTTCTACATAACACAGTTAAATTTCTCAGGACAAAACAGTAAAGAAAAGTTTTTAGTTTAATTTTTGCACAAACTGACCTAACAACCTACTGAGATTACAGCCTATGTAGCTTACCAGAAATTCCTATATCGTAGCCAAACATCAGCCCGCCGCTGGCAGCCATGATACAAGTTATGATAACATAAGCGGTTATGCGAGCCTCGAAGTCTACACCCCCAGACCCTACAGGCCTTGCAAATCCTCCGGCCATTTTTTAACCTCTAAACTCTGACCAAAAAAAGAAACTATACAAATATCACAGCCAGCAGATCTCAGATCTCTTTATAATGCTTGAGACAGATAATAATTCCAGCCCTCACAAAACAATTTCTTGTTTCAAAGTCTGCCAGGGGACAGAGATGGTTGATGGTAACAGCCCCCCTTGTGTTCCAATTTATGGGCCTCCGATGATTGTAATGAAATGGTTGCCTCAGTCAAATCTCCGCAGAGTCAATCTCCTCGTAACCACGCAGTCCACGTCTGATCACGCTTTTACCGGGCGACAACGTTTTACCAACTAGCAAGGCCTTTACAAACTAGTATAGACATGTCCATATCTAGAATAGACAGGTCCATATCTAATGTTGCATTAATTACGAACTGCAATTTTAAATTGATTCGTGGTATTATATGTTTGTAATGATAGTTGACACCTCAGATCGTCTAAGCTGATTAACTCCTCTCTGGATAAAGATACAAATAAGATAAAAGAAATCTAAATTAATCAACTCCTTTATCGGATAAAGATAACATCGGATAAAAGAAAACTAATAATAAAGAGTGTACCGTGGAGACAGCCAATCCACGTTAGATTACAACTCAGCAAAATTCACATTCCGGCTCCCATTTATTAATGGAGCCTGTGCATATGGCAACTGTGATGGAGCCTCTGGATAAGGCAAGTGTGAACACTGAGGAAGTTTCAAGAAGGTGAAATACTTTATAATATTTGTCTTTTAATGGCCGGAATTGTATGATTGAGATTTTTTTGGGTGTCATAGTGTCAAAATTGTAATTTAGAAATGGCGTTTTCACTGGATTTTTGTCAAACTTGCTAGAAAATGCAAATTTATAAGAATCCAGTTCACTTCAATAAAATTAAGTTATTATTTTTTAATTTAAAACATATATATAAAATAATGAGTATTAATATTAAAATGATAAAAAAATTAATTATTTTTTAAAATATATAGAATTTATAATATCAAAATTAAAATATAATATTCATTAAATATTTTAATAATACAATTATATTCCCCAGAATTTATATTTTCTTAATAGCATTTTAACAATAAAAATGAAATAACTATGTGTAAATGAATAAAGTTATCATATATATCTATAAATATAGGTACTATTGGTGAGAAAACTCCAACTAAGGATGCAAAAAATGATAATGTGAGTTACTAGTCTCATCATGAACAATAATATTTACACTCATAATCAACAATAATATTTACAATGGTATTTTTCAATTTGTTTCTTTATAAATTTTATCTTATTTATATATTTAAATATTTATTATCAATATACATGTGTGTTGTTTTATAGATGAAGTAGATAGTATATATATATATATATTGGCGTTGTTTAAAATGTTTGATTTGGATAACTTATGTTAAATTATTATATTTTAAATTGATATTTTACTTATCATTATATTTAAAAATTTTGAAAATTTATAATAAAAGAGAAAATTATTTTATAGAATTTATAAAATTTAAAGAAAAAAATAAGTTTTATGTAATTACCTATAAATTAATAAAATATAGAAAATAGATAAAATTAAATATAAAATAATATTTAAAGAATGAATAATCAACTTAATTAATCTTATAAACATTAAATAAATAAATTATAAATTAAAATTAAAAGAAAACCTTAAATGAAATCATGATGATGATAAGAAAAGAATGGATAAAAAATAATGAATCAATTCAAATTCATCTTAGGAACATATCATCTATACCTTTTACCTTTTCTAAAATCTGAAATCATCCAACACTCTCATAACACTATGTATTTATTTTGGTTTGATCAAACGAAAATCTTAACTTTTAACCCTTATTACTCTAGCAAACAAGACTTTGAAATTGATAAACATGATTAGCATTAGAAGCCTCTAACCCACCAACTTTAATCATTTTCAACATCATCTCTTTTTAATCCTTGCCACCATTTCTAATTAGTTTGTGAACAATACCTTAATGTTTAATAAAGTTAACATAAATACTATTATTTATTAATATTTTTATCATGTTTTCTTGTAAGTTCATGGACAACAAGTCATGAGTGGACGTTTTTTACCATTGGTTGTATTATCAAAAATTATGAAATAAAATAAAAATTCATATACATTACAGCACCACTTTGAAAACTTTCAAAAAAATTTCTAACATTGTTGTACCCATTTGGCATGGCCTCTGTCGCATAGTTGTATAGGTATTTAATTATGCTTCTCTCTTATGCCAATTGAAGAGCCATGGCCAATGATACAATGTTTTTACCGTGATACAATGTTTTTAAATATTACCTGTAAATGGTCGCAATAAACTCTATTAGAATTCAAATTCTAGAGATACCCATGCCATGTTGTTCACTTCTAGTGTCAAATGGTTGCGAGCAACACTAATAGAACCCAAATTTCTAGAGACATCCATGCCTTGTTGTTCTCTTCTAGTGTTAAATGGTAGCTAGAAACACTAATAGAATCCAAATTTCTAGAGACATACATGCCCTGGTGTTCTCTTCTAGTGTTAAATGTTTCCAAAAACACTAACATAATCCAAATTTCTAGAGATATCCATGCCCTGTTGTTCTCTTATAGTGTTAGATACAAAGCTTCAATGGATTTTGAAGGTACAATTTCAATATCTAATGCCTGGTCTTTTATCTCTCTATATTTTCATCTTGTTTGCACCTTGAATTGGCATATTTGAACATAAACTTCCACTGCATGCAAACTTTCACAATAAAACCTTTTACCAAGAATCCAATATTTGTTAAATAATAGAAGAAGTGATATGACTAATTCCGATTATTTCAATTGCATTAGATTTAGCAAAGAATTTGGAAGCATATTCAAATTAGAGCACCGAGACAAATTTGATATATAGAAGGTTTGTTGAATTCCTTTGAAGAGGTTGGAAGCATCTCCAAAGTTATGCAACAATGCAAATGCTTGGAGATTTGTTAGATTCTCCAAGGAATTTGGAATCATATTCAAATTTTCACGAGCCACTATAGCTTAAATTATTGCAAATTTCTCAAACTCCTTGAGGAAATCGTGAGCATATCCAAACTTTGGTAATTACAAGATCGATGAGATCCATGCACTAGAGACTAGTCAAATTTGTAAGTGTCTTCAATTGCCTGCACTCACAAGCATATTCATTCTTCTGCACTCAATCATCTTCATTCTTCTACACCCCCACACATATATCTAGTTTCCAAGGAATTTGGCAACATCTTCAAAATTTTGCATTAGTATAACTTGTGTACCTATTGCAAATTTGTTAATCAGTTTCCAAGGAATTTGGCAACATCTTCAAAATTCCGCATTAGTATAACTTTTGTACTTATTGCAAATTTGTCAAACTTATTGGGGAAATTGCAAGAAACTCTGAACATATGTAACTATAAGATTTATGAGATCTTAGTGTTGGAGACTTGTCAAATTTGAAAGCATTTTTTTCTGTTACACTTGGAGATATGCGTTCAGGATTTGTTTTGAGAGATTTTCCATGCTTTAAAGGTGGGTGGATATGGATTCTTATCAAATTCATGAAGAAATTCGGGAGCACCTCCAAACGTTATGTTTTCTTGTGGAGTTTTGAAAGAGAGATGAGTTAGGGTCAAAGTCAGTTTCGAGAAATGTATGGTATATTAATTGTTATTATCTTTTTAAATATTTCATGCTTTCTTATTTATATTTTAATTCTATTTTGGAAAATGCATTAGATATTTTATTACTCATTAATATTGTATATCCAAATTGATATATCAATTTCAAAGAATTGTCACAAAGCTACCCTTTCTTTATGCAAGTGAGTAGGGTACATATATTAAGCTAAGTGAATCTAGGCTTGAGATATATTTGATATAATTAAGTGTATTCAACGCTTTAGATAAGTCATTGGAAGAACCTTACCTTCATGTTATAAGGCTCATATAGTGGCTAAATAACAATGATTGTAAGTAAATGCTTATATATATCAGAAAAGAGATTTACTTATGCTATTTATTCTTTGTGTAAATTAATGTTTCACACAAATGTATGTGAAGTATGATTTGGGATGAGGTCATAAGAGTGATGATAATTAGTGTATGGAGGTGTGTGGATCAAACATTAACTAGACTTTGATATATGTTTGTAAAAGATGATTGTAGTCCTAAAAATTGGTAATAATGATGGAATGATAGTTGAGTAAAAGTACTTATAGTAATTGTCATGTGTTTGAAGCATAAATGTTAGGCTTCATAGATGGAAGAACTTGTAATCTTCTTCACATATAATATTTGATGATGTTAAAAACTAGGTATGTTTGTAACTTATAAGGTTTTTGTAAGTTTGTGCAAAATATGTTAGAATAGTTAAAAGGAAAGTAAGATAATTAGAGTTTTATGGAATTTTCATTATTTTTCATATAATGATACATGTAAATAATTGTGTTGGATAAGCAAGTGGTAGTTTGAATTGTGTACAAAGTTACTCTTAATTTTTTAAAGACTAGGTATAATTATATGGCATGAGCTTATGCCATTGCTTAATTTGAATTTTCTATGGCCTCATAAAGTTGTTCACATGATAATAACACGGAATGGATTCAATTGGTAAGTTAGTCATGTAATCTATTATTGCTAAGGTCCTAATGTGTTAAAAGGACTTAGGCAATTAGATGATGGAAAATATTGTAGAGTTGTTAAGAGGCTTCTTATAAGTTAAAATAAGTGAATGTATATAATGAATATTATGTCATGTGGATAATGGATCTAACATATTTGGGTTGTAGGAACATGTAAAAAAAATTATGTTACAATGATACTTAAATATATCTGCCTATTACAACCCTTCATCGATATCAAAAATATCAAAAGGGATGTTATATGTTCCCACTCCTCTTCATTTCTCAAATCATAGGTTTTACAAGTGTAATAAAAATCTATCAAAAGTTCAAAATTAAAAACAAAAGTTGTACCAAAAAATTAGTACAGGAAATATATAATCACTTATTTCACATGAAGTCAAGAAATTCCATCTTTTCATCAATATCACTATTGTTGTTCCGTATGTAAGTTATAGATCATGTATTTAGCTGAATTCGTGACTTTGATAATAAATATGCTTATTCATTCTGCTCTTTGAATATATGGCAAATTTTGAAGGAGTTGAAAATCCTAGCCAAATCCTTAAGAAGTTTCCCTATCCCTGCAAATTATTATTCCACATCTTCTTTGAGCCCCGCATCCAATCGACCACTAAGGAGGAATCCCAAAAAAACTGTAAATCTTTCACATTTTCCCCACAAGATATCTTCAATAAGCTATTAAATCCAACACTCAACCTTATTACTTAAAATCTCTCACACAGTTGGATTTAAATGCAATACTGTGAGAATCTGAAAAATGAAGAGAACCACCCAAGTCACAAATTTGGTCCTCTCCTTGACATGTTGCATAAAAAAAAACAACATTTTTTTCTATCAATACTTACAGCTTTTAGGATTCTCACCTTAGGAACCTTTTCTTTGTTTTAAAGAACTCAAACAACACCAGAACATGAGTAATTACCTAGAAAGATGGTCTTCCTAAAAAATCATTTCATCTCTAGTTATCCAAATAGCCTAGACCAAAAGAAGAGGAAATCACTTTAAAATATGAATTTTTGCTGTCCTGAACCACTACTCAAGACAATTCACAATAGATTATGCTCACTACAAATTTCCAATCTGAAGACTAACACCTAGCTTTCTAAATTTTCTTAGAGAATGGACAATAAATAAAAAACATGAGTCTTAGATTCTTCAACATTTCTGCGCAAAACACAAAAATTCAGTCCTTGAAAGTTTCTTTTCCACAAATTATCCTGCATAAGATTTTTCCCATTAAGAAGTAACCACATAAATATTTTACATTTTTGCAGAGTCTTTATCTTCCATAAAGTTGTCCGCCACCAGAGAGACCGATCTTCACATAAATATCTTACATTTATGCAGATCCTTTATCTTCCATAAAGTCGTCTACCACCAAAGAGACTAAGCTTCCAATCCATTCTAGAATAAATTATAAGCTAGCCTAACTAAGACAATCCCTCCCACTATATCCCCCATCCAAATTAAAGAACTGAGCTCCTCATTTAAACAAACATGACCTCATCACATTTCTACACACTAGTAGTGCCATTCAATTTTACAATTCTAAGTTAAACCCAAACATTCTACTAATTTCCAATTCTAATGCACTGTAGGGTTAGCATCCAAATCCACATAACACTTTACACTAACAATACTAATAAAAAAATTTTGCAAACCTTTTGACAAAAACACCTGAGGCTCACAACCCATTATAGCAACCTCCCCTATTAATTGTTGATCCCAGTTTTGTCACTATTTTCGGTTGGTAAATTACTCTTTTGACATCTATTTTGTCACCTTCTTGACATATTCCTGTCATACAGCTTATCATTTAGCCTCAGGTATGAATATATATTTGGGATTTAAGCAAATTCTCGTTTATTCTTATTATTTCGTGATTTTACTAATCAATTCGATGATATTCAGAAATATGTTTGATATATGAAATTTTTTTGTAGGTCATATTCTTTACGCGAGTTAATATTAGACATGCACCCATGCTAGATATGCGCAGATCGCATCCAACTCACCATTCATCTTGCTGATCAAACCGCACACTGATTGTTGGCATATTCCCAAACGTTAAAGCGTAGAATGGTTTTCAATTGCTATGTTTTCCATGCATCTGATGATTGGATGACCCTCTCTCTAGAAGGCTCGTCATCCTACCTTCTCTTTTCGACACCACGACTCATGCCCATGTCAACAAGAAACTATATGCTGCAGCCCTCATGAGTAGAACCGTCGCGCGAAAGAGCAAGAGGATGACTGTGTGTTGTCATATGATCATTTTTTTGTAATAATGGTTGACTATTTTAGGAGCGTCCGACCACTGAAAGGGTTGACCTTCTCATCCTTCTAAACGTTATATATAGATGCCTCCAAGCAAGAGCATAGTTAGCATGTTAAGCAATCGACGTTAGAAGAGAAAATTTGTAATATTGTTCTGAATTTGAATATAAGTTATATTTTATGTCGTTCATCTATGTTCCTATTTTTGTGAGCGATTGATTGAAGCGCAACCCTGATTGTTGAGAGGGACCCTCAACAACCAGTGGTCTCCATTTATGTGTGTATTTTTCATCATTTCTTCTCTTGCAGTTAGTATAGTTTCATTTCCAGTTTACTTATGTAATTTAGTTTCCTATAATCGGTTATTTAATTATCTCCTGTAGCATGTGTTTTATTGTGAGTATCATTTTGCTGTTAATATAGTTTCATTTCTAGAATCAAATAACCGGTTGCGCGCATAGTTAGTTTCCTTTCTAGTCTTTTTACAATTTATTGTTTAATTTTATATTGATAGTTACATGGATCTAAATTTCTTTACATCTTAGATTCAATTTACAATAGGCTTAGTTTTGTTAACTCTTGTTTTGTTATAAATTTACTTTGGTTACACTTTAGTTTGTTTTATAATGCAATAGACAATAGTTTCTTTATGATCATGAATTAGCATAAGTCTTTTCACTGTTAGTTTGATTATTGAATAAGTTTACTTACTATCTTATATGCATCTTACTTGCATGTGCACAAAATCAGCTGATAATTAAATAATTTAGGCCAGTTTCCACTATTTTCTTTATACAGACTATCATTCAGACCGCTTGTTCAGCCTGTCATTCAAACCATCCATTCAGTCTGTTATCCAGGCCTTCATTCAACATTTAATATTCCCATTTGATTTTAAACATGTTTAAAGGTTATGTTTCTTTGGCTTTTGAATTCTGTTATGTTTTGGTAATTAGATAATGGTTGTATTTACCATTAGGATCTTAGATTAGATTATTCAAAGTATTTATCAAATTCCATCCTTATCTTTCACTTCCTCTTACCTTAGTATGCTTTGAATTCTGCTTTTTTTTGTTTCTTTTTTTTTTATTTCTTCACGTATCACTGTCATAACGTTTGATAATTATATCTCTAGTCTAGTTTATCTTTGTGTATATTGAGTTTAGGGTTAGATATGCTAGTTTCTCCCTTAGTCATCCCACAACTTCGCTCTCAAGCCAGAATACCAGCATGTTGCAGGTACCAAAGGATTCCATCGAGAATGCATTAAGCCAGAATACCTCAAACCTCTCTTGGTCATCATCTACCTTATCACTTGCGAGGGTAAGTTCAATGTATTCAAAGCTTGCTATCTTCGTTTACTGGCACATTTTGTAAATCGGAAGTTTCTCAATTTTCCATTTTATTTCCTAAAAATCTTGGAGAAAATGTCAAGCAAAGTTAGGAAGAATATCATTAATCCTAGGGGTAGTTTGTATCACCATATCCTGATTAAGCTCCTGATCTTGGATCAACTCAAAGCAAGGAATCAGACTTGGGATACTTTTGTGTTTAAAGTCCTGAACCCTCACCTCAATATTCGAAAATGCCCTAGGCATCTCTGTAATTGTGAATCTAGTCAAACCCCATCCCCATAGAAGAAGATCCCCAACATTGTGCACATCGACGAAGACACATCAGAGGAAAGTCCATCTTCCCATTCTACCCCTGGTAACCCTGTGTCTGCTGAGCTTTTACCTTTTCCATGAATTCATACCAAGGACCAGAAGGAAAATTTTTCCCAGTCCATTATTCATCCCATCGACCAGATCACGGTTCAGCCCAACATTCAGACCGGTCATCCAGACAGTATGGCTGAAGCAGATAAAACTGACCCAGACTCACCTCTGTTCACATTGGCTAGTGTCTCAGCCAAATTGCTCAAATATGTTTCTCATGAGACTATCCCTACACCTGCTCAAGGCATGAGTCCTGAAAGACAAATTCCCTTGTTGACCTCTAGATACCATCCAGGGAATTGAGTCTGTCTCCAAACCCTAAGCAGTCTATAGAACCATCCACTCCTCATCAGCCGACAGTATACCAATTAACTCAAGAATTGGCATAGCCAGGGAATCGAAATGAGGAATACACCAAGTTAATTGCAGAACTTTGACAAGAGAATAAGTAATTACGTCTGCAAATAAATACTATTGAAGACCTCAACAAGGCCATTACTTTTTCACATAAATCTCAACAGGAGAGGCGCGTTGTTTTAATATCACAGGACAAGAAATTGAAGTTTAAATCCCTTGTTTCATCTACTAAGTCAAAGGCAGCTACTAACGCAGCTCTACCTTCTTCCTGACTCATCTTTGTTTTTCTTAGTGGGACCTAGCATATCTCCAGTTTGGGGAAATGTTGATCCCAATTTTGTCACTATTTTCGACTGGTAAATTACTCTTTTGACATCTATTTTGTCACCTTCTTGACATATTATTTTCATACAGCTTATCATTCAACCTCAGGTACGAATATATATTTGGGATTTATGCAAATTTTGGTTTGTTCTTATTATTTCATGATTTTACTAATCAATTCGATGATATTAGGAAATATGTTTGATATATGAAATTGTTTTGCAGGTCATAGTCTTTACACGAGTTAATATTAGACATGCACCCATGCTAGATATGCGCTAGTTAATATTAGACATGCACCCACACACTGTTTGTTGGCATATTCCCAAACGTTAAGCGTAGAATGATTTTCAGTTGCTCTGTTGTCCACGCATCTGATGATTGGATGATCCTCACTCTAGAAGGCTCGTCGTCCTACCTTATTTGTTCAAAACCATGACTCATGCCCATGTCAACAAGAAACTATATGTTGCATCCCGTGTGAGTAGAACCGTCGCATCAAAGAGAAGGAGGATAACTGTGTGCTGTCATATGATTGTTTGTTTGTAATAATGGTTGACTATTTTAGGAGCAACTGACCACTGAAAGGGTTGACCTTCTCATCCTTGTAAACATTGTATATAGTTGCCTCCAAGCGAGAGCATAGTTAGCATGTTAATCAGTTGACGTTAGAAGAGAAACTCTGTAATACTGTTCTAAATTTTAATACAAGTTATATTTGTTAGAATAATAAACCCATAGTTAGCTACCTTAGACATTAATTAATCCAATTTTTGTCTTATTTTCCTAGTTTCCATATTCCACCTTATGCAAGTTGTCCTCCACACATCCAAAGTGGTCAAACTTGATAAATTTGAGTCATGAAGCACTTGGGAAACCTCTTGGAATCAAATCTACTTTATTCCTGGCCTCCCTAGTGCATGTCTACTTTTTCTGCTTTATTTCCTGCTTTTTCTGAGTTTTAAGACAATTGGGAAAGTTTGACTTGGTGAAGTTAACTTGTTTTTTGTCCTCAACATCCTCCACTCTTTTCTCCTATGAAAATCATGTATGAGTTGTCCTTCCACCATCTATTAGCTTGCCTAATTTATTTTTCCAATTCGTGAGCTCCTAGACAGATTTGGAATGTGCTTTATACACCTATGGGGGATTTGCTTAGATTTAGTAAGCCTGCTTTTGACCAAATTCGAATGGCATCCTTATGCATTCGAATATATCATGTAATTATTTATTGTGGCAGCCTATGACTTCACAGGGTTGGCTATTGTACACTTATTCAATACAAATTAGTGTTCATCTCCATATTCAGTCTCTTTTGTGAGTAATTTGCATGTGTAATTGGCAATTGTTGTGAGTGTAATTGTTCTAACACTTGGGTTCAATTTCCACATGGTATTAGAGCCTTTGTAGATCGATTTATCTCCTTCCAATTTGTTTTGAAGGTTCAACATCATTGACTGGGAGCATTCTGCTGACTGACGGAACAATTTCTGAGCTATGGATCAATCTCAGAAGATCATCTTGATTCCATTTAAATTATTTGAATGGAAAGAAAAGATGGAGATACTATTGAGAGTGAAATGCCTCTATAGAGTGACTATGGAAACAGAAGAAGATCCCAATGCAGCTGCAGAGAAGATTAAATGGCACAACAGGAGGGATGAGGCCTATGGCCTCCTGTGTCTGAGTATATCCAGAGACCTCCTTTTCCATCTTGATGGATTGACATCACCGAATGAAGTATGGGAGAAGCTTGTTGATCTTTTTGGAAAGACATATGAGATGAGAGGACATCAAATTGAAAATGAATTGATCTCCCTGAGTCCCAATAGCTTTGAATCCTTGCAAATCTATTTTTCCAAGTTCAAAGCACTTGTTTTGCAGCTAAAACAATGTGGGATCGAAAAGAAGGATGATTAGCTGGTCTTGGCCATACTATCAAAGCTTGGCCCTGACTATTCAATGTTTGTTTCAACCTTCTATGCCACAAAGTTGACAGCTCGAGCCTGGAAAATGCCTAGCCTTGCAGATTTCATGGAATCTCTTACACAAGAACAAGATAAACTAGTGATGATGGGCACCATCAAACCTTCCAGAGACCAAGCTCTGGTTGCTGGAGATTCTAGGGTGGATTCAAAAAGAAAGAAGAAAGCTAAAAAGCCACCTGAGCAAAAGAGAGACAAGAAGAAGTCTCCAAAGGAGCCTCAAGGTTCCAAGAAGAATCCCCAGAAGAAGAAGAACAAAGGAGAAATGAGCAAGTGTGCATACTGTAGTAAGGGCAATCATTCTGAAAGCTCCTGCATGAAGAAGCAAATTGACATGCTGACCCAACTCCTGGAGAAGAATGGCATCTCCCTTCTAGACGGCTCAAAGAAGAGGGAAGGAGGATCAAATTCAGAAGACAGAGAGAGAGTTCATGCATTGGTTGCTGGCACATCAAGCTCAACTAGTTTCATCATTGATTCTGGAGCTTCAAGACATATGGTTTCGACCAAGGAGGAATTCACCTCACTTGACATGTCGAAAGTTCCACCAATAGTACTGGGAGATGACTCTCTCACTGAAAGTTTGGGCAAAGGGAGGATTGATCTTGACCATGGTAAGTTCAACAATGTGTTGTATGTTCCAGGTCTTGCCTCTAACCTCTTATCAGTGTATCAGATGACCCACACAAGGTCTCCAAATAAGGTCATATTCTCCCCTGATGAAGTTGAGATCACAGAGATATCAAGTGGTAAAGTCATTGCAAAAGGAGTTGCAAATCACACTTCGAAGGTATACATGTTCTCACACTTCCTACCCTACTCAAACCCCTCTGCTCTTTTGATTCATGCTAATGAGGCAAACAATATTTGGCATGAAATATTTGGCCACCTAAATTACAAGTATCTTTCTGATCTTAGTGAAAAATAAATGGTCATAGGGTTACCAAAGATTAAGTTTTCCAAAGGAGTCTGTCAAGGTTGCATCCTAGGAAAACACCCAGAGCATAAATTTGAGAGAGCTAGTCATGAGAGAACCTCTGCACCTCTTGAGTTGATCCACAATGATGTTGTTGGCCCATTTCCTCATATGTCAATGAGTCAATACAAATATGCATTGACATTCATAGATGACATTTCCAGATATTGCTGGGTTCACTTCCTAAAACACAAGTCTAAATTTTTTGGCCTCTTCAAAGTCTTTAAGGCTTTGGTTGAAAACCAATCTGGGAGGAAACTCAAGTTCCTCAGATCTGACAATGGTGGTGAGTATGTCAAGTCTGAGTTTATTCAATATTATGCAGATGCATGTATTTAGATGCAGCATTCTATCCCTTACACACCACAGCAGAATGGTGTTGCTGAGAGGAAGAACAGATCACTGAAAGAGATGGCAACCTGCATGATGGAGGCTAAGACTTTGCCACCAAAGTACTGGGATGAAGCTATAAACTGTGCAGCCTATATCTAGAATAGGGTTCCTCATATACAACTTAAAGGTATGACTCCTTTTGAAGCATGGAGTGGGCACAAGCCAGATGTGACCCATTTCAGGATTTTGGCTTAAGGGCTTGGGCTAGAATTCCAACAGAAAAGAGGAAGGATTTACAGCCCCAAAGCCAAGAGTGTCTATTTGTTGGGTACTCTGAAGATTCAAAAGGGTACAAGCTGATCAATTTGAGCACAAACAAATCCTTCATTGAAAGGTGTGTTTAGTTTCAAGAAGAGCCCCTAGCAGCAGTGGAAGTTGGAGAATCCTCTTCACCACCAGAACCTCTGAATGTAAGTGAAGAGATAGTTGAACATGCTGATTCTGATATGTCTAATAATTATGATTTGATTGAAAATCCTAATAGTTCTAAAAGACCAAAATGGGCAGCCAAGACCATTCATGCAGCTGGAGAACTAGTTGGAAATCCTAATGATCCTAGGAGGACTAGATCTCAGTTTGAGAGTGCTCTGTGCATGAAAGATCCTATTTGCAGAGAAATGATATCTGATGATTGAATCAGATCCACAGACATATGAATATTCAGCAAATGATCCAAGATGGCAAGCATCCATGAAGGAAGAGTTCAGCTCACTCCAGAAGAGCAACACTTGGGAACTGGTTGATCTTCCCCCAGGGAGGAAGCTAGTTCAGTGTAAGTGGGTGTACAAAACTAAATTTGCTGCTGATGGTTCATATCTAAAGTACAAGGCTAGATTGGTAGCCAAGGGCTACTCACAAGTTCATGGCATAGAATACAATGAGACCTTTGCACCAATGGCAAAGATGGACTCCATTAGGCTATCCTTAGCCATTGCAGCTTCAAAGCAATGGGAAGTACATCACATGGATGTGAAGTGTGCTTTCCTAAATGGAGATCTCACTGAAGAGATATACATGTAGCAGCCTCAAGGATTTTCTACTAACCCATCTCTTGTGTGTAGGTTAAATAAGTCATTGTATGGGCTTAAGCAAGCCCCCAGGGCCTGGTATGCCAAGATTGATAGCTTCCTGCTATCACTGATTTTTGTTCGATGTAAATCAGATCCAAATGTCTATTTGAAGCTGATTCATGGTTCATTAATTATCATTGTTTTATATGTTGATGACCTTCTCATTACAGGAAGCTCAAAGGATGAGATTGCCTCCTTGAAGGATGCAATGAACCATGCCTTCTCAATGACAGATTTGGGCTTATTGAGCCAACTCTTGGGGCTCGAGATTGCTCAAACCAAAGAAGGAATCAAAGTACATCAGTCCAAGTATGCCTTGGATTTGCTGAACAAATTCAAGATGAAGGATTGCAAGCCAAGCAAGACTCCTTTCCTTCAGGAGTGAATCTTGAAGAAGCTGATTCTTCACCTATGGTAAACAATACACTGTATAGGCAATTGATTGGATGTTCGTTGTATCTTACACATACTAGAACTGATATTTATTATGCAGTAAGTGTGGCTGCAAGATACATGGATAAACCTCATGAGATCCATTGGAGATCAGCCAAAAGGATCCTTAACTTTGTTCAAGGAACAAGGACTCATGGGATCTTCTACAAAGCTAAATCTGATCTTGATTTGATTGGGTTTACTGACAGTGATTGGGCAGGTGACAGCCCATATCAAAATTCAACATCAGGATATGTGTTCATGCTTACAGAAGGGCCAATCAGCTGGTCAAGCAAGAAACAGAGTGCCATTGCACTCTCATCTACAGAAGCAGAGTACAGAGGAATTGTAAATGCAGCAACTCAATGTTTATGGTTGCAGGGGTTACTTGGAGAGTGTGGTTTTAAATCAGAATACTCAACTACTATCTACTATGATAATCAAAGTACCATTTGAATCTCCAATGATCCAATTCAGAAGCAGAGAACCAAACACATTGAGATCCATATGCACTACATCAGACAACTTGTGCATGATGGCACCATTCACCTACTCTTCTGTTCATCTTCAGAACAAGTAGCAGATATCTTCACCAAAGTTTTTTGTGAGAAGACATTCAGCAATCTCAAATCACTGCTGGGGATTTCTGATCATGCTTTGAAGCATGAGTGATGAGAAGATTTCCAAATTTTGTTTTACTGTCCATGTTTAAGGGAGGATTTTTCCCACTGGGTTTTTGCCTCTTTCCTTGGTTAAATGGACATGCAGTATGTAAAGGGTGACTAAGGCTTGTTGATAGGCCCTATAATTTTCTGATATTTTACTCATAAGTCAGGCTTAGGGGGGGGGTGTTAGAATAATCAACCCATAGTTAGCTACCTTAGACATTAATTAATCCAATTTTTGTCTTATTTGCCTAGTTTCCATATTCCACCTTATGCAAGTTGTCCTCCACACATCCAAAGTGGTCAAACTTGCTAAATTTGAGTCATGGAGAACTTGGGAAACCTCTTGGAATAAAATCTACTTTAGTCCTGGCCTCCCTAGCGCATGTCTACTTTTTCTGCTTTATTGCCTGCTTTTTCTGAGTTTTAAGGCAATTGGGAAAGTTTGACTAGGTGAAGTTAACTTGTTTTTTGTCCTCAACATCCTCCACTCTTTTCTCCTATGAAAAGAATGTATGAGTTGTCCTTCCACCATCTATTGGCTTTCCTAATTGATTTTTCCAATTCGTGAGCTCCTAGACAGATTTGGAATGTGCTTTATGCACCTATGGGGGATTTGCATAGATTTAGTAAGCCTGCTTTTGACCAAATTTGAATGGCATCCTTATGCATTCAAATCTATCATGTAATTATTTATTGTGGAATCCTATGAATTCATAGGGTTGGATATTGTACACTTATTCAATATAGATTAGTGTTCAGCTCCATATTCAGTCTCTTTTGTGAGTAATTTGCATGTGTAATTAGCAATTGTTGTGAGTGTAATTGTTCTAACACCTGGGTTCAATTTCCACAATATTTTCTGTTGTTCATCTATGTTCTTGTTTTTGTGAGTGATTGATTGAAGCACAACCATGATTGTTGAGAGGGCCCCTCAACAACCAGTGGTCTCCATTTATGTGTGTATTTTTCGTCATTTCTTTTCTTGCAGTTAGTATAGCTTCATTTCCAGTTTTCTTATGTAATTTGGTTTCCTATAATCACTTATTTAATTATCTCCTATAGCATGTGTTTTATTGTGAGTATCACTTTGTTGTTAATATAGTTTCATTTCCAGAATCAAATAACTGGTTGCGTGCATAGTTAGTTTCCTTTCCAGTCTTTTTACAGTTTATTGTTTAATTTTATATTGATAGTTACATAGATCTGAATTACATAGTTACATATTAGATTCAATTTACAGTAGGCTTGGTTCTGTTAACTCTTGTTTTGTTATAAATTTAATTTGGTTACACTTTATTTTTTTTTATAATTCAATAGACAATAGTTTATTTATGATCATGAATTAGCATAAGTCTTTTCATTTTAGTTTGATTATTGAATAAGTTTACTTACTGTCCTATATGCATCTTGCTTGCATATGCACAAAATCAGCTGATAATTAAATCATTTAGGCCATTTTCCACTGTTTTATTTATACAAACTATCATTCAGACCGTCTGTTCAACCTATCATTCAGACCATTTTTTCAGTCTGTTATCCAACCCTTCGTTCAGCCTTTAATATTCCCATTTTGTTTTAAACCTGTTTAAAGGTTTTGTTTCTTTAGATTTTGAATTCTAATATGTTTTGGTAATTAGATATTGGTTATATTTACCATGAGGACCTTAGATTAGATTATTCAAAGTATTTATCAAATTCCATCCTTATCCTTCACTTCCTCTTACCTTAGTATGCTTTGAATTATGCTTTGTTCTGTTTCTTTTGTTTCTGATTTCCTCACTTATCACTATCATAATGTTTGATAATTATATCTCTAGTCTAGTTTATCTTTGTGTATATTGAGTTTAGGGTTAGATATCTTAATTTCTAGAGAAGAACACCAGTACTTTGTAAATTGATCGTAGAAATAGGACCTGTTTCCTTCACTGTGTGGTTACTGAAAAGAAATATTGTAGAATAGGATTGAGAGGAGATTTCTTAATCAAGTTTCTTTATTAATTTTTCTACTTGCTTCCTTATTAAGTTTTCTTTATTAAGTTTTTTACTTGCTTCCTTATTAAGTTTTCTACTTACTTCTTTTATTAAGTTTTTACTCGTTTATAAGTGGGATTTTCCTTACATTCGTTTCATATAAGAATTATTCATTTAATCCTTAAAAAGAATATTGTTTCTTAATTAATAGATTAGTTGTTCATAACATCTTTCTTAGTTAAGAGTCATTTGCTTATGGAATAAATCACCATGTTTACTATCACATGTAATTGGACTTTCCTTTGTTTGCACATATTTGTAGAAGTTAAATTTAATTTAATCTCATTCAATTTCTTTACTTCTTTTGAAATCCATTTTCACACTGCTGATTCTCCAGTTTCGATCACAATGAATGCATATCCTTAGAATCCTCAAGGAGAGTGGAACTAGATAGTTTAGTTTAACCATTATGTACATTCGTTTGTTGCATGTATAGTTTAATTGTTGAAGTTCTTAAAGTATATCCAGTTGTTGTAATCTTGTTTCCAATATTATAATTCCTTGTGTAGTCAGTTTCTAAAGTTGTTTATGAAGCTTTCTAGTTCTTAGATTAATAAGTGGAATAGTTAATTAATAGGTAGTTTGCTTTCTTAGAAGTAGTATTGTTTATATCTTTACCTTTTAGTATTTTTTTTATAGAGTAGAGTAGTATAGGTTGATACTGCTCTAGTCTAACACTCTGTTCTAGTTTAATAACCTTAATAGTTGAATTTTTAGGAGTTTGACTCGGTTTTTCATTTTGAAAGATCTTTCGATCTTTTCTTTGTTAAAATATTTCCACGACACTCTAGGAACCCCTCTACCTTCGCATATACTTTGTGTCAACTCTAAGTTTACCAACCTCGGTCGATAATTGGATATTCGATGAATTAATTAAGACATTATAACACCCAACATTAACACCCTTGAACCATCGCGCAACTTCCAAGCAAGAAAATTATCAACAATGGGAAACAAGGATGATTTTAAGGAACCATATTCATTTAAAAGTGTATAAATGTTGGCGAATATTACCAATTCTTACAACGCCAACTATAAAATGATTGGAGATATTTTTCAAAAAATATTTTAATTTTCAAGGATTCTATATCGTTTATATAATAATTTGGCGATTTTTATTTCCAAGGATTCAAAAAAATTTACCCCATCAAAATTGGGCAAAATAGGGCTTCAAAAAATGCAAAATGGCGAATCTCTTTTGGGAGAAAAACATGGAAAAATAGCCCACTGGGCTAAATGTAGCCACTAAAATTATCCCTATGGGAAAGCAAGCAAAATTGATTTTTAGTGAACATAATCACCCTTATAATATTTTACCAAATTTATGGTCAGTCTAAAATGTCAATCCTGCCTAGATATTTACCTTTCAAAATTGTTTTCCAAAGGCCTTCCTTCAAAATGAAATTCCAAACATTCTTTGCTGCCAAAGACCTGCCAAATCTAAAAATTTTGGGGAGAGGGGGATTTTCTATAGTGAACTTGAGTTACTGCAAAGTAATAATTTTTATTTCCTTTTATTTTAGACTGCAACACACTACCTTTGGGAAACCCCACCTTTTTCTTCTACGGGTTAACTTTGATAAGTTTGCTTCAACCAGAATATCTTCGATTGGATTTGTAGAGGAAATTTGGGGTCTAAAATGGGCCTTATAAGAAAATGCGGCAATAATAAATTTTGTGAGTTCTCATTCAGGAACCAATAGAATTTCAATAAAATGAGTCAACCATAATGCTTGAATTGACATATTTGTCATAAAAGAAAACTACTTTTTTTGTTCGTATTTTCGACATATCTCCCTGTGTTTTTACTCAAATTCTGAGCATGAGAGCTTGTTGGATGTGGAATTTGATTCCACATCCAACGAGTACCCACACTGCATACTTTTTATGCACCCATCTACCCCAAAAATAAGAAATACCTGAAAAAACATGATGATGATGTCATCATCACATTTTTTCAGGTATTTCTTATTTTTGGGATAGTGGGGTCCATAAAAATTATGTAGCATGGGTACTCGTTGGATGCAGAATTAAATTACGCATCCAATGAGCTCTCCCACTTGAAATTTGAGTAAAAACACAGGGAGATATGTCAAAAATACGAACAAAAAAAGTAGTTTTTTTCATTCTTGCTCCAAAATTAATAACTATTATTTTATTATTTTAACTATAATTTTATTATATTCCTTAGGAGGCCCATTTTAGACCTCAAATTTCCTCTAATGAATGTGATGTGGTTTTAGTGCAACGAAATTTTGATGCTATAGACAAGTATTCACACTTGGCTACAACAAACTTCACTTTGACAACACTCAAATTTCACTTTATGTCGACAAAATTTTTACAGACTTTTAATCTCGACACAAGTTTACCTCAACAAACACCCACTTGACTTCGACAAAATTTTACTGTGACATACTTTTAGCTGCAACCAACCCCCACTTGTAGTGGACAACATTTATTTGAATTTTATAAAAGGAGATTTATTTGCTTATTAACTTATAATATGAAAAACACTTTTCACCACTCTGTAACTTGGGATAAACCTCAACACAACTTTACTGTGACAAGCTCACAATACCAAAATATTAAATAAGCCTTGTTTCAAACACTCTAAGGTTAAAACTTAATCTTTCATTCGATGAAATATTTGCGGATTCTTTATGTATTTTACAAAGGTAAATGTAAATAACATTCACACAAGTAATTTTGGAGAAGATGTGCGAGATAAATAAACCATGCATTCAACCATAAAATGACAGGTTTATATATTATTGTGACATAACAAGAGAACTACAATCACATTTACATACTTGGAAATTTACTTGGATGTTTCACTTTTTAAAAATCTTGGGCTCTTAACACATTCTAAAACATGAGCTTGAGCTCTCAAATCTTCTCATAGTTTTTCTTCTTCTCCTTTCTCTCTTACTCTATTCTTCTTCTGAGACTCTTCTCCTCTCTCTGTCTCTCTTTGCTTTTCATTCTTCTTCTTCTACATATAAAGAGACTAAATTTTTCTTTCCACGTACCCATACCCCATTATCATGTGGAATTAAAAAAAAATCATCGAGAACCTTTATTGTTCAACAAACACATGGCATGGTCGCGAACCACTTCTTGACATTTCCAACATGATCACACTCCCTTTTTTCTTCCATTGATCAGATCGATGATCTGTAAGTAAATATCTCAGAGGAGATCGGACGACAGAGAGAAAACACGATGAAAATCAACGATCCCAAATGATCCTGCTGACTGGAACCAAATCAACAGTTTAGAATCCACTTGCAAAAATCAACGGTGCGGAAATACTGAGTTGTGGGATCGAAAGTTACGAAAATTTTGGTCTCACTTCCTGCAACCCGCATCCCCCATCCTACATCGAAAACATATCAACGACGGACAACCATCCCGCGAAGATCGATGGTGCAGAAACCTAGACTTGTGGGATTGGGAATTTTTGGAATCATGACACTGCGATCCTGCATCCTGCATCCTGCAAGTTGTGGAAAGGAATTTGTAGAAGGGAAAATTACGAAAACCACGATCTGCGAACCGTCATTTCACGTCACTAGTACAAGTGATCAATTTTGCCACGGCAAAACATGGCAATATCCACGGAAAAGCGTGGATATTGCCACGTCTAAGTGTTTTTTTTCCCGTGGAAACAATTCCGTCGCAATAGAGATGACCCCTAATTTGCGTTGCAAGAGCGACAATGTTCTATATTTCATTAGATGTCTAAGCTGTCGCTATATCCACGCCTGGCCGTCTCTGTATCCACGCCTGGCCGTCGCTGTATCCACGCTCTGTATAAGGTTTTTTTTTTTAAATGCAAACCCAGGAATAAGACATCGCTATAGCCATGCCTTGCCGTCTCTGTATCCACGCCTTGTCTTCTTTGTATCCACGCCTGACCGTCGCTATATCCACGCTTTGTATAAGTTTTTTTTTCTTAAAAATGCAAACCCCAGGAATAGCGACGGGGATGCTATACCTGCGACTGGCAGACTAGGCAAATTTCCACGTCATGCCATTTATAAATGTAGACTAGCCATCTCAACAAAGAACGCCAATATTTGGCAACAAGATGGTCAATGCCCATTTGGATTCTCCCTCAAGAGTTTATAAACTTTGGTGCAAACACTACTCACATCGAAACATAAAAATAGTATTTCAATCATATGGAGAATTGATATTGAACTAGTCATCAGCCCATCAAACACCATGTTTTGCTACAAGATAGTATGCACCAACTGGACCTCTGCCTCCAAATTCATAAAGCTCTGGTGCAACTTTATTATTTTCAATTTCATAGAGCAATGGGGTTAGAATACTCCATGCTTCCTCTAGTTCATCACTGCGCATGAAGAGGTGGCTGTCTCCATCAATGACACCCAATATCAGATGTTCATATGAATTTGTAACCTCGAAATTATACCTGCAAAGGTCCAACATGAATGAATTGAATCACAACATTAAAACAAGACATAAATATTCTGTATCAAGTAAATGTCAATTTTACAGCTGAATGGAGACCCAATTCACAGGTCAACTGGGAGAAAAATAACATTATAAAAATACAGTCTTCAGGCATCCTTGAAAGAAATGAAATAAAGTAGGTAGAAAAGAAAGAGGACATTACTTGTCTTTGTAGAACAAATTTAACTCTGAAGAATCCAATTGTAATCCTAGCCCAAGAACCTTGTTGTTGATCTTTAGAAGAATCAATTCATCTGGTTGCTCTTGAAGTATTAACTCATTAGTAGTAAGGTCAATGCTGTGACCATTATATTCACGATACAAATTACCTGGCACATGGTGGAATTGGATGCGTATCTCTACCCTATCCTTACAAAACAATACTGTGCACCATGAGAAGACCATTGTGTAGATGAAATGAAAGTCTAGTGATGACCAAAATAGGTCAAAGGGATTGTAAATTCCAGCATATCAAAATGGCATAAGAAGAGGGAAAAAGTCGTCTCCCAAAACTACAAAAACAATGTAAAGCTAAGAGAACAAGAAGAGAAATAAAGCCTTATATATCTAAGAGAGCCAACTATAGCTACAAACACAAGTAGAAGTAAGGTAAGCTGTAAGACCTATAGATGGCAATTACTAAAATCTCTTGAACAGAACTCTAAGAAAAGTAGGTTAAACAAGTAGCAATTGATTGGCCATTTTCTTAACTGAGACATAGAAACCAATTCTGAAACACAACTAGATAGGATTATTGGCTTCTTAAAAATGTTCACTAGATAGCATTACAAAGAAGTTGAATGCATATGCATACCTGTGCTTTATAAGCCCCATTCCAACTTTGATCAGAAAAAGGACTCCATCCCAGCGTGCATTATCAATATATAAAGCTGCAGCTACAAAAGTTGGAGTAAGACTGTTCAAGGGGACATCTGATTTGTCCACAAAACCTAGCTTCGCATCTTTAAAAACTCTTGCTTTAAACTGACCAAGAATAACATCTTCCAGATGGAGCTTTCTCATTGACCTTAATACCTTAACCTGTAGAGCTGACCATAAACATATAATGAATTAAAGGAGTAATAGCCTGAATGTTCAATGATCACAATCAAAATACTCAGTTCCTCAAAAAGTTATCTCGCATTGACCTTTTCATTTCGAATATCTTCTCCATCAAGACCTACTGGTGGTTCCATAGCAAATAAGGAAATAGTCTGTAAAATATGATTGTGGACAATATCCCGGATGATTCCATATTTGTTAAAGTGCCTGTATAGAAAAAAAAGACTATCAATGTCTTCCAGCTTGCTAGTACAAACAAAAAAGAAAAGTACCTGGTTACAATTATTTTCCTTCAAATTTAGGAGATTAAAAGTGACAGACCAGAAAGGCAATTCAAATATTCAAGACAAAAGACTTTGTGCACACTAGTAATAACAGAGTAACATAATTTCATATGCAAGCATGTCTTATAGACACTTCAACTTTAGCATTTCATCCTAATCCCAAGCAATCAGCATAGCATTAGAGATAGAAA